>CM046880.1:353051277-353651277 GCA_025667525.1 Glebionis coronaria
GCTTGATTTTGGCGGGAACCTTGACCGTTTTGGTTATAAGTTCCCGTGGCTACATAAGCATTCGAAGTGTTACCATCCGCGGTAATGCACTCGGAAAAATCATGAGCTCCACCACACGAAATACAACTCTTGGCAACCGCCTTAACCGATGCGGAATTAAAAGCATCTTGTGCTTTCCAATGAGTCATAAGAGTCGAAAACCTATCGAAAAACCGATTCTCCTCATTTGCTTCATCTTGCAAGCATTAATGCTACGAGACGATGACGAACCCAAATTGGCAACACTCGGTGTGTTACGAGGGCTATAAACCTTAGACCTATTCTCAATGATTTTCAAAGCCTCTTCGGTCGTTTTGCACAAAAAATTACCACCCGCGGCGGCATTTAAGTAATCTCGTTCATGATCATTAAGCCCATTATAAAAAGTGTCAATTTGATGCAATTCGGAAAAATCATGGTGTGGACATTCATGTAACATTTCTTTAAACCTTTCCCAAGCCATTGAAAAACTTCCATTAGATCTTTGTGTAAATCGTGAAATCTTGTTTTTCAAATGTGTTGTTTTAGATGGTGGAAAAAATTGATTCACAAATTTAGAAACGAGATCACCCCACGTCAAAATCGAATTTGGGGGTTCTTTCTCGAGCCATATCTTGGCGGGTCCATCTAACGAGTATGGAAACAACATCATCTTAATGGCATCGTGTGGTACATCCTTAAACTTGCTTGTCGCGGTGAGACGATTAAATTGCCTAATGTGATAATGTGGGTTGTCTTTTTCGTGTCCGCGAAACTTGTTGGCTTGAAGCATAGACATTAAACCCGTCTTGATCTCGAAGTTCTCCGCAAGGATGGCGGGAATCATAATGGCCTCTATAAAGCCGTCGGTGGGTGCTTGAAGCAACTCCATCATAGTACGATTAGCCATGATAGCTTCTTGTTCTACAATAGGTTCCTCACTTGGAGTCTCTTCACTAGAAAGATTAGGAGTAGGTGTTGCCTCCTTTTTGTTTTTTCGTTTACGTGCACGTCTTGCTTGATTGCGAGTAAGCATAAACGTCACGTACAACATGGGGATGAGCAAAGAAGATTCTTTTTGGTGTTTTTTTATTTTTCAATTTTTTTTTTTGGATTTTTGATTGTTTTTACTTTTTTTTGGATTTTGGAATTGTATTAAGTAGACAAAAATCTACAAATCTCCTCCTTAATCAAATCTCTTGATTAAAGAAGCCTCAAGGAATGAAAACGATCACGTGAAGTGAACGCCTTCGATGACTTTAGAACGTTGGTGGAACACCAAAACGTTCAAGAGGGTTTAATCAATGAAACCAAGAAAATATATATGATACTTAATAATACTTTGGGCGGCAAAACCCTCGATTAGCTCTCAAAATCAAATACTCACAAGCAAGCGGGGAAACGAGGCGGCGCGAAGCACTTAAGAGCCTTTTTCCTTAGGATATATTTTATAATATCCGCCTTATACCCACCTTATAGTTTGTATTTTCAAAATCGAGCTTCTCGAAAGTATTTATCTATTTTTGCCTTTTTCTTTGGTTTGAGATTCGAATACAATGATTGGGTAATGACCTCCTAAGTCAAGGTTGTGATTTCTCACGTATTTGGAGTACTTGTGAATTTATTGTTCTACGTATACAATATAGTAATAGTATTCACAAAAAACGAAAAACGATAATACGTATTAGTAGAGTGCTACTAATACAAATACTTATTATGGCTATATAAAAACAACAATTGTTCAAGTCAAAACACAACACGCCTCCCCGGCAGCGGCGCCAAAATTGATGTAGTGTTTTTACTACTCTTTAGGAAAAGAGAGCAAAAGTGGCAAGTATTAAGTGTCGGTTTAGGTAAACCAAGCACTAATGATCAAATAAGTTCAAGTTCGTTCTCAAGGAGGCTAGTGCGTTGTGTAATGAAATTGTTAACTTTCTGATTTTATTATTATGAGAAAGAAAATAGAAATGAGATTAGAAGAGAATGACGGTTACGATGACGGATTACACTAAGACGAAAAGGTCGTTCACGTAAAACCATAAAAAGCACCAAATTAAAAAAATTAAACCTAAAAATTAATTAAAAGTTAAAACTAAGTCTAAAATAATATAAATAAGAATAAAAATTCAACAAAAATATTTTAAAACCTTTTATTAATTAAATATTCAATTTTAAATGCTAATTAAAGCCCTAAAATTAAATATAATTAACAAAATGTCCAAAATATTATTTTATTGAACTAATAAGTTACTTATTTTATTTAAAGACTAAAAAGTATTTTTCCTAAATTTTAAAAACTATTTTTCTATTTTTAAAACACTTAAAACTATTTTTAAACTAAAACAATCATAAAAAATAATAAAATAATGCTAAAAATGATTTGACAATTTTAAAAATCCTAATTTATACTAAGGAACAGTATAAAAATGAAAAAGTTTGAAAAATATAAAATTTTGCACTAAAAGACAAAACTGATTATAATTAAACCTTAATTAAACTAAATTAAATTCTAAAAAATAAATAAAAAGTGAACAGTAAAAAAATTTTAGACTAAAAATCTTAAATTATTTTTCTTAATCTATGAAAAATTTTAAAACTGAAAAATAATAAATTTTGTCACTAAAAGACAAAAATAGAAAATAAATAAGTGATTAAAATAGCTATTTAATCTAAAAATTACCAGATGAACAGTAACAAAAAAATAATTAAACAGAAAAATCATAAATAAAATAAGAAAAATAATAAAACCGGTTTCAAAGTCTAAAACCTATTTATGACCACTAAAGACAAAATTGTATGAAACTGATAGTGACACTTTGCCTTGCTTTGTTTTTTAGTGCAGCAGTGGAAACCAAAGCACTAGCAGTGGGAAACTGGTTCCCACTGGTAGTGTAAATTTTTGATCAGGAAGGCAATAAGCTTAGGAAAGCTTATTTTGTTGGCTTATTTTGGACAATATGGCACCCCTACACTCAGTGGAGTGTAGGGAGTCTATTAAATCACAAAAACACACAAGTCTCTTCACAAAATCAAACACAAAATGCACAAAAATGTTACTGATATAGCTTTGAGGTTTATGATGAACAGTGACTGGTCTAGAGTGCACAAAAACGAATTTCACTTGGCCATATCTTGCACAAATCTCAACCAAATAACATGTAAGCAAGATACCAACCTAAATTAACTTATTTCCTATCAGTGAACAAGATTTGATTGCAAAAATTACACTAAATCATGCATAAAAAGGACTTACTGATTTTTGCTAGAATACTACCAATTTTTACATGCAATCTATTTCAAAACCTACTAAACTGAAACCTTATGACTAAATAAGACCCTAGCTAACAAGTAAAGTGAACCTAGACTGATTTTAACACCAAATGTTGTCACAATTTTTAGTTAAAACCCACATCCAAACACTCCCTTATTTTTCAGAAAGTGAAATTAACACACCTAATCTATATAAATCCTAACAAAACTGATTTAAATAGCTTCTAGCATGCATACAAACCCTAAGTGAGCATAAATAAACTGAAAATTCCAACACACAAGCAATTTCACACAAAATCATACAATGTCACTTAAAAGCTTTAAAAGGAAAGTTTAAGCCAGGTTTTACCTTGTGGGACCTACAATCCAGGTCCCACTAGGGCTGATAAGCCATCTCCTTTCAGGCTCGGGCCTGAGCTGAACTAGTTGGATGAGGTTGTTGACTAAGCAACACTTCCAATCTCTTGTGATATAAGAGGCTTTCCTGCACAATCACAACAAACAGGCAACAAACTTCAAGCTTATATAAGCCAGTGCTTACAAGCTAGTGTCAAATAGCTTATGAGCAAGCTTATATAAACAGTTAAATTAGAACAAAAAAAAAAAAGAAGTCTTTTGAAAACCGATTTTCTAGAAAATCTTTGAAACCACCAAAATTTTGAAACCTTGAAATAAGCTTTCACCAAACTGATTGTGGAACTCAGATTTCCCTCAAGATAAGCACCAACTTTTAAAATACATAAAAAGGAATTATATTTCAACACAAAAATACCAACTTTTATTATTTTCAAAAAGGAATTACAAAACTTGGGAAAATCTGGAACAAAGAAAATAGAGACACATTTCGTCTCTATTTATACAAGTAAATAGAATAATCTAGATGTCTAAACCCTAATAGCTGAAAACCAGAAATGCCCTTGGTCTTCTTGGGGAATCTTGGTCAAGATGTATACATGTGATCAGCCAGTAGCCTTGGGTTGATGCCAGCTGTTGGAATGGATCTTGGACGTCCAAAATTACGTAGGGAGAAAGCACTCCATCAAAATCGTTGATCTGGTCTGCTCCTTGGGTTTGAGGGAAAATGACATACGCAGGGGACCAATGGAGGGCCACATGGGTGAAGGTGAGGACAAAAGTGAAAGTGGGGTTGGGTTTATGGTTAGGGTAATTAGACATCTGGAGGTGAATGGGTAAAAACCCCTTGTTTTGGTGTCGATTTTACCTGGGTTACATTAGGGTTTATGGGTGCGATGGAAAAGGAATTAAGGACTTTAATCTTGTTTAAATTTTAAACATAGTGTTTCCCCCACTTTTGTTATATTTAAACCGGGTTTAATAAAGTTTGTTTAAAACATTTTGGTGGAAACTGACGTGGAAGGCTTGGGCGTTTTTGATTGGCTGGGTTAATTTGGTGGGGTGACGTGTCGTGTAGTGAGTGGCTGGGGAGAGTTTGGATGTTTGATGGTTTTGGCCCTCCATTTCCTTAATACTTGCCACTTTGTTTTAACAGTTCATTCCCTTTGTAAACAAAGTTTGGTTTTTAATACTTCGGCCACCAAAACTTTCTCAAATATGAACCAAGGGCTTTTCTTGCAATTTCTTCATTCTTCAAGGGCCAATGATGTATAGTTTTGACATTTTAGGGACCCAAGTGTAAAATTGAGGATTTACAAAGGTTTAAAATGACAAGTCTTCAATAGTTGAGGGACCATTCTTGCCAATCTTCAATTCTTCAAGGGTAATTTTGGAAGTTCTTGATTCGGGTCCGGTTCATTGTGCGGCTTCGTTTCCCGTGTTCGTTTTTTATTGATTCTTGTGATCTTTTTGTCTTTTCCTCAATATCCGTACCTAAAATACACAAGCAACAAACACGAGCACATGTTTGGCATTTTAATAATATTTAATGCATTTTAAGCCTAATTTGGACGATGAGACTATGTATAAAATCAGTCTCATCAGTATTCATATTAATTTATGTAATAAGGGTAAAAATGTGAAATCAAAATAAACCCGTTAAAAATAAAAAATAAAAACTAAAAGTTAAATTTTTTTATCGTAATTGATATTGAATTAAAGAACACAAAATTTTAGAAAATATGGTCAACTTAGATTATGAAAATAATAAATAAATAAATAATATTTTATTTAAAATAAAAAAAAGTAATTTTAATAGATTGTTACAAAAATTTGTTACAAAAGTTGTTAGAAATGGTCATAAGCTATAGAATGTGAGAAACACCAACAAATAATTTAAATTGATGTTGTTAGAAATGGTCATAAGCTATAGAATGGTCATAAGCTATTGATGTTGTTAAAAATGGTCATAAGCTATAAAATGGTCATAAGCTTAAAAAGTTATTTTAAGTAAGTTGGTTGAAAATTCAGGTTTGCTATTTTTAGAAAGCACTAATTATTTTAATTGATGTTATATAATATCCTACTAAATATCTTAACACACTAACAAACTAATAAAATAAATTAAAAAAAAACTGCGTGATATAACTAAGGAAGCCACACTTTTCCTAACAAACTCATAAAATAAATTAAAAAAAACCCTACGTAATATAACTTAGGAACCCACATTTTTCCACGTACTCATGCATGAGTTATGTGATCGATATTGTAACCAACCGTCACATGCCAACCTCACTGCGCCTGATTTTAATGATTTTTTTTTAGATTTGTATTTTACGAATATGTTGTCAGTGTTGTCCCGGTGTTTATTTTTATTAGGCTAGATGGAGTGGTAAGTGGAAAATCCACCGCCACTTCGCGCCACATCAGTTTTCTCTATCCACTCACCTAACTCACTTTTCAACCTTACTAGCGGTGAGAAACTCACCGTAACGTCATACCATATTTTTTTTTCTTCTTAATTATTTTAATTCGTAAACTAAAAACTTTAATAAAAATGTAAACGTAAACACTTATTATTCGAAAATTAAAACATTTATTCAATACATAAAATATAAAAAACACTAAAGTTCAAATACAATACGAAAGGAAATAAACTACTAGATAGATAAAAAACCAAAGACGTTATACGATTAGTCATTTCTCGGATTCGAATCCGATAATTGCCAAGAAAACTTCCACCAGAATTGCTCTTGGTAAGCTTCTTCGGCCCTAACTTTCTCCCCTGACTCCCTTTGTGCCCTATCTTGTTCCTCCAATGTTGCTCTCGATACTTGCTCATCTTGGTATAGTTGACGAAACTGAATGTCATTAAGTAAGCCATTTGAGTTGTTTGGATATGGTGCATCGGGAGAAACATATCGGCATCGGTGTTGTTGTGATGAAGAACCGATATGAGCTTGGGACGGAATTTCTTCCTTTTTGTTAGGAGTGAGGTAATTCAGCCATTCAGTTTTATTTTGAATTTGCGCTTCCAATTTTGGCAACTTTCTAAACAAGGCTCTTTGAATGTTGAAATCATTGTCAGATTCTTTTTTAATAAACGAGTCCATTAAAACACGTGTGTCTGTGAAAATATCATGACACTTATCATACGCAGTGCGCAGTTTGATTGTAACGTTGTGAGCAACATCAAAACTAAAAGCTAACATCGTAAGCGTAAACTGGCGACGTTGTTCTTCATTGATTTGTTTATGAATCATATCTTTAATCTCGTCAACGGTGTATGGAAGGGAGCATGTCATTTGATTTTTGAAGTTGTGTGTGAAAAATATTGAAAATTAAGAAGTATTTGTAGATAGTAAATATGATAATGTGGTATTTACAAATAAAGAAAGGGGGTTTAAATATAACGGTAATAAAAAGAATAAGAAGTAATACATAGTAACTCACTTAGGTGAGGAGTTTACCACAGTGGGTTCAACCTACGCGCGGGTTTTTCATTCAAGGTGTCAACCCACGTATGAGTTTTCTCACTCACCGTGAGAAGTCACCTTCACTCCGTTTAACGTAGCTCGTGTTTGTTAGTTAGAAGGTATATATTTAAATGTGGAATTAGACATCAAATTGAACATTATTGTTTGATACGAGTCGATGGCTTTTGGAACTGGTACTCAATCCCTATTCTACTTTCTTTTTCTTTGACAATGTTTTGTCAAAACCTATTTCAAATATCTTTTTACTCCCTCTTTGACATTTTTGAACTTTATTTTTATTGTTTACATCGTGTTTTGTAGTTTTTTTCTTTTTAAATGAAATGAAAACAAACTAATTAAGATAACTTTTAAATAAAAATGAAAACAAATTAATTAAGAGAATTCTTTGTGATTTTAAAGAAGGAAACGAAAAAGAAAAAGAAGAAAGTGATGATTTGTGAGTTTATATTATGGGGAAATCATAACTTGTCTGCTGTATGGGCTTTATGGCCCATTTTCTCTCATTTCAGCCTATTTATCTTAATCCATTTCATCGTTCTGGTATTTACCAATTTTCATCACCAAGAACATTTATAAATAGTCGTCTATCTTTCTCAAACCGAGACACACTCCAATACATATGTAAAACCCGTATTTAAAATCTCCAAATATTAAATACGCGTAGTCTCAGCTTAAATTTTAATTAAACATAAACAGTAAATATGTAGTCTCAGTTTATTTAAATAGTACAAATAAATAATTATTCAAAAAATAATTATTAAGTTTCAGAAAATATTACGTATGTATTATTTTAAGTTACAGAATAGAGTTTACGTCTTCAGAAGATTTGAAAAAAAAGGAAATTATTAAACTTTTGATATGGTCAAACACAATATGTAAAAGCTGTTCTATGTGAACCGAGATTTTAGCTAATGTATAATTTTGCTAGTTTATTCTTCTAAATCATTTGACCAATTCATAAGACTTGCAAAAGCTCATTTATATCTTTTCCAAATATAACGTCAGATTTTTACGGCAGGATTGACATAAGAAGCTCATATAAACGCATATCCTTATTACTCCTTTCGAAATCTCTTAGAACAAAATACAACCAACTACATCCTATTTACAATGATAAACAAAACCTAGACAACCAAGAATAACACACGACATGATCTGTATTTCATTTCAGACTCGCTCAAATGTTTAGCATTGGTTCACGTATGAACAGAATTGTCATCGTGATCACTTCAGAATTATGGCTTCATATATTATACGTTTTGGAGTTGTAATCTGGTTATGAACTCACATCATGATCGAATGTTCATGCCATGTCATTTCGATGCATTGTCGTCTTCTTCATAGTAATGATGAGAGATCGTCCGTGTGAAATGATAACCGCCGCAGAGTCGTGTTTCGAGTTTCGGGTCTGCTCGGGTTAAGGGTGATCGTGTTATGATTAGAAACGCCGTTCTGGTTGGTTCGATAGCCTGCGCATGGGATCGGGTTTCGATGAATCGGGATCGGTTTATGTTCGAGTGGGGTATATTCTGTCGAGTTCCCGCCTGTAGTTCTATAGAAGGCAAAAGTTTTGGGTTCATGTTACACATCGGTTTCCGGGTTCGATGATATGCTGTCCGTTAGTGTTCGTATTCACGTTCAAGTTTGCCACCACATTCTTATTCCTTTCGATCAATATATATAACCGTTTTGGTTGAGAGGTAAACTATCTACCTAATATACATAACGTTACTAATGCATAGAATGATAGAACACATTGTAGCTAGTAGCAGAAATGTTGTCGAAACCAAATAAGTAATACAAGGAAAGAAAATGTGCATGTGCATTGTTAAACAAGAATACTATGTATTCTTTTGCTTTTGAAAATTTTGATACCAAGCTTTACGTCATTTTCATGGTGTCACTTTATTGGTTGCATATTTAATCCCTCATTTATCTAACTAGTTACAAATAAAATTGTTTATGTCTTATATACACTAAATGGGTTGAAGCTAAAGTAATTATTAGATGGAAAACAAAACACTGCTATGTAAAACACTACCTAAAGAAAATATACAACTTTGCTATAAAAGGACCACCAGATTAATGTAAGAAGATTTTACGTTAAAGCAATTATGCGACACATAAAAGAATAATAATTTTCTGTTCCGTGTAGATTATCATTAGGAGGAGAAGTAACTAAGTATGTTATTATCGGTCACTCGTTAAGATTTTGACTAAGGTACGGAGATCATATCACTCTACTATTATGAATTGTTGTTTCTTTCGTTTAGTTGATTGATCGTACGGATTTCCCGTCCTTTCAGTAAGGACTTCCTTTCTATGCATGATTAGGATTCCCCATCTTCAGCCAAATGTTTTCCCCAGTATATGTTTAGACTTATCAGTAATCATGTTAAGAATTAAATAAAATTGCCTGAGCATTATATACAAGCATGATCAGTTTATGTACTAGTTACGGAGGTACCGTAACCACGGCACTAGAGGCACCGGTGTCGTGACTCACATGCAGGAGAGTGATATCCTGCATCGTCCCACTCAGCTCAGCTTGGCCATTTTATCAGTATTATTAGTGGGGCGTATGGATGCATCCTAGGCTACAGTTTACAGTTTAGCAGGTGAATGTGGTGTGTGCTCTACATCCTTCACATTGGAGCTGATCCCTCCACCCAGCACAGTTATTTAGAGGTCACCCCTCTACAGCATGACGAGGTCACCCCTCCAGTTATTCATGCACCGTTGATACAGCACATGACCTATATAAGCTCTAGCAATTAAAATACAGTAAATGCATGTTATACAGATTTAATAGATAACAGTTCAGCTTCATTATTGATAAATCAGACTTTACAGATTATTTACAGATTTCCGCTGCAACTTTACTTGTCAGTCTTACAGCTCCAGTATTTTATCATCTGTTTCATTTTAGTAATTCCCTATCATGCTTTATATCCGTTCACTGAGCGTTATGCTCAGCCGTAGTTCCTTTCATGTTCTAACGGCAGGTACACCAGGACGCTTTTAGGATTCTGAGAGCATGTGCATTTGGATGGAAGCTATCCAGACTTCTTACTTTATGCATTCTTACATTATTCTGCTTATTTGGACATTGTTTGGTCCTTTCCTTCAGTATTTTATTTTTCATGTTTTGGGCTTATGTTTGGATTGCCGATGTTTGATTCCGGTATTTCCTTTATGGTCAGTTAATGTTTTAGGACATTTACCTTATGCTTTGATGACACGCCATAAATACACGTAACGGTCCACTTATCCAAGTGGGGTGTTACAATTATGGTATCAGAGCTATAGGTTCGACCTGTAGGCTCTAAAACTTGACCTGTGACTAGTGGGTAGTTACCAGGAACTTCCCAGATTTTGGCGTTGTTATCTTTCATGTTTCTCATGGGTTATTCAGTCAGTTTTCTTCATTTATCAGTCATTTTCTTAAAGTTTGACTAAGTAAAAGGTTGGTACAGAACTGGCCATATTTAGTCGCATGTGCTTTTTAGCGAGCTTTCGTTTTGGTGAACTGACCATAGGCGTTCACCCTTGCCCGTTCAGATTTTGTATTGGTAAACCGACCATAGGCGTTTACCCTTACTCATGACAGATTCATGTTTTCAGTCAAATATCACTTGGTGAACCAGCCATAAACGTTCACCATTTCTCAAGCCAAATTTCATGCTTTTCAGTCAAATGATGTTTTGTGAACCGATCCACAGTTGTTCACCTTTGTCATATCAGGACATTTCATAAATTTTGACAAGTATGGATTGAACTACAGCCATCCATATTAGTCCGGGATTATAAATTTCTATACATGACAGTTCTCAGAAAATTTTGACCAGTATGGATCGAACCAGAATAGCCCATACTTAGTCTCATGTTTTCTTCTTTGAATTCTGTGGATTGAACCATAGCCGTCCACATCAGTTGATATTACTCCTCAGTTGATTTGACTTTTATGTTCCTTGTAAAAGTCAAATTTTCATACCCTCACGTTGATGTCATCTACATGATGGTTTAGTTTCATGTCTCCTTACGAGGATTATGTTTTCAGCAAAGTAATGATGTTTTCATGTTAAGATACACAGGAACTTCAGTAAAACCCGTTTTCATGATAAATCATGACTGACCTTCATTAATCATGCTTCATGCTGACCACTGTTGGGACTCCGATTATATCATACTTTTCAGCCTCGAAACAACCAGCAGTAAGTCGACGCAGGAATTGTCAGTCTATTATGTTATTTATTTCAGATCAGTTTACTACCGTTTTAAATCAATTTATTTCTTTGATCATGTCAGACAGGCGACACCAATATCGATCATCCCATAAAATTTTCCACCAGCTCCATGTACAGTATTCCATATGTACCCCATGTACAGTGTCTCAGTTATACTCCATGTACAGTATTTCACGTGTACTCTACGTACAGTGTCTCAGATATGCTCCATGTGCAGTATTCATTTTGTACTTCATGTACAGTAGTCCAGGTGTACTCCAGGTACCCTACTCCACGGATATTGCTAATCGATCCTTAATCATCTCGGGCGTTTCCACTTGTCGATATTCTACCAGGTGCTGATGCTGCTCGTGAGTTGAAGATTTTACCAGATGCTGATGCTGCTAACACTCTGAAGACCACACAGATGCTGATGCTGCTGATATTTTGGAAATCTCTCAAGATGCTGATGCTGTTTATACTATGAAGACTTTGCAGAACAGGACGAAAACTATAAATTTGAAATTTCCGACAAGAATAAATTTCAACCATCAGACGCTACCATTCCATTCCATACTTTTACCTTCTCAGCTAGATGTCACACTTCACTCAGCTAACCGTTCATTCAGAAGAGTGGGAACCGGAACCCATCCGCCACTCAACAGAATGGTTACACGAATCACAGTCATGATAATGATCGTCATAAAGTGACAGACAAAGCAGTAGTGAAAAACCATCGTACTTATTATTAATCAGCCAGTAACCATCGGAACTCCGGCACGGACGTGACCAGAAATACAAGAGGTCAGTAGTCTAACCGGTCCGCCAATCCTAGCAGTTACCAAATATTTTCCGCCTTGTCTAGGTTCATCCATTAAAATACATGTCCAGACAACAGTCAAGACACATTTCTCAAGTATCGTTTTAGAAGACACTAGGACACCAGTCATTATACACGTCATACGAATATTTTCTCAGAGTACGAGTCAGAACTCCTAACTCTAGTATATTTCCAAACCAGGCCCTCAGTAATTCAGGGTACCCTTCAGAAAGGGGTATACCCGTTCTATTATGCCACGCATGAATCAGATCATTAAAATTCAGTCACCACCACTAGATTATTATTCAGATTAAACACATGGTAATCATTCTGTGAGGTTACAGACGAACCCACTCAGTGGAAGTCGTCACGTTACTCCACGTATTCCTATGTCAGCTTTATGTAAATCAGGTATTTACCTACCTCTCTGCCGAAAGGACTCCACAGAATCACCTATATTATTAGGGTTTTCTTTCAATTAACGATAAGATCTGTCTTACTAAATCCTAAATATATTCATTATATTTCTGCCAGAAAAATCGGTACAAATTGTTTCTGCCTTACAAGCGCGTGACTTAGCAGTCCATAGCTACAAAGACTATCTAGACACACGTTATAAATTCACTTCTGAAATTCCTTAAACTCATGACCAGCAGATTACTCCAGAGTTCCCAGACATAATCTCAGAAAGTTTTTTTAGAAATTCCTTTCTAACCACGAAACAGAATTCTACATCAAGCTTGCCTCGAGAACAGAACCGGTTTTCAAAACCCCTTGTTGCTGGGCTGCAGCTAAGTTAAAAGGGTTGCAGTATTTTTTGCAAGAATTACCAGAATGAGGCTTTATTCGCCCTGGCGCACCACTAGGAAGTGCACCGTTTCTGTCTATCAGGAAGAAGGCCGGTATCATGAGATCATGTATCGACTACAGAAATTTTTTACAAGATCACCATTCTTAATCAATGTTCATTCCATAAATAGCAGGTTTATCTGATCTGCCACGAGGTCTTAAACATTTTCCAGAACAATTTCCGATCATGCTACCATCAGTGGTGAGGGAAAGAACATGATGTTTTCCAGACTACTGTTTCACATATTATAGTCTCTCTAAAAGTTTGATTCCTACTTCTGAGCTCCCTAATGCTCCAGCTATAGTATAAAATTTATGAATAAAATCTTTCCCATGAATTCTCAGACAAAATTGTCAATATATTCATTGATCACATTCTGATCTACCAAATCCTAGAGAAGAACACGAGAATCATTTTCTCACAGTGTACAGAATCTCCGATAGGAGAAAATTTTATACACAGCTTCTCAGATGTGAATTCCAGTTGAACAAGGTGGCATTTATGAACCACCCTATTTTAACAAAAAGGAATTTCAGACAATCCTGTGAAGGTGAAGGCCATCACCAGATGGTCAAGACTGACGTCTGTAACTAGAGTACAAAATTTTTTAGAACTTAGTTGACTGCTACCGCAGAAATTACGGACAGTTCTCACTAAAATTCTTCCATGACTATTCATCGATAATTCCACCAGAATGTACCAAAATCTCGGACAGAATTTTGAAAGAAGAAATATAACACATGGATGTAGCTGTGTTCATATCTAATCGCCTGACACGCCGCATGTTCAAGATAGAACGCCGTCATGCCAAGTGAGTGGTTACAACCATTAGAAATTTTGAACAGAAATGAGACAAGGTTTCCATGAAGGTTGCTATCAGCTACCACATAACCCAGAAAAGTTTGATCCTATTTAAGTCATCATCAACCATTTAAACCACCCTACACGATTACTCTTATCTGAAAGGATTACGCAGTAACAGACCTGCAGGAAATTCAACAATAAATCTTAAGATTTCAAGGTATTCCATCGATCATCATATCAGACAAAAATTCATGTTCACGATCACGTTTACGTTTACTTTCACGTTTACGTCTCGCGTTCACATTATGATATTATTTCAGTCCGTATATTATACTAGTTCATGATATAGATTCACGTTCACATTCATGACATCGTTCACATTCAAGTTCTTGTTCCATCTCAGTATATACGTTCCAGGTCTTGTACCGGATTTGGTTACATAAAGCTTAAGAAACCAGACTCAAGATTAGCACAACTTTTCCATATCCAGGCAAACGTTTTACGTCTCAGGTCGTATCGTTTGGCATCCATTCTTCAGTCAGCATACGTTCATGATATGTCCTAGTATCACATTCACAGTATGTTTCAAGTATCACGTTCTCAATATATTACACACCCAGCGTTCATCATATGATCGTGAACCACATTCACAATTGCTCACGTAGCTTGTTCACGTAGTTCGTCCCAATATGTCTTCAGTACCTTTACTCAGAGATATAAATGACGTCTCATCATGTTATTTGTATGTATCGTTCATGTATCCTACAGATTATATCTTATTCATTCGATCAGATTGAGAAAATCCATCTCAGGTATGGAATAAGGAACTTTTCAGCATTATCAGGACAGGGTCATTAAGACCAAGATTTTCATGGTGTCAAGATCTTTGAAGGAACCGTTTCGAGTGGGAAGCCACTTGGGACGGAGGAGTCCATCCGTACTTCTCATTATTTTCCTCCATAAGTCGGTTATGTTCTTTCAGTCATGTTATGTTCCATGTTTTCTCTCAGTCATGTTATGTTCCATGTTTTTCTTTCAGTCATGTTACGTACTATGTCCTCTTCAGCCATGTCACGTTCCATGTTCTCTTCAGTCATGTCACGTTCATGCCCTTTCAGCTTACATGTCTTTTCAGTTTACTTGTTCTTTCAATTCTGATAATCCCAGCAGCTTTATTACCTTTAATTCGAGGGCGAATTTCTCCTTTTTTAGAGGGGAAGAATTGTAAAACCCATTATAGTCGTATCCTTAATTCGAGGACGAATTATTTTTTTTAGAGGGGAATAATTGTAAAACCCGTATTTAAAATCTCCAAATATTAAATACGCGTAGTCTCAGCTTAAATTTTAATTAAACATAAACAGTAAATATGTAGTCTCAGTTTATTTAAATAGTACAAATAAATAATTATTCAAAAAATAATTATTAAGTTTCAGAAAATATTACGTATGTATTATTTTAAGTTACAGAATAGAGTTTACGTCTTCAGAAGATTTGAAAAAAAGGAAATTATTAAACTTTTGATATGGTCAAACACAATATGTAAAAGCTGTTCTATGTGAACCGAGATTTTAGCTAATGTATAATTTTGCTAGTTTATTCTTCTAAATCATTTGACCAATTCATAAGACTTGCAAAAGCTCATTTATATCTTTTCCAAATATAACGTCAGATTTTTACGGCAGGATTGACATAAGAAGCTCATATAAACGCATATCCTTATTACTCCTTTCGAAATCTCTTAGAACAAAATACAACCAACTACATCCTATTTACAATGATAAACAAAACCTAGACAACCAAGAATAACACACGACATGATCTGTATTTCATTTCAGACTCGCTCAAATGTTTAGCATTGGTTCACGTATGAACAGAATTGTCATCGTGATCACTTCAGAATTATGGCTTCATATATTATACGTTTTGGAGTTGTAATCTGGTTATGAACTCACATCATGATCGAATGTTCATGCCCATGTCATTTCGATGCATTGTCGTCTTCTTCATAGTAATGATGAGAGATCGTCCGTGTGAAATGATAACCGCCGCAGAGTCGTGTTTCGAGTTTCGGGTCTGCTCGGGTTAAGGGTGATCGTGTTATGATTAGAAACGCCGTTCTGGTTGGTTCGATAGCCTGCGCATGGGATCGGGTTTCGATGAATCGGGATCGGTTTATGTTCGAGTGGGGTATATTCTGTCGAGTTCCCGCCTGTAGTTCTATAGAAGGCAAAAGTTTTGGGTTCATGTTACACATCGGTTTCCGGGTTCGATGATATGCTGTCCGTTAGTGTTCGTATTCACGTTCAAGTTTGCCACCACATTCTTATTCCTTTCGATCAATATATATAACCGTTTTGGTTGAGAGGTAAACTATCTACCTAATATACATAACGTTACTAATGCATAGAATGATAGAACACATTGTAGCTAGTAGCAGAAATGTTGTCGAAACCAAATAAGTAATACAAGGAAAGAAAATGTGCATGTGCATTGTTAAACAAGAATACTATGTATTCTTTTGCTTTTGAAAATTTTGATACCAAGCTTTACGTCATTTTCATGGTGTCACTTTATTGGTTGCATATTTAATCCCTCATTTATCTAACTAGTTACAAATAAAATTGTTTATGTCTTATATACACTAAATGGGTTGAAGCTAAAGTAATTATTAGATGGAAAACAAAACACTGCTATGTAAAACACTACCTAAAGAAAATATACAACTTTGCTATAAAAGGACCACCAGATTAATGTAAGAAGATTTTACGTTAAAGCAATTATGCGACACATAAAAGAATAATAATTTTCTGTTCCGTGTAGATTATCATTAGGAGGAGAAGTAACTAAGTATGTTATTATCGGTCACTCGTTAAGATTTTGACTAAGGTACGGAGATCATATCACTCTACTATTATGAATTGTTGTTTCTTTCGTTTAGTTGATTGATCGTACGGATTTCCCGTCCTTTCAGTAAGGACTTCCTTTCTATGCATGATTAGGATTCCCCATCTTCAGCCAAATGTTTTCCCCAGTATATGTTTAGACTTATCAGTAATCATGTTAAGAATTAAATAAATTGCCTGAGCATTATATACAAGCATGATCAGTTTATGTACTAGTTACGGAGGTACCGTAACCACGGCACTAGAGGCACCGGTGTCGTGACTCACATGCAGGAGAGTGATATCCTGCATCGTCCCACTCAGCTCAGCTTGGCCATTTTATCAGTATTATTAGTGGGGCGTATGGATGCATCCTAGGCTACAGTTTACAGTTTAGCAGGTGAATGTGGTGTGTGCTCTACATCCTTCACATTGGAGCTGATCCCTCCACCCAGCACAGTTATTTAGAGGTCACCCCTCTACAGCATGACGAGGTCACCCCTCCAGTTATTCATGCACCGTTGATACAGCACATGACCTATATAAGCTCTGGCAATTAAAATACAGTAAATGCATGTTATACAGATTTAATAGATAACAGTTCAGCTTCATTATTGATAAATCAGACTTTACAGATTATTTACAGATTTCCGCTGCAACTTTACTTGTCAGTCTTACAGCTCCAGTATTTTATCATCTGTTTCATTTTAGTAATTCCCTATCATACTTTATATCCGTTCACTGAGCGTTATGCTCAGCCGTAGTTCCTTTCATGTTCTAACGGCAGGTACACCAGGACGCTTTTAGGATTCTGAGAGCATGTGCATTTGGATGGAAGCTATCCAGACTTCTTACTTTATGCATTCTTACATTATTCTGCTTATTTGGACATTGTTTGGTCCTTTCCTTCAGTATTTTATTTTTCATGTTTTGGGCTTATGTTTGGATTGCCGATGTTTGATTCTGGTATTTCCTTTATGGTCAGTTAATGTTTTAGGACATTTACCTTATGCTTTGATGACACGCCATAAAAACACGTAACGGTCCACTTATCCAAGTGGGGTGTTACAACATATATAAACCACCACCGTCCAGGCGTCCTCTGTTCCTCAAGTATTTTATTCGCTAAATGCCAACCCAACACTTCAAGAAACATCTCTAGTCGAATGACCACTCCCGTTCCAACGCGTAAAGAACCATCTGTACGCGTAAACAACCGTCGTTATCTCAGCGATTTCATTGCTTCTTCAACGTCATGTCGCGTTGCCACCGTCGTTCAATCTATTCGGTAGGGCATTCTCCGGCAAAATAAACGGTGACTGAAATGTTGAGTCCATTATTAAGTTGTGACATCATAACCGATTAACCGCCTTGAACTCCCATGCTGCATCCTAAGTCGAAATTATTGCCACCGCCACAAGTGCTTAATCTTCCTATATTGTCATCCTCATCACTTGGCCCTTACCGACTTCACTTTTACTTATCCTTAGGTGATTAACAATGTAGCAAATTTAGTTTATTCATTGATTTGAGTTCATGGTGAAGAGAGGATATACTCATTGAGTTAGTGAATAGAGCCGGTGGGTTAAATTGGTGAAGAAATTTGTTGGTGTTTAGGTGAAAATCAAGTTGTGGAAGATGTTATAGATTTTAAATGAAATTAATGCTTAGATTTCTACCGGTTGGATATGTGTTTGATTTCTAAGAGAAATCTCCTCCTACAATTCCTTCCTATTGCCTACTCACAGGATCCCGACACGTGTCAAAACTGACGGTTTAGATGCGGAGAGATAATGAGTGGTATTAAAATATAAAATATTATTGTGTGTGTAGGAGGATATGTAGGAGGATATTGTAGCAGGATATAGTAACACTCGATTTCTAATGTACACGAATGAACTGAAGGAAAAATAAGCGGGTCTTATTATACTAGGAATTGAATAAAAAGAGTGGAGGATTGACTTGATGTGGTCTAGACATTTCCCCATTTTCTCATCCGGTTATTTAACAACCCTTTTTTTGGTTGGAATCCAAGGACTCAATCTGTACCATCCATTGAGAGAGATCAGATCAAATGATAAAAAAACATGGAAGGACTAGAGTGGTCAAACTTTGGTTTAATACCAGTAAAATTTGACATCCAATAATTTTTAGTTTCAGATCAAAATTCTCTCTCTAAACAATCAGAAGCTCTCATTTTTCTTTTTAAAACATATCAAACCATAAAATCAACAAAAAATTACCCGATCAAAACCTTCAAAAACACATAACAAACACAGAAATGGAACAATCCAAGAACGACCGATCTCATACCACGAAAAGAAGGTGAAAATCGAACATACAAAAACTATGGAAGATGGTACAATTGTTATAATCCTTTATTTAGATGTTATATAAGTATATCTAGTGATTTTGTGCTTATAAACGGATCATTTTATGTTTCTGATGATGTTAAGAATCTTATTTTGTTTTTCATTGATTGAATCTGCTTATTTATTGATTTATATGATATTTTGATGATTATATTCTTATTTCTGAGTTTGATTTGTGTATTTGATGATTTTTGTTAAGATCAGTGTTGTATTGTTAATCTTAGTTTCTTTTTTGAACAAATAATAATCTTAGTTTCTAATGATTGCTTATTTTCATATTATTCTATTTTTGGCTTATTTTTTAAACTTATTGGTTATTTAGAAGCTATTTTGGAAGATTTTGTGAATTTTTTTAATGTTAGTTGTTTTATGATTCCGGTGATAATGTGTGGCTTATCACCATTGATAGTGATAATTGGCTTATCACCAGTTATCACCGTGATAAATGGCTTATCACCGGTGATAAATGGCTATAAATGGCTTATCACCGGTGATAAATGGCTTATCACCAGTGATAAATGGTTTATCACCAGTGATAAATGGCTTATAGACTTTTTTAGCGTTGTTCCAGGAAGCCAATTATCTTGTGGTGTTTTTATGTTATAACTTATATCATAAGTTAGTTAACTAGATACAAATCAATTAATGTTAGTTGTTTTATGATTCCGGTGATAATGTGTGGCTTATCACCAGTGATAGTGATAATTGGCTTATCACCAGTTATCACCGTGATAAATGGCTTATCACCGGTGATAAATGGCTATAAATGGCTTATCATCGGTGATAAATGACTTATCACCGTTGATTAATGGTTTATCACCGATGATAAATGGCTTATCGACTTTTTTAGCATTGTTCCAGGAAGCAAGTTATCTTGTGGTTGTTTTTATGTTATAACTTATATCATAAGTTAGTTAACTAGACATAAATAAATTAGTATGAGATAAGCAGTCATAATCATACCTTTCTGTGATTGCTTTTCAAGTTACTTGTAACTAATTTTTACATACTTTTTGTAGAATGATATTACTTTTGGGACCTCCAAGTTCCGGAAAGACAACACTCTTGTTGTCGTTGGCTGGAAAGCTTGCCAAGGAGCTTACGGTATAAAGAAAGATACTAATTTTAGTTCATTTCTTAGTCATATACACAATTTTTTCTCCCAGAATTCTAACTTTAATTTTCATATAATGATATCGGGAAAGGTAACATATAACGGCCATGAGTTACATGAGTTTGTACCTGAAAGAACCTCTGCATATAACAGTCAACATGATGTCAATATCAGAGAAATCACGGTCAGAGAAACTTTAGCCTTTTTTGCTAGATGTCAAGGGGTTGGATCACGTTACTGTTATTTTTAATCATTCTTCATTATTTTTTTATAAAGTTCTAGAGTTTTGTATAACATAGTTATGTACATAAAACTGCAGAGATGTTAGCAGAGTTATCCAGAAGAGAAAGAGATGCAAAAATAAAACTTGGTCCTGATCACGATATATACATGAAGGTAAAAATAATGATCCTCCACACACAAACATTTTTTTTCCTTCATGGTTGAAATCAAAATTTTAAAATCATTATCATTATTTTGTTGTTATTAAGGCTGCTGCAACCAAAGGTCAAGAAGCTAGTCTGGTCACAGATTATACTCTCAAGGTATGACGAATAAATTTAGCGGTGGTAAAAATGAAGGGTTGGTTACGGGTCAAACAATTTTACATGTTTTATTCGTAACTTGTGTTTTGATACTTGAATATCGTTAGAAATAAAGATACACAGCTGTAAGTATGGTGTAGTTTGGCCATACATGAGTTGTTTATAGGCTGAAATTAGTCTACATGTTAATCACTTTCAATTTTTATCTAGTTTCAAGTAATTTGGTGGGAAATTGGGAAGTTTGGTATCCAAGATGGTAGAAAAGGACAAACTCTTTTTGTGCCCCTTCTATGCCGAAAGATTAGTTTTATAAATCTCAACCTTAAAAAGCTAAACCAGTTGAGGCTTCAAGATTTCAAGGTACCTTACGTATATGTCAATAAGCTGGAAAAATGAACTAATCCAAACACCCCATATTCCGTTGAGTGGTAGTATGATTTTTAGTTATGACTATACGATTAAGAAATTAAGAAACATGATTAGCCAATACTTTAGAACAATCTGCCCCTTAAGTTGTCATAGTTATTAGGATAGCACATTGTTTAAAACTTTATTTTAAAAAAAATAGTACATGATAATTGGTATGACATTAGTTGCTATCATACCCTTCCCATCTCAGAAAGTTAGGCAATTACAGGTACCACAAACAATTCAACGAACTATAAGTAACATGTATTGCAGATTATAGAAAATTAAAATGTGAGAAATAGTTTTGGGTAAAAGACTGAAACAGAGATGTGTATTTTAGTTTAAATGCAACAATATATAGAAACCATTTCCTGTGAAGCTATTTGTCCCGTATTACAGAACTGCAACAACTAACCTTTGTTTCTCTCTCAAGCTATTTGGTTCATATTACATAAAAATATCAGACGTCATGTCTAAGTATGGCTTTCTTAAAAACAACATAAATATGTAATTACTTCCATGATGTAATGCCAAACTCCTATTTTAAAATGAAAATGATATAATAAATGCAACTTTTTTAGAAAGTGCAACATAACTAGACCACTTGATTTCAAATTAAAGTTACCATTTACTTCATAATCACTATAGCAAGATAAGTGACCTTCCAATCTTACGATTCCTCAGATTTATTGTTGTTTCTTTGGCAGAGTCTCGCGGATATGGCCACTTTCAGCAAGAACTAAACAACATATAGAACACACGGCCTTAGTTGGTACACTATAAGTATAGAAAACTGTATATGTAATAGTCCCGCGGATATGACCAGTTTCAGCAAGAACTAGACAGCGTATACTAGGTTGTGCACATTTATTTATACGAGTTTTTTAGGGTGTTTTGTAACTTTACTTGCACCAACTAGATACTCTGATAGCAAGCGCAGGTAACAAAAAACCAAAGATGCAATGTCAGAATTACTTTAGTTGCTGTTATGAGTTAAATCTTTTATTAGTTTGATATCTGTATGTTTTAATGAGTTGAATCATTTAATGATCCAATGTCAATTTCTTGGATTTCGAGTGAAGGTGTGGGTTAGAACAACTGAAGCTAGAAAAGATATTGGATAATTTTGTTATAAATGTTTTTTCAGCTATATCTCTGCATTTTGAGTTTCTTTTGTTGCGAGTGGCGATAGACATCTTTTTTTCCAGAGTTGAACTGTCCTTCTTAGATCATACATATGTTTGTTTTAAATTTTAAGTAATAAAAACGTTTTACACAAAACACGCCATAACAAAGCGCAGGTATGAATAACTTGTTAATGACAGTATGTAAAAAGTACTAGAATTTAAAAGATTAACTAACTTGAATCTGATAACATGCAACAGAAAGAACAATAGTAATGTAACAAATACGGTTTCAATAAAAAAATAACATGATCTTTTTTTACTTCTTTTCGCTAGTACTGGTGATTATTTTTTTTTGAACTCATAAGCGGCTACAATGTCCCGTAAGAGATATGGTTTCATCATTTTGTTAATATCGTCCATAACTGACTTCATTGGATGATCTTTATTGGCTTCCATCCAGCCAAGCCTCATTACAGCTTCACAATCAGTCTCGATGAACACATTACACAAGTTCATTTCTTTAATCAAACAAAACCCTTTATACACGCTCCACACTTCAGTTTCAAACGCAGTACAAGATCTTCCCTTTATTTTCCCCATGTACCCGCATATCCATCTTCTTTTCCATCTCCTAGTAACCCGCCAAAACTCGAAGGACCCGGATTTCCTTTTGAACTCCCGTCCGTGTTTAGCTTGAGCATGTTAGATAAATATGAAAAGAATATCTCAAGTGATATAAAAGTGTTAAATTTAATTTTATCTGATACACCTCCAACGCCACCATGTCCGACCAACCGCCTCTATGTTGTATCGACAAAGCTTTTCTAATGTCGTGAAAGCACTGTATCTAAAGAATATAAAAAAAATAGAAAAACACATAGATGATAACATATATAATCATTATATAAAGTAATGAAATATCACATGTGATATTAAATTAAAAAAATATATTTGTTTGTTTCCAAAATATCATAAGTGATATGAGAAATTAACTAGGATTATAAAATACCACTAGTTATATCACATAACAAATATCACCGGTGGTATTGAACGTTAATTAATTTTATAAAATATCACAAGTGATATTAGACCTATCATATAACAATATCACAAGTGATACTAGACATTAACTATATTTATAAATTATCACAAGTGATATTAGGCATTTGATACAACTGGGGTACTAGTGGTCTGATATTGAACTTTTCAAGTATATTCGGGGTGGGTTAGTTAGGTTCATAATTCTATTCTTTGTAAGATCGAATCGAAGATCAAACCGGACCGAACCATAATTTAACCATGAGGAAGGAAGAAAAAAAATACAAAACCATGAGGAAGGAAGATGGTTGATAAAATATTTTACAATTACTTTATATAATACAGTAAAAAAGCAAAATATATTATACCTCACTGTAAGAAGCAAGGGTGACTTAAAACAATTGCATAAAAAAGAGTGGCGTAATGACTTTATACCAAATTCAGAAGTTCTAACGGGTGAGACATGTAGTCAAAGTGATGGACTATAACGACAACTTACTACTGTGTCCTATAAGTATAAATACTTCATATGTCAGGGCCTTTGCCTGCCAAAAATAATGATATTAGTTAGTTTAGAATATAATAAAGGGTGATTTAGACAAGAGACAAGTGCGTCAAAATTTAAACAAGTTTGGTCTATTTTAAGTTGGGATACTGATTTCTTAGGCAATGATGACATAAAAAAGTCAACATGGTTAAAGGTACTGCAACATTATCATATTTGTTGTAGCAACTTAAGTAGGTAACAGTTTTTAACAATTTTTGTAAACAAAAAATATGGTTACTATGATTTGACTAAAATTTGTTCTTTTTCGTCTTTGACCCTAAGACATTGTACTAGTCAAATGTTGCAAATGTGATTGTGGTTAGACATAATGCAAACTTATGGATGGACGGGTATGGAAACATTTCAAGGAAGGTAAAGTGGAAGATGTAATTTTTATAATACCACAACAAGGTGCCTTTTCAATTACTTGAAACCAGTAAAATAACTATATTCAAAACAAACAGAACACTTCTATACTAATAAGCCCAAAAGATCATTACAAGTGGCGAGAGAAAACAAGTAATGCCCTAGAATATCCTCCTCCCATATGAAAAACATAGAACCAAATTATAAGACCTTCTACAAGTCTCAAGTGAAGGGTTTTACCTTGTTTGTGTCTGTGTGACGATGGGTTCTAACCACATGAATTAGGCAGCGAAAAGGTTAAAAACAGTGTTTACACAAAAATAATCATATACTTTGATAAAGATACAACTATGATAAACAGTTACAAACTCAAACCATTTCCAGTAACTCTATGCTAATCAAATATTCTGTTAATCTCCTACATGTGAATGAGTTCAACATTCAAATCAGTAACAAACTAGTAAATATAAGTGACAAACAGTAACAAACAATCTGATTCACATATTTGAGCTATTTCTAAATTTTTTGTGAAAATTTCATACTAAAATATCGAAATTAATTCGCTTGTATCGCCTATCTAGCTGCCTATTTACATTCAGTTACAATTAAAAAAAGCAACAATTCTCAAAAAGTCACAACTCTAGATGAATTCAAACATTAGAATAAAAAACGAACCTCTTAATCAATCTGATCATATTCATCATCAAAAAGGAATCGTTTAACACCAGATCTAAACTCGGATCTAAAGTCGCTACTCTCGCTGGTCGAAGAACCACCACTAGCACATGGCAGCCACGTCATCCGACGCCCACAGCACCACCTGCACATTCTTGTCCTCACTCTCATCATCACTATCATCCTCATAATTCATGTGAATCACTCTCCTCCTCAACGACGTCGTTTCGTCTTCTTCAGTTTTTTCTTCGATTAAAAACAATTAGGCATGATATATTAACAGAATTTGTAACTAAATGATTTGAAAACAACATCTTCTTCTTTAGTTTCCTCTTCAAAATTAGGGGTTTTTTAGGTGGTTTGAGGGGAATGAGTTGCCACATAAAACATGTAAAAATGAGCAAATGGGAGAAAGAGAAAAGAAGATTTTTATAAACGTGATAAGAAAATAGAATAAAAGAATTAAATCTTAGATTAATCTGCACGGTTAGATCAAAGTTAAATGGAAGGTGGGGATTTATCCCTTGGACTCCAATAAAAAACAAGGTTACAAAATAACTTTTCTCTTCCTCGTTATATTATAGATTTTTTTAATTTATGTATTTTAGGACATAAGATAAAAAAGAAAAAAATATTAAAAAATACTAAAAGTCTCACACTAATGATATAGATAAACAAACATATAAAGACTTATGAGTATCTCTCATTGCAAATTTCGATAATTTTTCTATGTATCTTTTTGTATCTTTTTATTTCCTACTCTTAAGCATCAAGAAAAATACGTAGATAGATTCCAGCCTCTCAACAATGGCAAGCTTGCTATGAAAGGCGGAGATCCGCTCTTTATTCCTTTCACCCCAAAGGTAATAACATTTACTCTGGTAACTTAAAGTTTTTCATTATGTGTGTGTACTTAAAGGAAAATGGACTGGCAGGGTATCACAAGTAAAGAAAATGTGATAAGTTGATTCTACAATCGCATTACAAACTGGGCATAAAAGCGAATGAATATCTAATCCATTGTATAGACCTAATCCAACCTCATCATTATCGATCTTCGCCAAAAACAAATTAAACCCTTCAAAATATTATGAGCCCCCAAAACGTGTCGGCTCCAATTCCTATACCACTCACCATTTAAAATCTGACTATAATGTAACAATGTTTGCTACGATCAAATCGAAACAACCTTTGTTATACTGTAGCTTTAATGGGTCGTCCCCTAGCCACATATCTTTCCAAAACTAACTATATATAGTGTCATTTAAACCATAAAAACCTCTCTTAAAAACACAAAATACAATTGGACGGATCCGTATTTTTTTTTACATCAACAAATATAATAGAATAAAATACTAGGAAAGCGCTAGAATAAGAAACAAAACATATATAATCAAAAATACAAACTTTCCCTCTAGATTTAAGCAAAAAAAAAGAAGAAAGAAGACAGGTTTAATCAAAAATATCACTTTTTCTCATAAGCTAGAGTTGAAAGTGATAATATTTTTAAAGAGCCAGAGGTCCAACAAGTAGTCGCGAATATAGAATAGGCTCGATCCTTCTTGATGCTTGAGGCATGCCAAGACTCGGGCCATCACAGGATGAAAGAGCGAGAGTGTAGAATCTGTTCAAGTATGAATACGGCGCCACACATCAGAAGCCGTTTCACATGTGAAAAAAGTATGCACATTCGATTTTACAAAATTATTAAAAATTGGGTAAGTAACCGAATTGATACCCAAACCTCGGGAAGACAAAGGATACGAAAACAAAAAAATTGATGATGTTCTCTATTCTCTAAAGTACTATACTAATTACTCTATTAATATTAGAGGGGAATCACGGTTCCGTAGGAACAGTGAACCCTTCACAGACCAAATAAACAATATTTTTCCTTCCTCTCACAAACTCTCATCTCTCTCTGGTAAATCTCACGCACTTCTTTCCTCTCTCACACACATGTTCCGTTCCCTCTCTCTCATCTTCTCCGTTCCATTAGTGATTAATTTAGCCCTTTGGTGATTAGTTTGGCCTTAGGCCCTTGATCCCTTAATAATTAATGCTATGTGCATACTGTTGCAATTTGCCCCTTCATCCATGTCTCCAAACGATTGCCCTTTGCCCCTATCTCTCATAACTCTCTCACATAACACAAACGTCTGTGTGTGTGGAGACCCGATCTAATCTTGATCAGATTGTTCATCTTGATCGGATCTTTAATTGATATTAATTAATATGTTTGACCGGTTGCTATTTTCGTGGTATTTGTATTAATTAATACCCCATCACCCCGTTCGTTGCCGCTGTATATGTCGGGTAGCGATTCATTCGTTGCCGCTATATATGTCGGGTAACGGTTGTGGTTGATGTTTGAAAAATGGTGTGTTATTAGCTGGAAAAATAATTTCATTCTAGCTAATGCTGTTACGGTATTTGATGGTGCTCATTTTTTGTGGCTGCTTTTTTGCCGTATGATCCGTTGATTTTTTTTTTGGTTTAGCTAGGTTTTGAGAAGTTGATCCAGTATTATATAAAACATGATTTTGATCTCTGGTTAAATCCAATAGTTAAGGTAGCTTCGTATCTTTGTTCGCGTTATTAGTCTTGCAAATAATTAGTTATGTGATATCCCCTTTGATTTCATCAGCTCTATTATTTCGGTATGTTGTGACAGGTTGCACTGTACCTAGGAAATCGAGATTCCCCTCCATTATTAGATCTATAATGGTAATATGATTTCCCCTTTGATTTCATCATCTCTGTTGTTTCAAATTAAGTTGCGACTTATGTTAGAACTTTTGCCTTATGCTCATTTGATGTCATTGTTATGGCAGAAACACGTTTGTGGAATTTGTGTTCCATATCGTTGTTAGGATATAGTCGAACCGTATCTTGGCGTAGCAGCACACATACTTGCTTTTAGCCATGGCTGGTTTTAATTTTGAGAAAATATACAGTATATTAAAATTTGTGCTTTCGGCTTGCTTATGTTTCGGCTTTTGCCTTTCTGTTTGTTGTTGTGAAACCACAAATCGATGTCTCCTAGTACTTCGTTTCCACCGTCCATGGTGTGTCGCGATCTTGATCGGCGTGCGACGGTTCCACAGACACAAATCTGAGCCAACAGTTTCACACTTAGAGAAAATGACGGTGTTTCTAATACACTTTGCACCTTTAATACCACTGGGTTAGTTCAACAAAGAGCAAGGTATTATTGCATTTTGAAAATACAAGTTGGTTGTTTTTTGATTACGCGATGTTCAAATCCGTTTGAGTTCTGACCGTTTCCATTTGTGTAGCCGACTCAAGGCTTAATTAGTTTTGGGATAATGTTTCAGAACAATGTGATGCTATTAGGTTGTGGTTTTATGATATTGTGGCGTCATTTGATGCTTTTTAGCTTCTTGAAATTTGTTTGTGGTGGTATCAACTACATCTCATGTGTGGCTGCATATGCAAACAATGGCTTTATGATAACTGTATTTGATAGTATTCATTGTAAGAGGAAATGATGATTCTAAACAGGGTCGTTAGAGATGAAATCGTCCGTAATTTGGCATGGCGACCTTACAGTTGCAGCGATAGTGGATGATCCTCTTTGTTCGATTATCCATTTATCTGAGCTTCTTATACAGTTTGTTTACAAGTTCTTACTGGCCATGGTCATTCAAACATTTTCATAGTGAGAACCCGTATGGCAGGTTAACCTTTTAAGGTTGCAACCATTGCGGGTCCATGGTCTGCTTTACAAAGCAGATGAAACTGTGTCGCTCGCACTGGCTGCTATTGGGCCACATTGCCTTTAAGACGACACAAAAGGAAAAAGCCGATGGATATTGTGTTACAGGTGAGTTCGCTGTCCTTTCAGACGAAATTCCAACACAACCGACATTATAGCGTTAGCCTTTGTAACAGTAAGTCACTTATATATATAACACCAGAATGCCCTCAAAAGGTCCAGTCCAAACAGCCTCTAAACCATATTTTTCTTTATATGTATTTGGCAGGTGGACGAGTACATGCTAATACAACAATAACGATGTATGCCCACACGGATCCACTATTGGGAAAGTGGCACATATTTAGATCCAGAATTGCAACTTTAATTCCACGAGTGTTGACTGCTCTAGCTGGTACAATGGATGACTTCAATAACCCACGACTTTAGGTCAACAGTCTTACTTCAGCATATATTATGTTTGTCTGCTATTAGTTATAGAAGCATGTCTGATTTCTGCATTTCACTAACTGTAATTTTCAAAACCTCATATTTTTATCCATTATATGCTCATGTTTCATTATTTCTTTAGATTTTATATGAATTGTTATAATAAACAAGCATCAAAGAATTGTGTCACATTTCTTCAAGAAAGAGTGAGTGTATTTCCATGATTTATTAAACTAATCAGATTCAACACCTCTATCTTATAATAAACAAGCATTTAAATAAAGTCGATATATTTTTACTATTCAACAAATTGTGTCACATTTCTTCAAGAAAGAGCGAGTGTATGTTGGGTCAGTATTTACTGACCCTGAAGCAACTATAGGATTTGAATATAAAATTCCCCTAAGTGTTTCATGTTCAGCAGAAAGGTGAGTCTCCTGAAGCATGACCAGAGAAACAAAGTTCCTACTGAAGACCATGTTGCTAAAGAATGTTCAGCTTTCCTCTTCCAGTAAACTTAGAAGACAAAGGAGTCTTTGCTTCAAATACTAGGCGGTGTAGTTGCTGAAGAACATATACTGAAGAAGAGCTTTCAGTTCAGTTTAGTTTGACAATACCAAACTGAATGATGTCGATCTCCTCTAGAATGCTGAAGACACTTCAGTATTCTGATGGTTTACATTAGGCGGGAAAAGATTACTTTAAGTCAAAGTAGGTTGCTTGTATAGTTAGCTATAAGTACAACCTTTATCTTTTCTAGAATAGTTTATTAAGTACTTTGTACTGTTTATCCTGTTGGGAATAAAATGAGCCAAGACACTTTGACGCTAACAAGAGTTAATCGGACGCTGATAGGAAGAAATCAAGCGCTGACAGATCAAGCATTGACAAGAGATATCCAAGCGCTGATAAGAAGAAGTCCAAGCACTGATAGGAAAACTTAATCAAGACGGGTTGTTATATGAAGACAAGATATACTCAATATTGTATTTTCTATATTTATCTTTTCCTATAATAGTTGATAGGTTATCCATTGTGCACGACTCCTTATCTTATAAAAGGAGGTCGTAGGGTTTATAGTTTATACACATTATTAAGTATTCGACTTTCATTGTACTCAAGTTTGATAATCAATCAAAAGTGAAAGTTTGGTTTATTTGTTTTTACTTGTTCTTTAATTTAAGTGTTAATTTCGCATAACACTTGAATTTTTCATAACAACAACAAAGTTTCTCTACGTGTTATACTTGCTTCAATCTCGTTAACACAAAGCTAATCGATCTAAGTTTAGGATCAACAAGTGGTATCAGAGCTTGTTGAGGAAATTTGATCTAGAAGAACAGTGAAAGCCTAAAAACACCAAAAACCCTAAAACTAGAAAAGATGTCTCCTACAGAATCTTCTTCCTCATCAACCCACAACCTAAAAATCCCCATGCTCGACCCAGACAACTTTGAACAATGGAAGTTCAATTTTGAGCAATACCTTCAAATTCATGATCATACTCTCTAGGAGATTATTGAATATGGAAACGAATTCGATAAAGCAGCTAAGATTGTTGTTGCTATTCTAGCAAGGTCTACTACTGGTTCTACTGATGAAGAACGTAAAGAAAGACATGAGGATGGAAGAGCTGTCTCGCCTGCTGATATAGCCAAGAGAAGGAATGACATGAAGACCTTAAACATTATCAAACTCTCCCTGGGTCCAAACAATCAGCATAAGTATAGAAGCTTTGAGTCTGCCAAAGAACTTTGGGCAGCTCTTCAAGTCAACTATGGTGGTAATGATGATACTGCCCAAGAAAAGAAGAAGAAACTTTTGCATGAGTATGCTATGTTTAAGGCTCTTCCCAATGAGAAGTTGAGTGAGGTAAGAAGCAGGCTTCTAGACATCACTAGCAAATTGACCTTTATGGGAACAGAGTATAATGATGCTGATATCATTTCCACTTTCCTTAAAAGTCTTGGTGATGCATGAAAGATTGAAGCTAGGTCTATCATTGCTACCAATGCCCATAAGAGTTCTACTTTTGATGACGTCTACAATAAGCTAAACATTGTAGAGAATGAAATCTTATTGGATCATGGAAGCAAATCTACATATGGAAACAGGCTTTCATCTCAATAGTGAAGCTCAAGTCGATAAGAGAGAATCATATGTGCATCCTGTTACTGGATCACCTTATGTAAGCGGTGGATCAACCTTTGTCAGCGCTTCACATTCAGACGCTGACACATACAATGTTGACTCACCAAGGCTTAAACCTACTGGTATTGACCTGGATACAATATGTGCATACATTGCTGCATTGCCCAGTGGTTCCTTGATTACATATGAGGATCTTGAGCAAATCAGTGATGAGAATTTGGAAGAGATGGATATTAAGTGGAACATAGCACTTGCAAGCATAAGGGCCAACAGATGGAATAGGAGATTTAGAAAGAAGATGACCTTCAATGCTAAAGACACTGTTGGGTTGATAAATCCAAGGTTGAGTGTTATAACTGCCATAGGATGGGTCACTTTATGAGGAAATGCAGATCTCCAAGAAGATCTGATGCTAGAAAGCCTTCAATCCAAGTCGTCAAGGTTGAAGAGACAAAGGCTATGGTTGCCATGCAAGATATTGATGGTGTTGGATGAGACTGGAGCTTTTTGGCAAAGTATGTGGAAGAGAATAAGGCTTTGATTGCAGAGAATGAAGAAGAAGAGCATGTCCATTTTGCTCTTATGGCACATTCCTCGTCTTCATCAGATAATGAGGTATATGATGATGCTTACTGTAGTAAAGGCTGTCGTTTAAACACTGAAAAGCTTAATAAAGAAATTTTAAAGTTTAAATCAAATTTTTTTGATGAAAAATGCAAGCTAACTAATTATCAAATGGCACTTGTTCAAACTGAAAAGACTGTTGAGGAATATAAGAAAATGGAATTTGACCTAAAAGATCAAATTAATGTTTTTTCTCATGATCTTAAAGTTAGTATTGAACTTAGGGACACTCTGATGAGATCCAGAGAAGAAGTGCAACTTAAGTTAGATGAGGCCATTAAGGACAAAGAAAATGTAATGCTTAGAATTAAATTTTTTAATAAAGATAGCCAAACCCTAGAAAAATGTGTTAGTGAACAAAGAAACTCTAGGGATATGTCTGGGATTGGATTATGAATATGTTGCTGTTCCTCAACCTGTTGGTAACTTTTATGGTGTTCAGAGAAAGGATCTCTCTTGGACTAGTATACCAGAACTCCAAGAAGAGAAAGTTATTCCTCCACCTAAAGTGCTCATCCCAATTGAGGAATATCAACAAAAGGTGACTGACCTTAAGAAGTGGAATGCAGACAACCCTTTTCTCTTTGTTAAGGGTGGAATGCTTAGTGAAAGTCCACTTGAACCCACACCCATAACTATGACCAACCCTACCACTGGAAAACCTGTTGACCTTGGCTCATCTGTTAACAGAAAACCTAGTGTTAAATATGCTGAAATGTATAGAAAACCTAGGTCACCACAAAGACAAGTTAGTGTTAATAGGACAGGATTCTTTCAATCTAGACCTAAGGTTATGTATAGAAAAGCTTTCTATACATGTGGGAGTTTTTCTCATTTGGCATATAAATGTGTCAGTGCCTCAAAAGTCAACGCTAACAATAGGTCAACCATGGTCAAACCCAGATCTTATGTCCAACCAAGTCCACAAGTTACTAAAGGGACAAATTCACATGGACAAAGGCCCTTTCAAAAGACCAATACATGGTCTAACAGAAAATGGGTTCCTGTAGCAAACCCTAAATTGGGCACTGATAAGTACAAATTCAGCGCTGACAAGAACAAATTTAACGCTAACAAGAACAATTTTAACGCTGATAGCTCTAGGTATGGTATGAGCATGCCACAACAAGCTAGTGTTGGTTCTTATGTTAGACCAAGTAATAATAGGTACTTACAGCCTAAGGGAAAGGGGTCTAAAACTTCATCTAGTTTGACTTAGAGACCCAAACAAGACCAAAACTCTAATTCTGATAGGATTTCCATGACCTGTAACAGATTTCATTATATTTCAAAGGTCATGACTAAACAAATTGGGGTAAATTGGGTGTTCAGGCCACAAAGGGATGAACAAGGGGTTGTTACAAGGACTAAATCTATTCTTGTTGTACAACCAAATGAATCCAAGTCTGCTCAGGCTTGGGTTCCCAAAGAAAACTAACTTATTTTCTTTATGTGCAGGGCATTCAAAAGCAGGTCAATGATCATGGATATTGGGACAGTGGATGCTCTAGGCACATGACGGGGAAGGAAGATTACTTAACTAACTTTACCCCCATAAAAGATGGTGACAAAGTGTACTTTGGAAAAGGATATGGTACAATTTCGGGCAAAGGCAATCTTATCACCAATAATTTGCGTTTGGAAAACGTATTTCTGGTAAAAGAACTTGATTATAATTTATTTAGTGTGTCACAAGTTTGTGACAATAAGAATAAGGTTCTTTTCACTGATACTGAATGCTTGGTGTTAAGCAAAGACTTTAAAATGCTTGATGAGAAGTTTATTGACTATAGAACACCTAGGCATAAGGACATTTATAATGTTAATCTTAATGGAATTAGGATGAACAACAATTTGTCATGTCTGTATGCTAAAGCCTCAGTAGATGAAAGTAATTTATGGCATAAAAGGTTAGGGCACATAAACTTTAAGAATATCAATAGACTTGTGAGACATGATTTAGTTGATGGGTTGTCCTCCAAGACTTTCCACAATGATCATTCTTGTGTTGCATGCCTTAAAGTCAAACAACACAAAGTCTCATTTAAGTCTAAACTTGTGCATTATAGTTCTAAACCACTTCACTTGCTACATATGGATTTATTTGGCCCAACAAATATAGAAAGTAATGATTTTTCTAGATTTACTTGGACTTTCTTTTTTGCCTTAAAAAGTGAAACTGCCATAGTTTTGATTAACATTATCACCCAAACTGAGAAAAAGACAGGGAATGAGGTTAAAATACTTAGAAGTGATAATGGTAGTGAGTTTAGGAATCAATTGTTAGATGGCTTCTGTGTTAATAAAGGGATTAATAGGCAGTTTAGCATAGCTAGAACCCCATAGCAGAATGGGATGACTGAAAGGAAGAATAGAACACTCATAGAAGTAGCTAGGACAATGTTGGCTGATGCTAATTTTCCCATTGCTTTTTGGGCTGAGGCTGTGAATACAGCCTGTTATAATAAGACACCTTATGAGCTATTTTGGAATAGGAAACCCAATATAGGTTTTCTTAAACCCTTTGGATGTCATGTAGTGATACTTGATACTAGTGATGCCTTAGGAAAGTTTAGTGCAAAAGATGATGAAGGCTACTTTATGGGTTATTCAGTGCAGAGCAAAGGATATAGGGTTTACAATAAGAAAGAAAAACGTATTATTGAAAAAGTACATGTTAAGTTTTTAGAAAGTAAACCTAGTGATCCTGAGAGTGGACCAGATTAGTTCTTTGACCTAGAGCCATTATCTAGAACCTTGAATTATATGCCTGTTACTAATCCAGACATTGTGAAAAAGGATTCACATGTTGTGGAAGAACCTATTGTTGAAATTGTAGGTAAACAGGTTGACAAGGAAGATGGATCACATGCAGTCAAATCAGACCCCATACTTGAGTATGTTACCATTCTTATATGGACCGATGGATTTGCACAAGCTGCTGCAGCTGATAAGGAGGAAGTAGGTCCACAAGAAAATCCAGTTGATGAAAACATGCATGAATCTTCAAGCGCCGATAAAGGCAAATTCGACGCTGATAGCCCAAAAGCTGACAACTCATTTGGACATTTATTCTCTTCCAATACTTTTGAGCAAGGTGAACCTTCCATACTTAGTCAAGAGGTTCATTCAAGTGATGATGGAAGTGAATATGAAGATGATATTGGCAACATGGAAACTGAAATAGAAGACAACACACTACTTAAGGGGGGAACACTTACATCTGCTATCAAAAATCATCCTGCTTCCCTAATCATTGGTGATGTTTTGTCTCCTGTTCAAACAAGAAGGTCTCATCAGACTCAAGGAGGTTTCATTGCCAATATCCACAAGAAGGTTGATACCCCTCTTGTACATGCATGTTTGTTTGCTTGTTTTCTGTCACAAAAGGAACCCAAGAAGATTTTTTATGCTCTCAAAGAACCAAGTTGGGTGGAAGCAATACAGGATGAGCTTCACCAGTTTGCTATTCAAGATGTTTGGGAGTTAGTGGATTGTCCAAGGTATGTAAGACTTATTGGGACACGTTGGGTTCTTAGAAATAAGAAAGATGAAAGAGGTATTGTGGTCAGAAACAAGGCACGTTTAGTTGCTCAAGGCTATACACAAAAAGAGGGAATAGACTATGAAGAGGTTTTTGCACCTGTTGAAAGGATTGAAGCAATAAGGATTTTCCTAGCCTATGCTTCTTGCATGGGTTTCACAGTTTATCAGATGGATGTGAAGAGTGTTTTTCTATATGGCACAATTGAAGAGGAGGTTTATGTAATGCAACCTCCTGGTTTTGAAGATCCTAGAAACATCTAGACAAAGTGTATAGAGTCAAGAAAGCAATGTATGAACTTCATCAATCCCCAAGAGCAAGGTATGGAACATTGTCCACCTATCTGGTGGAAAATGGATTTAAGAGGGGCACCATAGACCAGACCTTATTTACCAAGAAGATTGGTTAGGACTTTCTACTTGTTCAGGTCTATGTGGAGGATATCATCTTTGGTTCATCAAATCCAAAGATGAGGTGAAGACTTTTCCAAGCTCATGACAGACAAATTTAAGATGAGTGCAATGGGAGAGATGAACTTCTTTCTAGGTTTACAAGTCCAACAGAAAGAAGATGGTATCTTTACCTCTCAAGACAAGTATGTAGCAGAAATCTTGAAGAAGTTTGGTTTTTCTCCACATGAAAAACGGGCTAGCACACTCATGGATAGGGAACACCCTTGGGGAAAGACTAGAGATGGAAAAGAAATGGATGTTAGGCATTATAGATCAATGATTGGTTCATTGATGTATCTTACAGCCTCTAGACCTGACATCATGTTTGCTGTGTGTGCATTTGCACGCCGTCAGGTGACTCCCAAAGAGTGTCATCTTCATGCTGTCAAAAGGATCTTTAGATACCTTAGGTGCTATCCTACATTGGGATTATGGTATCCAAAGGATTCTCCATTGGAGCTTATTGGCTATTCAGACAGTGATTATGGAGGTGACAAGTTTGATAGGAAATCCATAACTGGTGGATGCTAATTTCTTGGAAGCAGATTGATATCTTGGCGATGCAAGAAACAAACAGTGGTGGCCAACTCTACAACTGAGGCAGAATATGTAGCTGTAGCTGCTTGTTGTGGACAAGTTCTATGGATACAAAACCAGTTGTTGGATTATGGGTATAATTTTATTCATACCAAGATATTTATAGATAATAACAGTACATTATGCATTATTAAGAATCATGTACATCATTCTAAAACAAAACACATAGAAATTAGACATCATTTTAAAGAGATTGTTTTGAAAAAGGTTTAATACATCCAGATAGGGTAGAAAAATGTGGCTGATCTTTTAACTAAACCTTTTGATTTTGGGAGGTTCTAGTACTTGGTAACAAGTATTGGAATGATCAATCTCACCTAAATGTGTTTTTGAAGTTATTATAAAGTTTGTACAGGATGTGTACTGTTATTAGTCTTTGTACAAGATTAGGTTTTCCACTTTATTTTTCTAACGCTGACACATGTTATTTTAACGCTTATAAGTGTTAAAATGGAAGCTGACAACAATATGTTAGTTGTGTGGTTTTTGATCTAATCATGCAGGCACTATGAGCATTGTACAAATGGATACAAAGTTTCTTATGGATCTTTGGAGCTTACTAGGAATGGGTTCAAGTTTATGGATGATGGTTGGAATGTTTACATTCCTATCTTGACATAAATTTTTATTTCATACTTTTTATTTGGCAACTTTATGTATCATGATTTAAGGGGAGGTTTAGGAAACCTTTAGGATTTTTGGGTATCCTTAGAATATTCTCATTATAATTGTAGATTGTGTCCACTGGTGAGTACGAGTTAGTTTTCTAAATCGTGAGGCATTGTAGCATGCAAAGGTGATATACTGTGCACGCTCCCAAGACTTTTTGGCCAAGAATTAGATTTGGTCGGTTGGGAGACTTGGGTACAATTTTATTGGGCTTACATGGAAAGTTACAAAGGGTTTATATGAGGTAACTTCATTGTTAAGAACTTTGGTTAGCAAGGGACACTTGAGGACAATTATGTCTATCTTGCTTAAGCAAGTGTGCATGATTGGACAGTGCTTGCCACCCTATTGTGATTTTCAGTCTATTAGTTATCTTCACTAGGGTCAATTACTTTGTTAAGGTCCTTTTTATTTTTAATTATTTTTATTTTTGGACGCTGACATTTTTCTTTCCAAACGGTGATAAGACCAATTTTAACGCTGACATGGCAAATTTCCAAAACTGACAAGAATATAGCCGTTAGACGATGATGTTTAGTTTTTGACCGTTGACAAACATTGGGTCCTACCCAGTTGTTATTTTTGACGAAAATATGGGCCGTAATTTTAGGAGTTGGTAACTTTTTATTAATGCATAAGATAAGTTATACATTTTCAAGATTTTCATTATTACTTTTTGAATATAACTGCCTCATGTTTTGACCAATCACAAGTTTTCACCTCTCCTATAAATTTGGCTTATTTCTTTCAAACATGGTAACTACTATTCTTGTCTAACTATAATTTCTCAAACCTTCATCTTTCCATAACTTTTATCACAATTTTCTTGTATCAATCTTCATGGCACCAAAGTTTAAACCTGCTTTATTGGAATTGGGGTTCAGAAGCCAACACAACATGGTGGCATAGTTGGAAGCTGATCATACTCTGTTTCCCCAATACACACAGATGGTTGGGTATTTTAATGCGTCCCCATTAAGGTATGCACTTTCACATACTCCTCTTGTCCCTGTCATACACATGAAACAGTTTTTGAACACTGTCAGTTCCTCAACAGTTAATGGAGTGACTACATTCACTGCTACTGTCCATGGGGTTCCATGGGTGGTTACTAAAGCATTGGTTCGCCAAGCTTTGCATCTTAATGATGCATATGGTATAACCATCCTTCCCATTGCAGAGCTAGAGCAAGGACTACAAGCCTTGGGTTATCCTTTGCCTCAAGAAGGCCATTTAAAGAAATATACAAAGCAACAATTTCCCCCGGCTTGGAAGTACCTTATACATGTCATAATTCAATATTTGAGTCCCTAATGATCCTCACATAATGAAATCAACTGTTACATTGGGAGTGCCATTGTGTGTATTGCAACTGGGCAAAATTATAATTTCTCAAAAATGATTTTTGATGGCATGTGTCATAATAAGGGTAACAAGATGACTCTTGCTTACCCTGGGTTTTTACAAATGGTTTTTGACTTGCAAGGATACTTCAATAGGGATCATGACAATTTTTATACGATCCCTGTTCAAAAGAAAGCAATTATTGGGAAGACGAACACTGAACCATACAGAGACCTACCTCTCACTCAAGCCATAATTGCTGTCATTGAGGCAGCAGCAAACCCTCAACCTCACCCACAACCTCAACCAGACCCATTGCCTAAACAACCTCCATCACCCCAGCATATGGAAATTGACCCAGAACCATTCGACGCTGACACCCAAAATGTTGGCATTGACACTACAAATCCAGACGCTGACACCATTTTCCCATAAAACTAAACACCCTTTAACACCCAAACAGACCCTCAATCCACTTCCTCTTCTACACCACCAGACTATAGGTTGGAAAAATGCCAAAGGATTGTTTGAGTGTTCTCCTCTAGTGGTCCTAGCCATGTAGCAGAGAGAACCACCACCACAAGTGTGGTTGGTGACATGGGTGGGGCTGGGACTATTGGTTATTGCTTAGATGCAGGCCAAGACAGTCCTAACTTTATTAAGACCCCATCCATGCCCCATAAATCTACTTTGGGAGGTCAAGTTCCCATTCTAGAGGAGGGCGGATTGGAACCTTACACCCTTTTAGAATTTACGGCGGTCTATATTAGCAAGCAAAAGCAAAATGCAGACCTTGTACAGATTGTCACAGGTCAGGGTCTTTAACTTAAGCAATTGAGGGAAAGACTAGTTGTTTTGGAGACTACCCAAGCTAGGCGGAGGCAAGCAAGAGTCCTTTCATCAGGGAAGGATTCTTACAAGGGGAGGAAGATGCACCAACAGAAACTTTCAACTTGAGTGACAAGGGATCACAGGATGAAGAAGGTGGTTCTTTTGGTACAAAACAAGTGGAAGTTGCTGAAGCTTTGGTTAGTTTGAAGGAGTAGCCTGTTATTGATGTCTCCTTGATCACTCCAAAGAAGCTTTCATTTGTGGAGATGATGGCACAGGTTACAAAGTCAGCCGCTGATGTTCATAATTTGAGCGTTGACAAGAGAAAAAAAGGTGTTGACAAACCAACAGGTATAATTGGTGTATGCCAACCACAAGTTATTAATAGGGATGTTACAACACAGGTACCACCAACTACTTTACCAGCTATTGGAGCAAAAGACAAGGGTAAAGCAATTTTAGTAGAGGTTGAGAAGCCAAAGAAGAATGAAGCCCAAATACAATTTGATCAAACTTTGGCTACACAACTTCAAGAACATGATTGGGATACCACAGGAAAAAAATGGTAGTGATGATGATGATGAGAGTTCTGGATCCAGTGTGATGATAATAGAGGATCCAAAAAGGTTAGAATATGGTGAGGATGATTTAGCCAAGGAGAGGCTAAGAAAGTTAAAAGGCAAAGTTGATTTTGATATGCCTGAGGTTAGAGAGATGTACTTTGCATGGGAGAACAAGACAATAGAGCATCCAAAGATGTCCATCACTGGACAAATATGAGGATTGGAGATCTTGTTGAGAGTGTAGGAAGGCTGTAAAATAATTTTGAAGCACAAGGCTAGCAAGGTATTTTTTGAGCTCAAGAGAGATAGGAGAGAGTTGTACTACATGTTGCTCAGGTGTCATCAAGGTGGATGGGCCTTTGATACGTTGAGAAGACTCTCTTTTAGAGAAATGGAACATCGTGCTTATGCAATTTGGTTAAGATTTTGTGAAGAAAATACTATGAGGCTTCTCTCAGATGAAAGGAGAGAAGAGATTGAAGAAAATTTGCAGATCCAAATAGCTTCTATTGCACCAAGACCAGTGAAGAAGGGAGTTCTTATTGAGTTCCTAGCTCTTGATCAAGTGGATCCTAGTGAAGCAGTTATCAGATAGAGCATTAAGCTCTCAACATTAGAAGCTTCACATGTTGCAAAGGTGTTACCTTTAGATTTCAGAAACCCAATAGTTCACTATGAAGAAGATGAAAGTGGGTTTTGGATGGTCACCAGATATGGCAAGAAGGTACCTACTTTCACTTCTTTTATCTTGTTGTTTGCAAGCCTGGATAGAGAAGACTTGGTAGATCTTTGGACATTGATGAAGGCGAAGTATGAGGCTGAAGCACCTACTTCAGTCAATAGAATAAAGATCTGGACATCCTTCAAAAGGATGATCGAACCAGATGAAGCAGATCCAATACAGTTGGATCTAGATGATATCCGTGGACTACAATGGTGTCTACATGTAGCAGCTGGAGTTTACCATTTGAGCATAGTCAAGTTTTCAAAATATCTTCTTATGGATGCTCAATATCCTATGTCCAAGGAAGTTTTGAAGAAGATGGTCTCTACACAGCTGGAAATGGATTACACTAGTGATGTTGGCAAAGACTTAATTAGGTTTATTTATTATCTAATTAAAAAGTGATTTGTATTTGTAAGAATCCTCCTTGTACTTAGTTTTTATTCAGAAACTTGATTACTAGAGTATATATCAAGTTTAGGGGAGGATTGTTGGGAATAAATGAGCCAAGACACTTTGACGCCGACAAGAGTTAATTGGACGCTGATAGGAAGAAATCAAGCGCTGACAGATCAAGGATTGACAAGAGATATCCGAGCGCTGATAAGAAGAAGTCCAAGCACTAATAGGAAAACTTAGTCAACACGTTTGTTATTTGAATAAAAAATATACTCAATATTGTATTTTCTATATTTATCTTTTCCTAGAATAGTTGATAGGTTATCCATTGTACACGACTCCTTATGTTATAAAAGTATGTCGTAGGGTTTATAGTTTATACACATTATTAAGTATTCGACTTTCATTGTACTCAAGTTTGATAATCAATCAAAAGTGAAAGTTTGGTTTATTTGTTTTTACTTGTTTTTTAATTTAAGTGTTAATTCCGCATAACACTTGAATTGTTCATAACAACAACAAAGTTTCTCTACGTGTTAAACTTGATTCAATCTCGTTAACACAAAGCTAATTGATCTAAGTTTAGGATCAACATATCCAGCATGGGAATCAACCACCCACTGGATAAACCTATGCATGAGAACATGCAAAAATGCAAAATGCAAACCCTAGTTTTGCACTGCCTATTTAAGGAGTGCACGTTGAGAGAGAAAAGGTTAAACATTACAAGAGTAGAAACTCTGGAAAAACCTTCTCTCTCATTAAAACTAAACCATATAGCCAAAGAGCATATGAACGTTTAGATTGGAGCTTAGACTATTAACTTTAGTTAGAAGTTTAAGTAGAGGAGATCACCACACATTGTCATTCAACCACTTTGTTATTCCGCAAACAAAGTGGGCTATAGATTCTTTATTGAGTTTTAATAAAAGCCTACACGTTGAAAGTTATTGTTATTGTTGTTTTAATTGTTCTTAGTTCTTATCAATTGTTAAAACAACACACTTGAGTCTTGGTAAAGAATTATTACTTAAGGTTGATAAGTAATAACGATTTACAAGGGACCAACAACTGGTATCAGAGCAGTCTGATCTTTTAAAGTTTTCAAATCAAGATCCAAGATGGCTCAAGTAATACCATAAACCCTAGAGTATAGGGGTGTCCAACTCAATGTTTCTCCTGTTCTAGAGGTAGCTAATTTTACTAGTTGGAAGAAAAGGTTCCTTGTCTACATGGTTGGAATTGAACCTCAATTCCTTGGAATCATTGAAAATGGTCCATTTGTTCCATGGTTGGGGATAATAGAAAACCTGAAGTACAATGGACTGTTGATGAGAGAAAAGCTGCTAACCTAGATCAGCATCTCAAAAGTCTCATCATGTTCATACTTCTAGATGACCAAATGAATTCTGGTGTAAATTGCAAAACAACTAAATATACATGGGAGGACCTTATTCTGTATCATGAGGGACCCTCTGATGTCAAAGAAACAAGAATAATAGATTTAAAGCTTTAATACAACACCTTCAAACACAAAGAAAGGGAAACCCTCACACAGACATTCACCAGATACAAAGCACTGATGAATGAACTAGTGAATGATGGTGTTGAGCTTTCAAAACTTGAAATCAACATAGTTTTTGTTAATGCATTACCAAAGAAGTGGCTCAGTTTCTGCCAAAGCTTGAGAAATGCTAATCACATTAAAGATTGTGATCTGACCTCTCTTTCTGGGAAACTAAAATATGAAGAAAACCTAGTTGATAGGATTTATGAAGGATCAAGCAAGAGTAAAGCATTAACCATTGCTACAACCTTGTCAACAACCTTCTTCAGTGAGGCTGTCATCCAAGACTACCAAGATAGTCCTGATGATGAAGAGGACACAATAACCAGTGAGGAATATCTGAATGACCTCAAAGAGGAATTTCATAAAAGAGCACTTCTGGCCAAGTCTATAAGGTTCTTTAAGAAAGGAGGCAATTTCTCCAGCACCTCAAAAGCTACAGTTGACACAGTTTGCTATAAATGTGGAAAGGCTGGTCATTTTGCTAAGGATTGTTTTTCCAAAACATCCATTCCTTCTTATTCCTCACCATCTCAATCAAGACCATTTGGTCAATTATCATTTCAACAGAAACAAATTACTTCAACTTCCTTTCAGCAAAACAGGGCTGAACTTCGACCATCAAAAGACTTTGAGGCAAAGTATAGAGAAATCAAGGCTAGACTGGCTCTCATGAGCATTGAAGGTTCTTCTTCGAAGGATCCCAAGCAAGATAAGAACAAAGGACTTATTGATGAAGCTTATGCATGGGATGAAAAGGAAATCTCTTCTGATGATGATGAAATGGTTAATGTGAAAGTGCTAACGGCACTTGCTGATGACGAAGGCTCTAATTCAAATGTTGTTGCCAAAGAAAGTGCTCGAAATGGTGAATGGGTCAACATCACTATCAAAAAGGTACAAACACTTCTTGAATTAGAAGATAAGGAGGATATTAAATTTATGTTTGATTACCTTTGCATTGATCTAAAATTTGTTGAAGAACAAAGAAACAATCTGCTTGAAAACTATCATAAAATTATGCTTAAACTTGATGATTTTGAAAGTAAGCTTATAGAGAAAAAGGAGGCAAAACTTGATGTACTTACTTTTCAACAACTGAACAAAGAGATTATGGATGAAAACAACTCCCTAAGGGTTGAACTAAAAGAAGCAAAAGATATTGTTAAATCTTGGCTTAGAAACTCTAATAGGGTAAATCAATGCATCAATGAATAAATTCATGCTCAAAAGAGGAAAATGCTTGGTGCTGAAGGATCCTCTAGCACCAACTCAAATGATATTATCTTTGTCAAAGCCTCAAATGAGGATGGTAGCTCGATCCTTGATGTTGCAAGGTCAGGTGAAGAGAATTTACCAAATCATAACACTGGACGTATCCTTCTCCCTAAGTTTCAAGAAGATGCTGACACATCAGCACCTGTTGAGTCTTCAGTTATTGAAGATGACTCGGATGATGATTTAGAGAATGATCCCAACTTCCTCCTTTGGAGAAGTTGGCTGGTGCTAAACCCTATACTGGACCAAAATCAATCCCTTCAATCATCAAGTCTCACACAACACACAAAAGTAGCTCTCCCAAGCATGTCAAAATTAACACATCAAAAAAATCTTCAACTCATGTTGAAGGTTCACATAAGGGAAGTACATCTTCAGTTTCAACAAATAAACTGAAGAATGCTAGATCTGAGGAAGATTAGAGAATGTCTCTTGTCATGCAAGATATCAATGATCTCAGACTACAACTCAGGCAACAGCAAACACCAACTCGATTCAGGGATGAACCTTCAAACTCTCCACATTATAAGTACAAGACACAATTTAAAAGGGCTTGTGATCTATGTGGTTTAAACAACCATCTCACTGAAACTTTCCTAAAAGTGGTTTATTGTACTAAATGTGAGAGGACTGACCATCACACTTGTGAACATACTCAATATATGCTTGCTAAAACTAGTGTTGATGCTCACAACACTGAAGCATCTCATTCTAGGCCAAAAATGCCTTTCCCACCTTGCATTCATTGTGGTATGGGCAATCATCACTCAGATGACTGTCACTACTATCCTGTTTGTAACATTTGTGGAAGTTATGACCATGGCACTCATGGACATAATCGAGTAATCTCTCTCAGAAGGGGCATCAAATCTAGGAACCCAAACTCTATTGCCAAATGTTGTGAAACTTGTGGAAGTAATGTCCATACTACATCTGATCACAATCATATAGAGTGGTTTAGAAGAGGTGAAACCCTTCAGGCTATGAAAGCAAATGCTGTTCAAGCCTCTCCTTCTTCTTCTGAGCAATCTTATTCATCCTCATCAAAAGGATCATTCAGATCTAGAACACCTTCTAGATCTAAAACACCCACCCATCAAAGGTGGGTTTCAAAACAAAACTGACCATTTCCTTAACTTGTGTAGTGTGATCTCAGGAAGCCTATTTGGTACTTGGATAGTGGCTGCTCAAGCATATGACTGGCACAAAAAGTCATCTGCAAAAGTATAAGGAGGAACAAGGTCCTAAAGTTGTTTTTGGTGATAACTCATCAGCTACTACTGAAGGCTTTGGTTAAGTGAAATGCAATGGTATAGTTTTCACAAGGGTAACATATGTCAATGGATTGAAGCACAACCTCATCAGCATCATTCAACTTTGTGATTCAAAGTATCTAGTCCTGTTTGATGACAAAAAAAGTACAATCTTCAACTCCAATCATGAAATTGTGATGACAAAAAAGGTACAATCTTCAACTCCAATCTTGAACTCTACTCAGGAGACATGTTTCTTTGCTAGAGCTTCCAACATTACTAACTGGCTTTGGCATAAGAGGCTCTCACATCTAAATTTCAAAACAACAACTCTACTGGCAAAACAAAATCTTGTTATTAGTTTTCATTCACTTGTCTATTCCAAGGACAAACCATGCTCAGCATGTGAAAAAGGAAAGCACCATAGGGCCAGTTTCAAAACAAAGCAAACTTTCTCAATCAAAGAAAGTCTTCATTTGCTTCACATGGACTTATCTGGACCAGTATCACCTACGGTTGTTTGTCATGAAAAATATACACTTGTCATTGTTGATGAGTACTCTAGGTACACCTGGGTATATTTTCTGACAAAGAAAAGCCATGCACCAGATGCCATTATGTCTTTCATCAAAAGAGTTGAAAATCAAAATGACACTTATGTCAAACAACTTAGAACTAACAATGGCACTGAATTTAGAAATCATACTCTAATCAAGTTCTGTGATGACAAAGGAATATCACAAAATTTCTCATCAAGTTACACATCTGAAAAAAATGGTGTGGCTGAAAGAAGGAACATAACTTTGATTGAAGCAGCAAGAACAATGCTTGCTGGATCAGCTCTCTCTAAGCATTTTTGGACTGATGTTGTAGCCACTGCTTGCTACACTCAAAATAGATCCATCATTATGAAGAGACACATGAAGACTCCCTATAAAGTCTTCAAGGGGATAATTCCAAACATCTCATTCTTGTGGAAACCTTGGTTTCCGGATCTTTGAAGCAACTAGGAATGTATCATGTTCATATGATTATACAATCAAAGCGGAATAAGAACATAACACATTAACAAGGTGTTTAGACACGAATAACATGAATTAAAACAATTGGGATGTTCATTATATTAATAACAAACATCCACTAGACGTGTATACATTGAATCCCACGTCTAGTGCACACACACGTTTAGGTTTACATTGTGAATGAATTGATGATTAAAACCTAAGACCCTTGGTTCCTTTTATAGTGTAAGGATTAGGGTTTACAAGAGATAAGAATGAATAAACAAGTAAATCTTCTATTTAAATAAACTTATGCATAATATCTTTGCATGTTTATCTAAATAGAAGCTTTCATAAGCTTCTTTGTCTATGTTTTGTCAATGCTTGAATTGCATGTAACAATGCTTAGATTGTACATGACAACTCTTGAGCTAACAACGCCTAATTTGCTCTTATCAACGCTTGATTAACTCTTGACAACGCTTGGACAATATCTTCATGTTTTCTTCGTTTTTGAGTTTCTGCCACATCAACTTTTTGACCCAACAATCTTCCCCTAGTTGATGGTGGCAAAACTCTATGTGTATCTCTTGTAAGTTGTACATGATCTTCAAATTGCTTCCCCTCAAGTGTAGCATGTATTTCTTCCCCTTTTTGTCACATCAACAGGAAAGTAAATAATGTTACAATCTTTGAAGATTCTCCATATGTAGGCTCTATGTAATGATCTTGAAGAATAATTAATAAAGTATTCTTGATGTAGAAGTAGAATAACCCAACCTTGTGTTCCATGTCTTGTACTATCCACGTGATGAAGAACTTATACCTGGCAAATTATAAGTAGACCTCGATCCCTTGTCAGTATTCTCATCCTTTGTGAGACACTGAGCACGATAATGTAACTCCTTTAAGTGTTATGACAAGTCTTCGTCACCAATCATGTAAAGCACGAACACGTTACCTTTAAAGTCAATGTATGGTATCCATGACTTTAAGATATGATAGAACACAAACTCGCGAAAATCTTCTTCAATCATCAAACTTACCCTAAGAATTCTCCCCCTTAGGCTAACACCTCTTCATGATGAATTGAATGGAATAACATCTTCATACCATATGTAAAAGCTCCTGATGGATAACTCTTTCACAAGGATATCCCGATTACATAGTTTAAAATATCCATCAAATCCCCATAAAAAGTTGCTAACTCGCTTTAAGATCATTAGTCCCTTTTACAAATATCCGAGCCATAAATACCATCATGATATTCTAGATTAAAACGGAGATTCCATGTACCTTCGTGTGTATAATCCTCCTTTTTGTGTGCTCAAAACGTACCAATTTTCTCAAACAGCAGCCTTCATTGTGTTGTCCAATATCCTCTTCTGTCCAATATCTTTGGCAGATGTATTGTCCAATATCGGACAATACCTATCAGCGTTGAAGTTCATATATCAGACGACACTGTCAACTCTATCAGCGTTGACTTATTCTGTCAGCGTCAAAATTCTTCCTGTCAGCGTTAATTAAGCTCTTGTCAGCGTCTACATCTGATGCTGACGTCATCAACAAATACTTCATACGTGATTCATCATGTATTTCCTTTTACTAACTGCCTTCCTCGTATATAGGCTCTCATGAAATAACTTTCTTCTCTAAGTAAAAGTAAATCCATCTATCTTAACCAATCACGTACACTTACTATTTTCTTGCAGCAAATACCGTGTCCACGTCCAATATATTCAAAAGATATATCATAATCTAAATATATACAAACCCTAAAGATTAGGGATGCATATATTTAACTAAAATATATCCCTAGAAAGTAGTCATTACAAACGGTTTTGAATCATCCAGATATATCACACGTATACTTACTTCCAAACAGAAACATTATAATGTCCAAATATAAAGGATGCGTGTGTTATACCAGTTTCTCCATGATTCACGGTTGAGTTCCATAATCCTTTTAAATCACACAGTTTTAACCTTGATTTATATCCATAAATCACGCTCAAGATTACATTCCTCAAAACCAGCAAATTTACTTCCAATAATTCATGCAGCCTAGATTCCCATCACACACGTCTTTTATATGATAAATAAGAAAGTCACAGCAATTCCTGATTTTAGGGAGTCCACGTTTGAAGCATATCCCATAAAATCAAAGATTTTATATGACCGTACCTTTTCTTTCTTTTGACTGTTGATCGTATGTATACAACTCCCACATGAAGCTTTGAAGACGCATCTTTCCTTAATTCACGTAACAGCATGTATGACTTCTTCGTGTGAACACATCTGCTCTCCTTAATTCGTGTGAACGCAAGTTTGTAGTAATCATGTGAACACTTAATAACCAACCAATAGAAAGACTTACACCGTGTGAACATAAAGGCTTTCTCATGGGAACACATAAATCAATCAACAAATACTTTGTTGATTATGCGTGACTGTCAACGCTTAATAATCTGACTTGTATCAGCGTTGAGGATGTGAACACATAAAAGTTTGTATTATAAGCCTCCTCACGTGAACTTCTTTTGTCATTAAGACCCTTGCTGCGATTGCCTTCTTCAAAAACTGGCTTGTAAGCTTTAATCAGATCTAGGGTTTATAAACAAAACCCTAATAACGAATAGCTTTCAACACCAATCTAGGGTTTTGTAACACCCTTTTCCTTGCTGATTTTAACAATTCAACATGCTGAAAACATTCTCCTTTTCTGTGGTAGAGACGATCTAGAGTTTTCAGAAACCCTAAATCATTATTTTATGCAAAATCAGAAAATCTGAAAATCACTCATCGGCCAACTTTGACGCCTAATAACTTTTGCCTGGGAATAAAACTCGACAATCCCTCCGGTGGATGTTTAGATCTATGTATGTAGAACACACATATAAAATTTCGTGACGATCCAACGGTTCAGTCAAAAGTTATGACCTTCTGAATACTGCTGCGCACACAAAAACGTCCAGAAAAACCCTAGACGGATTTTTCTTCTTTTCACCATACACGAACACCTTGTTGGTCCTAGCATCACGAGCCACGAGGCTCTGATACCAATTGTGGAAACCTTGGTTTCTTGATCTTTGAAGAAACTAGGAATGTATCATGTCCATATGATTATACAATCAAAGCGGAATAAGAACATAACACATTAACAAGGTGTTTAGGCACGAATAACATGAATTAAAAAAATTGGGATGTTCATTATATTAATAACAAACATCCACTAGACGTGTATACATTGAATCACACGTCTAGTGCACACACACGTTTAGGTTTACATTGTGAATGAATTGATGATTAAAACCTAAGACCCTTGGTTCCTTTTATAGTGTAAGGATTATGGTTTACAAGAGATAAGAATGAATAAACAAGTAAATCTTCTATTTAAATAAACTTATGCAGAATATCTTTGCATGTTTATCTAAATAGAAGCTTCCATAAGTTTCTTTGTCTATGTTTTGTCAATGCTTGAATTGCATGTAACAATGCTTAGATTGTACATGAAAACTCTTGAGCTAACAACGCCTAATTTGCTCTTATCAACGCTTGATTAACTCTTGACAACGCTTGAACAATATCTTCATGTTTTCTTCTTTTTTGAGTTTCTGCCACATCAACTTTTTGACCCAACAATTCTTACATGTGTTTGGGTGCCCAGTATTCATTCACAATCACAAGGATCATCTTGGTAAGTTTGATGAAAAATCTGATGATGGTTACTTCCTTCGATACACTAGTATCTAAAGCATAAAAAGTCTTCAACAAAAGAATACAATGTATTGAATAAACTTACCACATCACTTTTAATGTAAGTTCTGAAGCTCTCAAATTTGCAAATCCATCAGATGATGAACTTCATATTCATGAATCTCACAACTATCCATCTGATGAATTTCAACATTATGAGCCCTCTCAAAGATATCAAACAAGCAATTCAGTTCCTAATATCGATCCATTTGAAGATATGACAATTCCTACATAAGGAAATCCTTCAGTATCAAATACTGATGGCTGTCAATCAAATGATCAAAATGATCAGTATCAAAATGATCAGCAAGATAACGCAAATGACCAAAATGGTCAGTCTCAAGATGATCAACATGCTCACATACTTGATCAATCAAATGATGCTGCTGATGAACAATCTGAGCCTCTTGTTCAAAATTCCCCAACTAACTCTAGGGAATTAGGTCTTTGATGTGTTGCTTCTGACCAAGAAGGAAGCCCTCCATTGATTGAACCTTTGTCTATTGAATATCCTTCAGTAGACACTAGAGATAATCCAAGTCCAAGTCCAAGTCCATGTCATGGACTTCCAAGTTCTAGCTCTAATCATGATACCAGTGCTTATTCTCCAGCTCCACAAAAATCTTGGACTAATAATAGTCACATACAGCCGGTGAACATAATAGGAAATCCTGGAGAAGGTAGAGTCACTAGATATATGGCAAATAAAATGAGTGCTGCTTCACCTGGAGAATGCCTCTATGCAGACTTTCTTTCAGAAATTGAACCTACAAAGATTTCTGAAGCACTCACTCACCCTGGATGGGTGGATGTCATACAAGAGGAACTAAATCAATTTTAAAGAAATAAAGTCTGGAAATTGGTTCCTCTTCCATATGGTAAATCAACCACTGACACCAAATGGGTTTACAAACTCAAAAGAGATTAAACCAAAGCGGTGACAAAAAAAACAAAGCTAGGCTGGTGGCCCAAGGATTCAATCAAGAGTCTGGTGTTGATTTTGATCAGACCTTTGCTCTAGTTGCACGTATGGAAGCCATATGAATCTTCCTTGCTTATGCCACTTACATGAACTTCACCATCTACCAAATGGATGTCAAAAGTGCATTCCTAAATGGTGACCTAAAAGAAGAAGTGTATGTTAAACATCCTCCTGGCTTTGAGAGTAGTAAATACCCATACCATGTCTACAAGCTTTACAAAGCTCTGTATAGACTGAAGCAAGCCCCAAGGGCTTGGTATGAAATTCTCTCAACATTTCTCATTGAACATAAATTTGTCAGAGGAAAAATAGATAGCACTTTGTTTATCTATAAATCCAAAACTGACACCATTCTGGTACAAATTTATGTGGATGACATCATGTTTGCTCATCAAGCTTGAAACTATACAAACAATTGGCCAAGCTTATGACTAGCAAGTTTGAGATGAGAATGATGGGAGAACTCACATACTTCCTTGGTCTTCAAATAAAACAATCTGACCAAGGCATCTCCATCAAGCAAGAAAAATATGTCAAGGATCTGCTAAAGAAGTATGATATCAATTGTGCTTCAGTACAAACACCAATGGTACCCCCTAACAACTTAGGACCTGATCTCAATGGACAATCAGTCAATGAGACTCAGTATAGAGGTATGATTGGGTCACTCATGTATTTAACTACAAGCATACCTGACATTTAATTCTCTACATGCCTTTGTGCAAGATACCAAGCAGACCTAAAAGAATCACACCTTACTGCTGCAAAGAGAATTTTCAGATACCTAAAAGGTACACCAAGTCTAGGTCTATGGTACCCCAAATCCTCAAGTTTTGATCTAAAGGGGTATTCAGATTCTGACTATGCTGGATGCAATATGGACAGAAGAAGCACTTCTGGTGCTTGCCAATTGCTGGGTGGCAAACTTGTGTGTTGGAGTGCTAAAAATCAACAAACAGTTGCCATGTCTTCAGCTGAAGCTGAATATGTGGCAGCTGCTGGATGTTGTACCAATGTTCTTTGGATGAAAAGCTAACTGGCTAATTATGACATATAATATGAAAAGGTACCAATCTTTTGTGATAACACTAGTGCTATTGCAATATCCAACAATCCAGTCCTTCACTCAAGAACAAAACACATTGATATCAGATATCACTTTATTAGAGATCACATTATGAAAGGGGATATTGAACTACATTTCATCCCCACTCATTACCAATTGGCTGATATCTTCACCAAACCACTGGATGAACCAACTTTCAAAACATTGATAATGGAGCTTGGTATGCTGAACATTGATGATACAAAACCTGAACCTTCAACATTCATTGAAGATGCTTAAATGTTCAAAAATTTTCTAAACTATTTTGATTAATGCTAAGTAGCAGTGTCTAAGTAAAGGAGTGTGCAATGTCATGTATCTATCTCACAATATGTGATTGTGTATATGATGTTTTGTCGCCTTACCTGATTAACTGAAGCTGAACAAATAATCACCAGTCATCAAAGTTTTTCTTCAAAAAAATCTGAACAAAGTTTAATACAAATGAGTAGCTAGACCTGAGTAGAGGAGCGTGCAATGTCATATGTCTTGTTCACTTATGTGAACATGTATATTGGGTTTTGTCGCCTCATCTGACGCACTGAAGCTCACAAGTATTGCCATTAGCTTTAGAATATCTGAGCAACAGCTTTTAAAACAAATCAATCATTAGTCAAAAAGTATTAAATGGCATTGAACTTTCTTGTGAATAAAACAAACATTCTTTCAAAAGGTATCATTTGTTAATTAAGGAAATTTCAAACGTCCACATCCATAGTCAACAACTTCCTAACACATGAGGCGTTTCATTGTTCAAAGCAACAGAAAATCATACCTTTTTGCAGAACATTAATGAGAGAGTTTGTGCCAAATGTTCAAAAGAAACCCTAAAAGATTTATAACTTTTTCAAATGGTTTTAAAAACATTTCACAAATCACTCTAAGTTTTTATATAATCCCTTGAATTTGGATTTCATATCACACTTACAAATCTTTTCATCAAAAAACACACACAAACTTTTTCTCTCTAAAAAAACACAAAACACAACAATGGCAGAATCCTCTTCCCAGAAAGTTGTCGAAATCACACTTAACCTATCCACTCATGTCACCTTTCCCATTTAAGATATCATCTTCAAGGCCCACAACATCACCTTAATCAAACCAGATACCATAAAATCACTTCCTGGATTAAGTAATGACCAACTTGTCCAAAAGTGTACTACGTGATGCATTGTTTAAGGATCCTGGAATGATGTTCCAAAATGTTTTGAAAGAGTTTTGGTTCACAACACAAGCTTCTCATAACAAGAAATTGTTGGGAATAGTATGAGCCAAGACACTTAGATGCCGACAAGAGTTATTTGGACGCTGATAAGAAGAAATCAAGCGCTGACAGATCAAGCATTGACAAGACGTATCCAAGCGCTGACAAGAAGAAGTCCAAGCACTGATAGGAAAACTTAGTCAACACGTTTGTTATTTGAAGAAAAGATATACTCAAATATTGTATTTTTTATATTTATCTTTTCCTAAAATAGTTGATAGGTTATCCATTGTACACGACTCCTTATGTTATAATAGGAGGTCGTAGGGTTTATAGTAGATACACATCATTATTCGATATTCGACTTTCATTGTAATCAAGTTTGTTTTATCAATCAAGAGGGAAAGTTTGTTTTACTTGTTCTTTATTCAAGTGTTAATTCCGCATAACACTTGGATTGTTCATACAACAACAAAGTTTCTCTAAGTGTTTAACTTGATTTAATCTCGTTAACACAAATCTAATCGATCTAAGTTTGGTATCAACAAGTGGTATCAGAGCTTGTTGAGGAACTTTGATCTAAAGAACATGAAACCCTAAAACCAGACAAGATGTCTAATCCAGATTCAATGACCTCCTCCTCATCAAGTCACAACCTAAAAATCCCCATGCTAGACCCTGACAACTTTGAGCTATGGAAGTTCAATTTTAAACAATACCTTCAAATTCACGATCACACTCTCTGGGAAATTATTGAATATGGAAACACATTCGATAAAGCTGCTAGGATTGTTGCTGCTATTGCTTTAAGATCAGTTGGTGGTTCAACAGCTGAAGATCGAAAAGAAAGACCTACGGATGGGAGAGCTGTCTCAGCTGAGGATATTGCAAAGAGAAGGAATGACATGAAAACTTTAAGCATTCTCAAACTCTCTTTAGGTCCAAACAATCAACACAAGTATAGAGGTTTTGAGTCTGCCAAAGAACTTTGGGAAGCTCTTCAAGTCAACTATGGTGGTAATGATGATACTGCCCTAGAAAAGAAGAAGCAACTTTTGCATGAGTATGTTGTATTCAAGGCTTTTCCCAATAAGAAGCTAAGTGAGGTAAGGAGCAGGCTTCTAGACATCACTAGCAAATTGTCCTTTATAGGAATAGAGTATAATGATGCTGATATCATTACTACTTTCCTTAAAAGTCTTGGTGATGCATGGAAAATTGAAGCTAGGTCTATCATTGCTACCAATGCCCACAACAGTTCTACTTTTGATGACGTCTACAATAAGCTAAATATTGTAGAGAATGAAATCTTGTTGGATCATGGAAGCAAATATACCTTTGGAAACATGGATTTCATCTCACATAGTGAAGATCAAGTTGATAAGAGAGAATCATATGTGCATCCTGTTACTGGATCACCTTGTGTCAGTGGTGGATCAACCTTTGTCAGCGCTTCACATTCAGACGTTGATACATACAATGTTGACTCACCAAGGATTAAACCTGTTGGTATTGATCTAGACACAGTGTGTGCATACATTGCTGGATTTCCCAATGGTTCAGTGATTACATATGAGGACCTTGAGCAAATCAGTGAGGAGAATTTAGAAGAGATGGATATTAAATGGAATATGGCACTTGCAAGCATAAGGGCCAACAGATGGAATAGGAGATTCAGAAAGAAGATGAATTTCAATGCTAAAGACACTGCTGGGTTTGATAAATCCAAGGTTAAGTGTTACAACTAGCATAGGATGGGTCACTTTATGAGGGAATGCAGATCTCCAAGAAGATCTGATGCTGGAAAGCCGTCAAGCCAAATCATCAAGGTTGAACACACAAAGGTTATGGTTGCCATGCAAGACATTGATGGTGTTGGATGGGACAAGAGATTTTTGGCAAAGGATGTGGAAAATAACAAGGCCTTGATTGTAGAAAAGGAAGAAGAAGAGCATGTTCACTTTGCTCTCATGGCACATTCTTCGTCTTCATCAGATAATGAGGTATATGATGATGCTTACTGTAGTAAAGGCTGTCGTTTAAACACTGAAAAACTTAACAAAGAAATTTTAAAGTTAAAATTAGATGTTTTTTATGAAAAATGCAAGCTAACTAGTTATCAAATGGCACTTGTTCAAACTTAAAAGACTATAGAAGAATATAAGAAAATGGAATTTGACCCAAAAGATCAAATTAATGTTTTCTCTCATGACCTCAAAGTTAGTGTTGAACTTAGGGATATACTGATGAGATCCAAAGGAGTAATACAACTTAAGTTAGATGAGGCCATTAAAGATAAAGAGAATGTAGGGCTTAAGATTAAAAATTTTGATAAATCCACTCAAACCCTAGAAAAATATGTAAGTGAGCAAAGAGATTCCAGGGATATGTCTAGGATTGGGCTAAAATAGTATGTTGATGTTCCACCACCTGCTGAAAACTTTCATGGTGTCCTGAGAAAGGATTTGTATTGGACTGACATACCAGAACTCCAAGAAAAGGAATTCATTCCTCCACCAAGAGTTCTTACTCCAGTAGAGGAGTATAAGCAGAAAGTGACTGACTTGGAACAATGGAAGAAAGCCAATCCTACATTGTTTGTTAAAGGTGGAATGCTTAGTGAGAGTCCACTTGAGTCTACACCCATAACTGTGACCAACCCTTCTACTGGAAAACCTGTTGACCTTGGCTCATATGTTAATAGAAAACCTAGTGTTAAGTATGCAAAAATGTATAGAAAATCTAGGTCACCATAAAGGAAAGCTAGTGTTAATGGGACAGGGTTCTTTCAATCTAGACCTAAGGTTATGTCTAGAAAAGCTTGTTATATATGTGGGAGTTTTTCTCATTTGGCTTATAAATGTGTCAGTGCTTCAAAAGTCAACACTGACAATAAGCCAACCATGGTCAAACCCAGACCTTATGTCCAACCAAGTCCACAAGTTACTAGACCAGCTCCATTCTTACTAAAGGGACAAACACTCATGGACAAAGGCCATTTCAAAAGACTAATACATGGTCTAACAGACAATGGGTTCCTGTAGCAAACCCTAATTTTGGCGCTGATAAGTACAAATTCAGCGCTGACAAGAACAAATTTAACGCTGATAGGAATGCTTCCAACGCTGCTAGACCAGGTAATAACAAGTACTTGTAGCCTAAGGGAAAGGGGTATAAAGCTTCATCTAGTTTTACATGGAGGCCCAAACAAGACCAAAACCCTAATTCTGATGGGACTTCTATGACCTGTAACAGATTTCATTATATTTCAAAGGTCATAACTAAACTAATTGCGGTAAATTGGGTGTTCAAGCCTCAAAGGGATGAACAAGGGGTTGTTATAAGGACTAACTCTGTTCTTGTTGAACAACCAAATGAATCAAGTCTGCTCAGGCTTGGGTTCCTAAAGAAAACTAATTTGTTTTCTTTATGTGTAGGGCATTCAAAAGCAGGTAAATGATTATGGATATTGGGACAGTGGATGCTCTAGGCACATGACGGGGAAGGAAGATTATTTGACTAACTTTACCCCCATTAAAGATGGTGACAAAGTGTACTTTGGAAAAGGATATGGTACAATTTCTGGCAAAGGCAATCTTATCACCAATAATTTGCGTTTTGAAAACGTATTTTTGGTAAAAGAACTTGACTATAATTTGTTTAGTGTGTCACAAGTTTGTGACAATAAGAATAAGGTTCTTTTCACTGATATTGAATGCTTGGTGTTAACCAAAGACTTTAAGATGCCTGATGAGAAGTTTATTGACTATAGAACACCTAGGCATAAGGACATCTATAATGTTAATCTTAATGGAATTAGGATGAACAACAATTTGTCATGTCTATATGCTAAAACTTTAGTAGATGAAAGTAATCTATGGAACAGAAGGTTAGGGCACATAAACTTTAAGAACATCAATAGACTTGTGAGACATGATTTAGTTGATGGTTTGCCTTTGAAGACTTTCCACAATGACCATTCTTGTGTTGTATGTCTTAAAGGCAAACAGCAAAAAGTCTCATTTAAGTCTAAACTTGTGCATTCTAGTTCTAAACCCCTTCACTTGCTACATATGGACTTATTTGGCCCAACTAATATAGAGAGTTTGAATGGTAAATCCTATTGTTTTGTCATTACTGATGATTACTCTAGATTTACTTGGACTTTCTTCTTGGCCTTAAAAAGTGAAAATGCCACAGTTTTGATTAACTTTATTACCCAAATTGAAAAGAAGACAGGGAATGAGGTTAAAATACTGAGAAGTGATAATGGTGGTGAGTTTAGAAACCAATTGTTAGATGCCTTATGTGTTAATAAAGGGATTACTAGGGAGTTTAGCATAGCTAGAACCCCATAGCAGACTGGGATGGCTGAAAGGAAGAATGGAACACTCATAGAAGCAGCTAGGACAATGTTGGCTGATGCTCATTTTGCCATTGCTTTTTGGGCTGAGGCTGTGAATACAGCGTGTTATGTTCAGAATAGAGCATTGGTCAACAAAATCCATAATAAGACACCTTATGAGCTATTTTGGAATAGGAAACCTAATATAGGTTTTCTTAAACCCTTTGGATGTCATGTAGTGAGTCTAGATATTAGTGATGCCTTAGGAAAGTTTAGTGCTAAAGGTGATGAAGGATACTTTATAGGTTATTCAGTGTAGAGCAAAGGATATAGGGTTTACAATAAGAAAGAAAAACGTATACTTAAAAAAGTACATGTTAAGTTTTTGGAGAGTAAACCTAGTGATCCTGAGAGTGGACCAAATTGGTTCTTTGATCCAGAGCCTTTATCTAGAACCTTGACTTATATACCTGTTACTAATCCAGACATTGTGAAAAAGGATTCAAATGTTCTGGAAGAACCTATTGTTGAAATTGCAGGTAAACAGGTTGACAAGGAAGAAGGATCACATGCAGTCAAAACAGGCCACATACTTGAGTATGTTACCATTCCTATAAGGACTGATGGATTTGCATAAGCTGCTGCTGTTGATAAGGAGAAAGTTGGTCCACAAGAAAAAGCTAGTTGTTGAAAACATGCATGAATCCTCAAGCGCTGATAAAGGCAAATCCGACGCTGACAGGCCAAATTCAGGCGTTGATAGCTCAAACGCTGACAACCCATTTGACCATTTGTTCTCTTCCAATACTTTTGAACAAGGTGAACCTTCTATAGTTCATGAAGAGGTTCATTCCAGTGATGATGGAGGAGGATATAAAGATGATATTGGCAACATGGAGACTGAGATTGAAGACAACACACTTATTGAAGGAGGAACACTTACAACTACTATCAAAAATCATCTTCCTTCTCTAATCATTGGTGATATTTTGTCTCCTGTTCAAATAAGAAGGTCTCATCAGACTCAAAGAGGTTTCATTGCCAATATCCACAAGAAGGTTGATAACCCTCTTATACATGCATGTTTGTTTGCTTGTTTACTGTCACAACAGGAACCCAAGAAGATTTTTTATGCTCTCAAAGAACCAAGTTGGGTGGAAGCAACGCAGGATGAGCTTCACCAGTTTGCTATTCAAGATGTTTGGGAGTTGGTGGATTGTCCAAGGTATGTACCACCTATTGGGACACGTTGGGTTCTTAGAAACAAGAAAGATGAAAGAGGCATTATGGTCATAAACAATGCACATTTAGTTGCTCAAGGCTATACACAAGAAGAGGGAATAGATTATGAAGAGGTTTTTGCACATGTTGCAAGGATTGAAGCAATAAGGATTTTTCTAGCCTATGCTTCTTGCATGGGCTTCATAGTTTACCAAATGGATGTGAAGAGTGCCTTTCTTTATGGCAAAATTGAAGAGGAGGTTTATGTGATGCAGCCTCCTGGTGTTGAAGATTCAGAACATCCAGACAAAGTGTATAGGGTAAAGAAAGCAATGTATGGACTTTATCAAGCCCCAAGAGCATGGTATGGAACATTGTCCACCTATCTGGTGGAAAATGGATTTAAGAGGGGCACCATAGACCAGACTTTATTTACCAAGAAGACTGGGAAGGACTTTCTACTTGTTCAGGTCTATATGGATTATATCATCTTTGGTTCATCAAGTCCAAAGATGAGTGAAGACTTTTTCAAGATCATGAGAGACAAATTTAAGATGAGTACAATGGGAGAGATGAACTTCTTTCTAGGTTTACAAGTCCAAGAAAAAGAAGATGGTATCTTTATCTCTCAAGACAAGTATGTAGCAGAAATCTTGAAGAAGTTTGGCTTTTCTCCACATGAAAAATGGGCTAGCACACCCATGGATAGGGAACACCCTTGGGGAAAGACTGGAGATGGAAAAGAAGTGGATGTCAGGCATTATAGATCAATGATTGGATCATTGATGTATCTTACAGCTTCTAGATCTAACATTATGTTTGTTGTGTGTGCATGTGCACGCCATCAGGTGACTCTCAAAGAGTGTCATCTTCATGCTGTCAAAAGGATCTTTCGGTACCTTAGGTGTTATCCCGACTTGGGATTATGGTATCCAAAGGATTCTCCATTGGAGCTTATTGGTTATTCAGACAGTGATTATGGAGGTGACAAGTTTGATAGGAAATCCACAACTAGTGGATGCAAATTTCTTGGGAGCAGATTGATATCTTGGCAATGCAAGAAACAAACAGTGGTGGCCAATTCTACAATTGAAGCAGAATAAGTTGCAGCTGCTGCTTGTTGTGGACAAGTTCTATGGATACAAAACCAGCTGTTGAATTATGGGTATAATTTTATGCATACCAAGATATTTGTAGATAATAACAGTACATTATGTATTATTAAGAATCATGTACATAACTCTAAAACAAAACACATAGAAATTAGGCATCATTTTATAAGAGATTGTTTTGAAAAAGGTTTAATACATCTAGATAGGGTAGACACAGAAGAAAATGTGGCTGATCTTTTAACTAAACCTTTTGATGTTGGGAGGTTCCAGTACTTGGTAACAAGTATTGGAATGATCAGTCTTACCTAAATGTGTTTTTGAAGTCATTGTATAGTTTGTACAGGATGTGTACTGTTATTAGTCTTTGTACAAAATTAGGTTTTCCACTTTATTTTTCTAACGCTGACAAAGGTTATTTTAACGCTGATAAGTGTTAAAATGGACGCTGACAGCAATATGTTAGTTTTGTGGTTTTTGATCTAATCATGCAGGCATTATGAGCATTGTACAAATGGATACAGAGTTGCTTATGGATCTTTGGATCTTACTAGGAGTGTGTTCAAGTTTATGGATGCTGGTTGGAATGTTATACATTCCTATCTTGACATTTTTTATTGTATATTTTATTTTTGGCAACTTTGTATATCATAATTTAAGGGGAGGTTTAGGAAATCTTTAGGATTTTTGGGTATTCTTATAATACTCTCATCACAATTCTAGATTGTGTCCACTGGTGAGTACGAGTTAGCTTTCTAAATCGTGAGGCACTGTAGCATGCAAAGTTGATATACTGTGCACGCTGCCAAGACTTTTTGTCCTAGAATTAGTTTTGGTCGGTTGGGAGACTTGGGTACGTTTTTATTGGGCTTACCTGGGAAGTTACAAAGGATTTATAAGAGATAACTTCATTGTTAAGAACTTTGGTTAGCAAGGGACACTTGAGGGCAATTATGTCTATCTTGCTTAAACAAGTGTGCATGATTGGACAGTGCTTGCCACCCTATAGTGATTTTAAGTCTATGAGTTATCTTCACAAGGATAAATTACTTTGTTAAGGTCCTTTTTCTTTTTAATTATTTTTATTTTTGGATGCTGACATTTTTCTTTCCAAACGCTGATAAGACCAATTTTAACGCTGACATGACAAATTTCCAACACTGACAAAAATATAGCCGTTGAACGCTGATACGTTATTTTTTACCGTTGACAAACATTGTGTCCTATCCAGTTGTTATTTTTGACGAAAATATGGGCCGTAATTTTAGGAGTTGGTAACTTTTTATTAATGCTTGAGATAAGTTAAATATTTTCAAGATTTTCATTATTACTTTTTTGTAAAATCAATGATTTTACCATGATTTTATGTAATGAAATTTCACCCATTAAATCTTAGAACACAAATTCATGTATTATATTTCTATAAGTCATGTGTGAACTTGTCCAATACATACTTGTTGTTATAAGTTTGACTATGTAAACTATGTACATAAAACAAGTAGTAAAAATGCATAACCAAAATTTGATGAAACAACACTTAACAAAAATTGGAAAAATATGCTACACCATGTGTATGTGGCCGTATATGTGTGTATGCATATTATAGGCATGCCTAAACTTTCTTGGACTAGCCCAAGGTTATGTATTCTTTATGTTCTAGCCCAACACAAGCCCACCATCTCCTTTGGATAGCCTTACACGACACACACATGCATATGTGGAAGAAGAAGGGTTGTCTTGGAAAGAGAAGAGCCTACAATTGGCACAAGTGTTCTTACCAAGGAAATCATGCCATTTGCATTCTCTTTCCCTCTCTCATCTTTAAGCCGAAACACACACATTCCCATCTCTCCTACATGCAACCTCACTTCTCTCTTCATCTCTCTCTCTCAATATTTCAGCTATAAGCCACAAAACTCCAAAGTTGATTCATTAAATCAACTAAATCTTTGTCCCATCTTGATTACAAATCATTAGGTAGCATCATTTCTCTTGGAACCACTATAAACAAGCCCTAGCCGAACCATTATAGGTCACGGCTTGATTTATACATAGGGTTTTCTCCATCTTCAAGATTAGATCTCTAATCTCTTGGTTCATCTAGATCCTCCTTAGTAACTTTTTAGCAAGAAAGGTATACACATCATGATCTTCTATTTCTTCATGCATGCATCATCATACATCTATAAACACAAGTATATAACATGTTAAAAATCAAGATTTATAAAGCCATGACCATTATAGGCCACGGCATATTTATAAAAATCATGCTCATGAATTAAAATCTTTAAATAAGAAACCTATAACTTGTATCCCATGTTTTAAACTTGATTTAAAAACCATATGAGACGTTTTGTAAATCTAAATGTTGCATGAGTTACAAATCTTGTTTTATGGGACTATGGTTAAACTAATAGTCATAGATCTCATAAAATGAATGTGTGTAACCTAAAAATCTTGAAGACCATGACCTTAAAGGTCACGGCATACATGGTTAGTATATATAGGATTTATATGTTAAGTTTGGATGATGGAATATGAAATGTTACATGTTAAATGGACTATTAAAAATCATCAAAGTAACTTATGTGAATATATGTAGTCGTGGGTTATATATGACCCTAAATGGGTTAAATGTACATGCATGTTATTATACAACCTAGATCTAATAATAAGTGTTAACTTAACATGATAAACATGAAATAAGCTTATAGATCTTATAGGAATATTGGGAGAAAACAATATAGCCATGGGCTATATATATTGTCTTATTGGAATGATAGTAACCTTGGGAACATGCATGTGACCTAGATAATCATGATTGTATTTTTGTAAATATTTATAAAACTTAAAAACTAGCTAAAGTGTTCATCTTGGAAATACCAAGATTTAAAAATATAGTCGTGGGTTACATATGTGTGTACATAGATCTATATTTGATTTTTAGGTCTAGACATAGTTCAGATCTCATTTTGGACTTGTAACTTGTTTTCTTGACTTGTACATAGTTAGATCTATTTTTGTAACGCTTATAAATTACATGCAACCTTAAAATAAGACTTGACTTGTCTTAATAAGCTATAACTAATATTAGCCGTGAGATATAAGCTTTATTAGGGCTTATGACTTACTTGTAACCTTATAACACACCTAGATCTAATTTGGTATAACACATAAAACAAATTTTAAGTTTTATTCATCTATTTAGATTTAAAACTAAATATTAATAAGCTCATAATAAGCTTATAAGAATATCCCAAGTAAAAACATACATAAAATATAAAGTAATGTTAATGGGCTAATTAAGTCCATGAAATGTTAATCTAAAACTTAATGGACACAATAAGCCCATTTGATAAATCTTAGTAACTTAAATGGACTTAAGATTACACTTAGACTCATTTAACTAATTAAAGCACTTAAAAATGTATTAAGCCCAATAAATGATTTAAAGGCCCATTTAAATAAATTAATGGACTTGAAATATATTTAAGCCCACTAAAATAGCCCATTAGATGTTTAGCCCATTTAATGAGCCCGTATAAAGTTTGAATGTTAAAATAAAAGTTTTTATAATAAAATATAACTTATAAAAACTTTTTGGATGAAAATGACAATTTATAAAACTTAAGGATTAAAACCATAACTTATGAAACTTACTTTGATAAACTAGTAAACACAAGGACTGAAAATGTAAATATCCAAAAGTCTAGGGTTTAATAAATACTATCCGTGGCAAATTAAACCCTAGGGACCATTTTGGGAAGTTTCTAAAAGTTATTTTGTCATTTTTAAATCCTAAGGACTATTTTTGTAATTTGACGAAACTAAAAGAAGCCCTAGGGGCTGTTTTGTAATTTTAGTAAAGTTACAAAACCTAGATATAACTAGGGGACAAAATCTGCCATAAGCCGAAACTTTAACAAGCCCTAGGTACTAAATTTGTAAAATCCGAAAATTATACTTGTTTAAAAATATAGAGGGACTAGTTTTGCCATATTCTAAAACATTACCAAGCCCTAACCTTAAAAATCTATTTTTAATTATAATAAAACATAAATAAAATACTTATACCATAAGAATTAAGATATAAATTCTTAAGTTTAAATTATTTTATAAATATTAAAATAATTTATGGAAACTTTAAAGTTAAATAAAATATTATATTTTTTTATATATAATTTTTATATTTACTTTAGGAAATAATTGTATAAACAATTATGAATATGTATTATTCATACATAAACTCATATACTTTTAGAAAATAAAATCTATATGAACGTTGGAGAAATTGAATGTTAAAAATTTAAGTAGAACATCTTACGTCTACTTAAAATATGAAACTTAATATTAAAGTTTAAATGAATGATTATAATACATGAACTACGAACGTGAACTAATATTAAGTAGGATTTTTGTGTTTACATAATAATGAAACCTAGTAGTAAATGAGTGATTATAATACTTGAACGAAAAATGTAAACTAATATTTTAAGTAGAACATTTTATGTCTACTTAACTAAGAAACTTAATTGTAAGTTAAATGATTATTATAAATACATATATGCTAACTGATATTCATAGTTAAACATTTTATGTTTACTTAGAAATGAATATTGATGCTACTTGAACTACGGTTATTTAGATAAATACCGTAGTATAAATGAACTGAAAAATCTGTATAAGCATACATATATGTTCTATGTACTCTCTATTAAGACTGTACTATCTGATTAGACATAACTTTGGCGTGAGCTTTATTTGGATATTTGTATTAAAACAGCAATTGCCTACTCCCAGGTGAGTTTACAGCCCCATATAAACTTTTGATAAAAACTTTCCCTTTTGGGAAAGAAAATATGCAAACACATAATGGACACAACTGGATTGTATAAACTTGACTATGATTGATTATTATTGAAACTGTTAAATTGTTGTAAATCGCTCAAATGTTATAAATAGATCTATTAGGGATTGACCATCCAGTCTGGGTGAGTCATGCTCACTGTGCCTTGGCCGGGACAACAGACGTATACCATGTTGGAACTGGAATGGGTGTCTTTATGTAAGACACTACGTCCTCATCTGTTGAGGACTACGGAGGTTAAGCTTCAGTTTCTAATAATAAACAAATGTTATCTACATTTTAGTGAGTATGCTTTGTGCATTGTCACTTCTATGCTTAATGTATGTCCAAACTAATTAATTGTTAAAATCTGTAAATTCACCAACTTTATGTTGACCCCCATTAGTATGTTTTGCACATGAATATGAAGTTAGTACGTGGTGTGTGCATGGTCTCCAGCATCTTAGAAAGCTACATCATAGGACTCATCAGGGGTTCTATTTGGGAAACATAAACAATCACCTTCTGTCATGTTTAAGACAATTTTATTTTATTTGCTTATCAAACATGTAATCTGATTTAAATAACTCTTTATCTTATGCTCTATGGACTATATGCTATCGATCCACCCTAGTGACATCTCCGTGGATATTTCCGCATATTTTGACCCTACCCGGGGTGTCACAGAGAATGGTATCAGAGCATTAGTTATAGATAACCAGATAAATTTTTAAATAAAATAAAAATAAAATGATTTTTCGTTTATTTTAAAACTGGACTATAACTTACAAAAATCTTTTTGGGATTTTTTTTGGGACCGTATTAGTTAAGCATATAGATCTTAGGGAATTTTATGCTATGTGAACTAATTATATATATTTACTAAACTTGATTATTAATACTGTTTAGTGAGTTATTGCTATGAAAAAAAATGTTAGACGTGCTAGACTTGAAAATTTTTCACTACATAGTAAAATACTGAAATGAGAATATAGGCAATATTAAACCAAACTTCGCACTTACAAATTGATAAATGAACTACTTAAATGATGATATATATATATATATATATATATATATATATATATATATATATATATATATATATATATATATATATATATATATATATATATATATATATATATATATATATATATATATATATATATATATATATATATATATATATATATATATATATATATATATATATATATATATATATATATATATATATATATATATATATATATATATATATATATATATACTAGTTGCAAAACCCGCCCGATGGGTGGGTATGACTTATAATTTTTGTTTACGTGTTTTGTTTTGGCAATGTTAGTTCTAATTTTTTTATTTGAAGGATATCATTTGTAGGGTCAAACTAACTTGTGATAATGTTTCGCTTTAACTTTTGTTAATTGCAATAGGAAAATATATTTGAAAAGAATATTGCCTTCTATTCAACTTGAGAGACATTATATTGCCCAAGGGGTAATGACCGTTTGCGGGATAGATTCTTATTATTACATGAAAATTTCCATGCGGACGTACGTAAATAATGAATAAAGGAAAATATCTCAACCACAAATATTTGAGAAATTTATAATGCTTAGTACATAAATTTTGAATTTTAAAATAAAAAATTTAGCCACCAAGACAAAATCCAACTATAGTAAAAGTAATATTTTGGTTACAAATGATTTAAACAGTACACAAAGCCATCCCATATCTACAGAAAGAACTAAAATGAGATTAATTAAAAATTCTGAATATATTTTGCGCAAAAACCTTTTAATAAACCTATATATATTTTGTACTCATAGTTAATACAATAATTGTGTATGGATCATTTTAATTACGTGGAAATATAGTGTACGGGTGAATTGGTGTGGTTATCCATTTCTCCACTTTTTTTTAATAGTGTTTTATGGTGTAATTACCCTTATCATTACCAATCTCTCTCTTTTTAAGTTAGGCTTAGAGACATTGCCATCAATTTTATCAGTCTTACACATGACTTATAATTGTTATTTATATATTTTTGTTTAGTTAAATATTGACGAGCGTTTATTACATACAAATAACTTAAGATAACATTTTATGAATAGAACTAAAGAATAAATTAAGCAATGATTAATGTTTTTTATTTAAGTTATAATGATGTACGTATACGGTTTATTTCTAAATTTCTAAAATCATCAAATTAGTTATATCAAACAAAGTTAAAGGTAGATAAAGAATAAAATATTCAAAAGGATGATGAGTATCTATAGCCTAAAGAATGATGAGAGAGATGAAATGACATTGTGTATGCAATTACGTAGGGAAATCATACAAAAATCATATTTTCCACTCAAATAGATGAAAACCATACAATGCACGTTTTTAAGATTGAATAGAATTGAATCTCAAAAAATATACTGCACATAAAAATAGCCATGGTGTGAAAATGTTGATGTTGCATATACATGAGTGCTATTTGTGCATGGTTGTAAGTTTTTGACATTTGTCGAAGACTCCAGCGTACAATGTTATTTACGTCTAGAGTGCGGCCGACTTTGGCTCATAGTTGGCCGCTTAGATATAGATGACACTCATGCCATTACCAAATGGCACATATACGACAACATTTATCATTGTATCACAATTCATTCTCCATTTCCAATGCGCCCAATTTTTCTCACTTGTGTCCATTCGCTTATACATCTATTCACGATAGTTTCGTTCAAGAATTATAAATCACTGTAAGAAAATATATCAGATAAGATGTCGAGGTTAAAAAACAAAAAAGAAGTGTAAATACGTGCAACTGGAAATTTCAATTTAAATCAAGTCTTTTAATACATGTAATGTTTGATGTAAACCAATCTAGATATGTATGATAGGATAGTTATCTTAGTTATGTTGCATACATGGAAAAAAGCTTGAGAAGACAAGGTGAAAATCTTGAGATGGGCATTGCTAGGTTGATCACTAAGAAATCATTCTTGAAGAATCTCGTCACACATCAGAAACCAATACTTATAAAAAAACTGGTTCATTTTAAGTAAATGGATCGACTTGGGAACTTCTGTCAAAAAACAATTTTACAGCGAAATAAGTAAAAGCCAAAACCAATGTTTTGAAAATCGGTTTTTAAATCGACCTAGTCAAGTTGAGCCAGTTTTTCAAAAAAAAAATTAAAAAATTTATATTTTTAATAATTAATAAAATATATATATAAATCTTTAAATCTTTAATATATTTACTCTATAAATTATTTACCAACAAATTAAATATAATAAGTAATAATAAAATTACGCCACAAATACACATAGTTTACATGTTGTATTTTCAAAAACACGAAAAAATCGAAATGTGGCGGGTCTCAAGAACTGGATTGACCCGGGTCACCTTAACCTCAGCGGATTTAACCGGGTTTCGAAAATGTATAACCCGGTTTAATATGATCCGCTTTTAACCGAAACCAGATTAACCGATTGACATGCTCAACATTAGCAAAATCAAAAGCCACGATCTGACATGGTGAAGAACATCTACACAAAAAAAGGATTCATTGTCACGTGTATTCATATCCCACAGTAAAAAGCTCAAGATTTAATTCATGACCAAACAACTTCATCTAAATACTAAAGTTTCATTCTTGGCTGTTTATGTCACAACATTGTACAAATTATTTTCTTCGATCAAATTTGTGACTATCATTAGCCCCTCCTATCTTAACCGCTTCTTCGTCCATTAAGCACTTAACCCCACAAGTTGGGTTAATTCCACAAGTCATATAGCGCAGTTTTCCATATTTGTTAACCAAAGTTAAAGTGTCAACAACACTCGACTCTTCCATGTGCATGTAATCCGTTGGGATACCAACATCGTCAAGCCAAAATTCATAGTGTTCAAGCTCTCGGGATGGTGAGACAAGAAGTCAAGAAGCCTCCAGTACTCTTGGATATGTACCTTCGGGTTTGGCTTAGAAGCACGGATCACTTTAGGTAACGCCGTTGCATCTCGAGTAAAGAAGACGTGGAAATTTTTTCCCACAATGTCAAAGTTACCCTTTCTAGTGTGCAAAACTTGGTAGCAAAACCATGTTGTCTCTGATAGTTTCGGGACTTCCACGTTCATGGATGACAGTTGAGAAATGAACGATGGTGGGAGTTTGGACTTCTGGTGCATGAAGAAAATCAGCACAAGTGAGATGAGAGATGTCATGTGTGACGTCACAGAACACCAACCATCAACTGCACAAAAGCAAGAAGCAAGTATGCTTCTTGTGTTTGATAGTCGAAGAAAATCAAGTTCTTTTGGGACCAAACATAATGAGTTGCACGTGATAATATTTAGTGGTGCAATCGGACACATCAAGTGAACATTTGAGCTTAATTCACTGTTTAATTGCAAAAGAGATCATATTGACAGAAAGAGAAATGTCAACAACAACATCAAAATCAAAGTTCCTTTATGGTCCTACTTTAGATCCAACGTCTGGCCTACTTTAGATGCAGGTTTACAAAAAATTCCTGTGTGGTGTATATACAAAGTTGCAATGATAATATAGATAATATACTAAATAATGCAAGATAAGAAAGTAGCCTAATAGTTTTTCATTACAAAATTTCCCCGTGCCATGTTTACTGACAAGCATCTCTTGTTGACTCGGTCCCAAAAAATCAAGTACTAAAATTGTATCCTCCCAGTTTACACCCGACCACTTTAGATCTTCAACCTAAATGACCAGGTTTGACCCACATTTTCCTTCATCTATTAATTATCTACAATAAGTGTCACAATGCAATAAGTGAGCCAATAAGCATAGGAGGAGAGTCGTGGACTGATGCAGTAATGAATGGGTCTAAATGACCAGATTTGACCCATTCATTATGAATTTTTCTAGCTACATTTGACTTACTCGATTAGTACTCACATAAGATTACTAAATCTTTAATTAAAGATCATTTGCAATACTATCAGTTTCAAGTATTTGAAATTTATTTATACGTCACAACAGTTTGTACCAACATACAATTTAATGATACTGAAAACATCTCATCTCACAAGATTCTCCAAATCATATCAACAGAGGGACAAGATGCCCAGTAAGAAAGAAGATACAGATCAGATGCATAATTATGTATTAAATGTGTTACCTTTGATTGGATGGGCATCGATACACAAAATGCCAGCTTTGTTTGTTTTGTGTCACCTCTCGAGAGAATCGAAGGAGCCAATGTAGGAGAAACCTAAGATAGAGTAAAAGAATGACAAGTGAACTGCGTGTTTCTCACATTTGATAGTGATATCCTGAGACTCAATAGCATGATAGAAATTAATGGATAAAGTACCTGTCTTTTCTTCCTTTGTTGTGAAAGTGCAGCAGTGCAATTCGTTAGTTCGATAATTATGGTAGATTTAATTCCTTGCCGAATCTTCTTACCATCAGGACCCAACTCATCATCATATGTTTAATAATTCATACCGTTCTTGAATTCATGCAAGTCGTTTTCATCACCCAAACTGCAACCTTGGTACTTCATTTAGTTTGAACACCACCTTGCATGGTCTCTCTAACTGAACATCGAGTTTATCATTAGAGAAAAATCTAACTATCACAAAACCGAATAGACTTATTTTTGATGCAGTAACCGCTATGAACGGCTAGACATATATACATTTATACTTCTTAGAATGAAGTTAATTAACATTGGAAAATATTTGGAATAGCCAGCACCTCTCTCGTGAACAAACGGAGTTCTTGCGAAATAGCTTCATCATTAGCAATAACTTCCAACGCAGTCGGATATTACTGTTTCCTTGTTTGTTCCACATCCATCGTCTAGATGATGAGACGTTTAAATCTAAAAAAGATATTTACATGTATTTTCGTTATTTGGTACAACTTCTGGTACATATGCTCAAAAATCAGAAGCAACAATACTTTTTGCTTCAAGGTCAAACATGTAAAGTATGAGATGCTCACCCAATAGAAGTCGAAAATTGTGTTCCTGATGAACCAGAATCAGTGGAAGAAGGTGCCACATGACCATGTATTTAAACTGTTTCATATTGTCGGAACCATAGACCGCAATATAGATATATTGATTGATGACTTGTATACCTAAAGAGCTGTGATGGGTTGAGCTACTACGTCCAGCGTATTCACTTGTCACGAGGTCTGCATTCTGTTTTATCTTTAGACTGAATAGAAAGAAAACGAAAATAACATACTCAGAATATTATCCAGTACCTCAACAGCAAGAATGCAGAATGCATACTATATTCGTCTAAGTTTTTCTCTTTTTGGAAAAAGGATCCCTAACAATCGTGTTTCCAGTTACACAATTCATCCGAGCAAAATCCCAATATCAGTTACATAATGCAAGATAAGTCATTACAACATGGCTAACATATGTTGGTGCAGGAACAAAATATGTTACTTGTATTGTAACAAACAATGCTTACACATACCTAAAAGCATACCTTACTCACCATATACATGCAGCATACACCTGTATTTGACTATGATTTGAACATACCTTGACGGTCCTACTAATTGAGATCTTCCCATCATAAGATTTCCCAATTAAAAAAACATATGCCTAACATAAAACAAATATAATTGATTTGTACCTGTTCTGGGGTCTTCTCATGGTAACGACTTTGACAGACACCTTGTGCAATCAGTTCTTTCACCCTTCCACCCGAGTATAGCTAAAAAAGGAGGCCACGTCCTTCAGAAATAAGTCCTGCTCTAAAAGAACAAAGACGAAGCTGAGTCATCGATCTATTAAACAGTATATGGCGTGATATGTCCATAAGCTAAACGTTATCTTTATTTAAGAGTTTTATTTCAATGATGACACGGCTCATAAGCAACAAATAATCAGGAAACCACCCTTGGACAGGCCTGCTGTCTGCACACCAGCCTTGTGCAGGCCCTAGACAATCCCATATGTGCATTTTAGTCTTAAAAACCATAAGGTGGAGGGCTGATGGTTATGACGATGATCAGCCCATTTGACCCATTATCTTTTAAATTACATTGATAAGAACCTAGAAAAGTCATGCACCACTCTGATTCAGTGTGATCGATGAACTTTCTCCAACCCATATTCTGTGTTTGAACCCTTATATCAGTAATAGTTAGTGTTTTATTATATGTGAGGATCCAGATGACGAAATTTCTTTAAAGAGATCAAACCATGATCTGGATCATATAGCTTTAGTTAACTATTGGGGATACATATTATGTTCACTAAACCACGCCAAATTAACCCATAAAGATTGAATAAAGAATGTGAATGACTCAAATTTAAGAGATGGGTTTCATATTGCCGGATCCACTGGGTCAATAAGTCATAACGGAATTAAAAAATTATCAATTACCGCAGCCTTCATAGCTTTTAAATAACTTAAAAAACAATTAAAGGGTTGGAGCTAAAATCTTTATTATGCTCCTATAAAAAACGATTCAGAAACAGAAGAAAAGATTGTGCCTTTGTTATAAAAAACGTTAAAATCAAATTACCTTGAGTAGTGGTTTCTCCTCACACCTTGTTGAGATTAAACATGTTCAATCATCACTCTGATATAAAGCAATTCAAAGCTATCATTCTATAACAAACATTAATCGATCAAACTATATTGCTTTTTAATATATTACCTGTGGTTTAGGATCAATGAAAGAATAGAAGACATATCAACAGCTGTAGATGGACAATTTGACGACCTGAGTTTTTAATACCTCAGCTTTTAAGCAAGAACCTGATGTGGCTCCTTCTCCATTGCAGTCCTGAACTCTTGAAACACGTTATATATAAGTAGAAAGTCTTGTAACCTCTGGCTTTGATAAAGAAGATCATGGACACCAAGCAGCTTTGTGAATCTTTCGGGAGTTGCACTACATGCTCACACACCCTCTGTTTTCACTTGATACATCTGTTCTGTTGAGAAATCATTTTTTGTGTTAAAAATCTTGTGATAGAAAAATGAATTTATAACCACAGCTTAGTAGATAGATCTCACCTGAATATTTTTTGGAGAAATTCGAGGTTCTTTTAAGCTCTTGAATCATTTGTGGGATCTGGCTGTAAGCACGTGAAGTATATATAATTTCCCATTGAAGATGTCAATTGCAACAAAGTGACATTTAAGATGACCGTTCTTGCCAGTCTTGGAGGTAGAAACTTCTACAACCTGTTCCAATTTAACAACGCCATCATATTTATCTGAGGATAAGTGCAAGAACTTATTGGCATAAAATAAAAGGCTAAAGAAGGGCGTCAGGTGAGATTGATTTACCAGCAAAGTAGAGAAATTAAAGTAGATTTGCCAAATCCACAGGTGCCACAAAGTAGAACCATTAGTTTCTTTCCAAGATTCTATAGTAAATCCATTGGAGGGGGTATTAAATTCGTGCACTTCCCCTGACATCAGTATTCCACTCACAAATGCCAAACAGACCAATACGGAAAAGACATTGAAACAAAGAAATATTAAGGATTAGATGACTAAACTTGTAAAAAAAAGTTATAGCTCCACATATCTTACGAATATAGCCTTAATTTTATGTTTGATACTGAAATCTTTTACAAACTTGAAAAATAAAAGGTGGTATCACTTTCTCCCAGACCAATGGATGTTACAAAGTTATGGTATTGAATAATGTTACAGTAATTAAATAATTATCATGGATAATAATATTACTGGCAAGTTAGACTAAATCAGTCATCTAATTAGGACCAACATACTTGTATTAATCCAAAGCATCACATACTACATCTATAAACCCTTTTCTTTCTTAGAATGACCAGTTTTCGCCTTTTGTATGATTTAAAAGGTGTATCCTTATTGTTTCATCACTCTTTAACACATTGCAGCTGTTACTATCTCCTTCCTCATCCGATAGACTATTCTCTTTCCCCGATTTAATTTTCAAGAAATACTTTCCAGTTTTAATCACACCCATTGCAGCAAAAGTATCCCTTAAGCAAGATGTTCTAATAATGTCTATTCCGGGTCAAGAGCAAATATTTAATAAATTACAATCTTGAGCAACATAAACACAAATATTTCAAAAGATTATATAACATCCAAACTCACCTATTATCCATCAATAGGGCGGCCCATCGTGTTTTCAATGTATGTCCTCCCGTGCCATCTAATATCAGCTTGATTCTTTAGACCGCAAAATGGAATCCGGATAAACTACCTACTAAAGCAGCAGTAACAGATGATGCCAAAGATGTTTCCTGACTCCTGGCGGCCTAACAAAGCATGATATCGGGGCTCTTGACGTCTGGTTCAATATTATGCATTAAAAGATTACATTAAATACAATGGTTTCAACCCATTTAACTCATTATATTTTTTTTTGGGTAAAAGGGCTTACAATGCCCCGGTAAAAAAAATGGCTAAAACTTCTTACCAAAAAATTACACTACATACATCAGTATGTGCACTTGACTCGTAATACCTTCAGACCCCCTTTATCTATTCCATCCGATGTGTTTTTTTCTTGGTAATCGCCTAAAGCCTCAAATACTTGTTATACCTGTGGCAAACAACATAATAAATGAATCAAAAGTAAGAACACCTGCATCAATAATTTTATAAAAACTAAGTAATCAACCAAAGTTATTAGAGAAGTTCCAAACAGTAATCACAAAAATTCACATACATGGCATACAACACTTTGCGATGGTTCTCTAAAGACCAATAAAAGGGTTTCAAGTACAACCTGATAAAAAAATTACATCTAGTGTCATCTACTATATTATTCACTACTAATGTGGTGGGGTATCAAATTACCAAAAAGCTAGTGTCCTCTACTGTTGCATCATCAGATATTTACATCTTAGTGATTCAGTTCAAGAATTCAATAAAAAGGTAAAAAAATATTAAGATCATATAATCAACTAAAACCAATGACAATCTAATATAAAATTCATCACTTTTATGACACTCAAGAAAGTAGCTTTGTATTTCAACTACTCCTTTTTGTGTTGTTAAAATGATGTAATTCATATTTTCAGTATATCATGATCGACTAATTCACAATTAAATGGGTCAGACCTAAACCTCTAATGATACATGTAAATATGTAAGTATAATACTTATGTGAGAGCAAAAAATTAAACCTGAAGTGGTCTCAGAATAGCAGCACCATCATAAATTTAACTCCACTTATTTTGAAAGATGTCAGTGTAACCTGGTTTATAAAAAAGAGCTCATGAATTATTAGATTCAATTTTATCATCAAACCCTCATCTAAACATGCATATGAACAGCGTTAGTTAAGGTTTTCTGAATCGTAATCATGCCTAAGACATAATGTAACAAACCGTTGATACTTGCATATGAATGTACATAGATTATCAAAGAATAATGTAAAGCTAATATCAAAAAATAAAAAAGAAGAATGTAAAGCCTTTTTGTTTCTCTTATACCGAAAGCTCTTTCTAAAGCTATTCTCAAAACTCCAGCAAGAAAACCTAGGGTCCTCAAACAATGAAACGCTATCATACAACAATCAAAGTATATGCATCACTATGATAAATTAGTAAAGAATTGTGATATGCCTATGTTTGTGTAAACATTAGCAGTTGCAGCAGATGTTCTTTGCTTGTGTAAGTTCATGATTAGGGTTTTAAAAAAAAGTTTTGTTCGTGATTAAGGTTTTTGAAGATAGGAATGCTATATTGTTTATATTAGGGTTTTGTCAAAAGCTTTATGGCAGCCGATTGATAATGTTTTTATGGTTTTGTGATTTGAGAAAATGATATAAGAAGTTTGTTTTTCAAGCTCATATCAAAACCTTTATTTTGTTCCACTGGTTTGGGCATTTGTGTTTGTACTCACACACTCGAGTTCGAATCTCGTAAAAGCAAAAAATTTTAAAAAGTTTCGGAATTTTTATAAATCCGAAAATTGCTAAATATCATTGATGACGTGGATTTATTGGATGCTTATGTGGCATATCCCTCCTCTTATATATAATGTAGAAATGTAGATATATATATATATATATATATATATATATATATATATATATATATATATATATATATATATATATATATATATATATATATATATATATATATATATATATATAGTAAGGATGCAATGAGAAGAAACTTAAAATAAGAAGTGGTGAGAAAAGACTAAAACCACACATTTAAGATGCAACGACTTGCATTAGATGCATTTCTATTCATGTAGATGCACGATCTTGAGTTTCAAAAGTTAATTTGATGTGTAGATGGTACAAATTGATTTTCATGATTTGGGCACGTACAGAAGAACCAAAATATAGATAAATCATGAAATGCATCTTATATACGTATATGCATCTAATTAAAAGCTATAAAACATGTTATCATGCATTATAATGCATCTAAGATTACAAAGATGCATCTAAAAAAAGTGCATGCATCTCGAATATGCGTTTATAGTTTCTTCTTATCCTTCTTATTTTAAGGTTTCTTCTCATTTGATCCTAACTCTCTCTCTCTCTCTCTCTCTCTCTCTCTATATATATATATATATATATATATATATATATATATATATATATATATATATATATATATATATATATATATATATATATATATATATATATATATATATCCTCTATATATATATATATATATATATATATATATATATATATATATATATATAAGTATTAATATTTATAACCTGAAAACATTATAATAATTGTTTAAAAGGGATATATATTTCATAAAGCATGTAATCTAAATAATATTGTTCTTTGTTTGTAAGCTTATACTAACTTCAAACTTAAAATAATACTATTTCAGAGCATCATGACTCCGTCTACTGCATCCTCGACTCTTCTACCTGTAGTAGCTCCTACTCCATGTGTTTGTTCATCCCCACGATCGACGCAGTGTAGATGGTTGTCCGCCTCGGATTCAAAGGATGAACCAGCCATCGAAGCTGTACTCCTAGAGGACCCTTTTTCTACCTCAGCATCAGCATCACTGGCCCCAACCTCTATGGAGGAGGACCGGGTCCCTCCTAGCATACCATATTCCATGCCTCCATCCTTCTCATCGGGCTATTTTTTCGGGCCCGTACTCGTCTCCACTTATGAGACCTGGGAAGGCTTCGGGGCAGGACGTGTTGATTTCGTCCAGGCCCATATCTCTGAACTAGCTGCACGCCATGAGCGGGAGATATTCGACCTCCGCAGCCAGTTGACAGCCAGTCAACAAAGCCATGCCTTAATCTTTGATCGCATCGATACTCTTTTTCGCACCATGAGGGGAGAATCCCAAACTTCTAAGGGAATCCAGGCTAGGACGGACGAGGTACTGAAGTGGTTATTGGAGGAGAATTACCGCCTCCACCAGCGCATTCAGGTCATGGAGGGTCTGCAGCATCAGACCCATGCTGCTCTTTCCGCTCAGGAGCAATCGTTATCCATTTTCTTTGATCTCGCCACTGTCCGACATGATGGGGTTACTGGGTAGATGGCTTATCTCCGAGGGGTCGTCGATAGGCTCCGGAACCAGCTTCTGTCTGCACTCCGTACGCTCAAGGAAACCCGAATGATAGTTCAGACTTTGTGGAACACCAGGAGTAATTCTGCAACCCCACCAGCTCCATCCGCACCGTCAGCCCCAGCATCATCTAGTGGACCATCCAGGCAGGATTAGTATAGACGTACTAGACTTCTTGTACGTCATGATAAGCTCACGGTTTGCATCCCGATTATCATGACATAGGGCCTTTGTACTTTTATTCCTTTTTCAGCTTTGGTGATGTAATCCTGTACTATATCTTTCTTTTTTTTCCTTGGGAATGTATTTTGGATATGATGTACTTAAGACAATGTGTACCACTACCCAGGGCAAGGCTAGCTAAGCCTTTGTTCTGGATTTAATATGCTCGATGAATGTTTAAAATTCCTTACAGAACTTTGCATGAAATCACTCTCTTATGTTATATCTGTTGTGTAATGTATTATATTATGAAATCCTGACAGGTTATCCAAATTTGTTATGAATTTTATGCATGAAATCACTCTCTTGCAAATAATATAAAAACTGTACTAACGATTGAATTAATAATCTCATTTTGTGTATGATTATAGAAAAATAGTGATTTCACGATCGAACCCCAATAGTGAAATTTCCTCCAATACCGCTAATACCGAGGTACCTAAAGCTACTCATAATGTTACCGCTACTCAACTCCGGGAGATGATTGGTGAAGGCATTTCGGCAGCTATGGCAGCCAGAGAAGCTAATGTGAGCAATGACCCGAACCACAACATGCACAGAAACAACTTCAACAAGGGTTGTTCATACCCCGACTTCTTGAAATGCAAACCCTCATACTACCGAGGAAAAGAAGGAGTTGTCGAATTGATGCAATGGTTTGAAAGACTAGAGACAGTTTTCCGCATCAACGGTTGTGCTGACGAGAACAGAGTTAAGTATGCTACATACACTCTACTCGAGAGCGCCCTTATTTGGTGGAACACTTTGTTCGCCACCCTTGGACATGCCACTCCTTATACCCTCCCTTGGGCCAACCTCAAGGAGAGAATGACTGAGAAATACTGTCCTAGAGGAGAACTGAAGAAGTTGGAAGTCGAGCTGTGGGATCTAAAGTGTAAGAACAATGATATCCTTTGGTACAACCAAAGATTTCAAGAGTTAAGCTTGATGTGAACCAGAATGTTCCCTCTAAGGAGTGACAAGATTGAGAAGTATGTCAGCGGACTCCCTGACAACATTCAGATAGTATGCTAGCTTCACGACCCACTACCATTGAAGGTGCTATGGAATTTGCGAGTGGGCTGATCAATAAGCAAGCCCGCAATCCGTCCGATAGGCAAACGGACAACAAAAGAAAATCCGATGAAAGCCCCCGTAGCCAGCACTAGCAGTCTTCTAAAAAGCAAAACGTTAGGCAAGCTGATGACACTACCCCCACAACCCGCACCAGGAACTACACAGGGACCAAGCCTAAGTGTTCAAAGTGCAACTATCATCATTTTGCTGGAGGACAATGCCAAGGATGCTACAAGTGTAGCCAACAAGGCCATTTTGCCCGTAAGTGTCAAACAAATGTTGCTACCCCAGGTCGACCCAATACCAATCCCGGGAACAGTAACAAGGGCAACTCTAGTGCACGTGGGAGTGGAAGTGGACAACAGGGAAACCGAAACCCCACTGGTAGGAGCAGTAGTGGACCAAAGAAGGCTATGGTTTGTTACGAGTGTGGAACCTCTGGGCATGTGATACCCGATTGTCCCAAGTGGGCCAATCAGAAGAAGGACAACAAAGGAAGTCCTTCGCAAATGTACATGGCCGGCAATGCCCAAGCAAATCTAGGCTCCAACATCGTACCTGGTACGTTCTTACTAAACCAATGATATGCATCTATCTTGTTTAATACATGAGTAGACCAAAGCATTGTAATTGCTAAACTTAGTAAGAAATTGGAAATCCCTCCGTTAGTTCTAGACTCCTATTAAACTATGGAATAGTCGACGGAAATATTATGAAGGTTAACACCATCACTCAAGGTCGTTCCTTAAAAACTTTTCAAATCCGCCATTTTACACCAATCAGATCCTAGAAATTCTTGATAGCTTTGATGTCGTCATTAGCATAAATTGACTAGCAAGCATCATGCAATTATCCTATATGACCAAATTTTGGTTCGCGTAACCTGGGGAGATGAAACCTTGATTATATTGGGGAGCCATAACCTCGATATAGTTAACACTAGATTTAGTGTCATCTCTAGCACCAACAAGCCAGAGAGTACTTGGTCCGGGAATACTCCATTTCCCTAACCTGTCTCTTCCCTGTCTAAACCTGAAAGACCCATCCAACTCACAATGGGTGTATTTTGTAGGGTTATTTCCGCCACCTAGACAACCCTAAACCTGAAAGGCACATCCAACTCACAATGGGTGTACTTTGTAGGGCTATGTCCGACATCCCTCGTGAGGGGATGTTGAATGTCCTATGTATTTGGACATTCCTCTTTTCCCTTCGGGTCCAGTTAGTTCGACAATACCATCACCCATTAGACTCTGGGGGATGTGATTTTCTCTCTTTAAGAGTCAGAATCTATACAAATTTTGAACCAATAATAATGAATATATGACCTTTGTTACGGCACTCTGCAAGGCGCGCACTTCTTTATTCTTGGTATCTTCTTTTATTTCCACCGTTTGAGGTACTTCTTTCTTGCGCTCCTCTCGCTCAACCCCGCGGTGAATAAAGCAGATTCTTTGCAAATTTCTTATGCAATCGCCATCAACCACAATCTTAACCCCTCTGTTGGATAGAAACTTTAGTACTATTAACTAATGTTTGTATCCCGTCAGCTTGAGGTATAATCAAAGTCTTTTCTTAAAGTTTTTGATATAGGAAGGGTTAAAGTTAAAATATTTTGTTTTACTTTCAACCCCCAATTTTTCATCCTCGGGTGTGGAGATATAACATGTATCTCACCCATGAAAAGGATGTAGATATAATACATCCCCAGCTTCCCCAGCGTATAAAACATGTTGGCGTATAAAACATGCTGGCGTGTCCTCCTCATATCAGAAACCATTTGCAACGGACTTATCCTCCTAACCAAATCCACAACGCCAATGGTCCTCTCCGAGATCCAGGAAAGGTATGACTACAACACCCGTTGGGAAGCCCGCACCTATCCATCCACAGCAACAGTATTCTTTACTGCTCAATCGGATGTATAGTGCGATCTGGATAAAGGTCTCTTTGCATTCCTTCCCTATACATCCACATCAGCAGTCTTTTTTACTTCTCAATCGGATGTATAGTGCGATTCGGATAAAGATCTCTTTGCATTCCTTCCCTATCCATCCACAATAGCAGTCTTTTTTACTGCTCAATCGGATGTATAGTGCGATCCGGATAAAGATCTCTTTGCATTCCTTCCCGATCCATCCACAGCAGCAGTCTTCTTTACTGCTCAATCGGATGTATAGTGCGATCCTGATAAAGATCTCTTTGCATTCCTTCCCTATCCATCCACAGTAGCAGTCTTCTTTACTGCTCAATCGGATGTATAGTGCGATCCGGATAAAGATCTCTTTGCATTCCTTTCTTATCCATCCACACCAGCAGTCTTCTTTACTGCTCAATCAGATGTATTGTGCGATCCGGATAAAGATCTCTTTGCATTCCTTCCCTATCCATCCACAGCAGTAGTCTTCTTTACTGCTCAATCGGATGAATAGTGCAACCTGGATAAAAATCTCTTTGCATTCTCTTCTGTTCACCTATAATGACGGAAGCTTCCATTAAGGACAAATCAGGCGTATAAGAGTAACCTAGGTATAGACCACTTCGAGTTCATGCCGCCATCCGTACCTAAGAGAGAGAGTCTGAAACGAATCATACTTAGAACATATTTTACTTAAAAGATAACCATGTTTTTAATAGCTTTGAGGACAAAGCTAAAATAACGGGGTGGTGCTGTAAAATCCATGATTTCACCATGATTTTATGTAATGAAATTTCACCCATTAAATCTTAGAACACAAATTCATGTATTATATTTCTATAAGTCATGTGTGAACTTGTCCAACATGCACATATACTTTTACATACATACTTGTTGTAATAAGTTTGACTATGTAAACTATGTACATAAAACAAGTAGTAAAAATGCATAACCAACATTTGATGAAACAACACTTCACAAAAATTGGAAAAATATGCTATACCATGTGTATGTGGCCGTATATGTGTGTATGCATATTATAGGCATGCCTAAACTTTCTTGGACTAGCCCAAGGTTATGTATTCTTTATGTTCTATCCCAACACAAGCCCACACAAGCCCACCCTCTCCTTTGGATAGCCTTACACGGCACACACATGCATATGTGGAAGAGGAAGGGTTGTCTTGGAAAGGGAAGAGCCTACACTTGGCACAAGTGTTCTTACCAAGGCAATCATGCCTTTTGCATTCTATTTCCCTCTCTCATATTTAAGTCGAAACACACACATTCCCATCTCTCCTACATGCAACCTCATTTCTCTCTTCATCTTTTTCTCTCTCAATATTTCGGCTATAAGCCACAAAACTCCAAAGTTGATTCATTAAATCAACTAAATCTTTGTCCCATCTAGGTTACAAATCATTTGGTAGCATCATTTCTCTTGGAACCACTATAAACAAGCCCTAGCCAACCATTATAGGCCACGGCTTGATTTATACATAGGGTTTTCTCCATCTTCAAGATTAGATCTCTAATCTCTTGGTTCATCTAGATCCTCCTTAGTAACTTTTTAGCAAGAAAGGTATACACATCATGATCTTCTATTTCTTCATACATGCATCATCATACATCTATAAACACAAGTATATAACATGTTAAAAATCAAGATTTATAAAGCCATGACCATTATAGGTCACGGCATATTTATAAAAATCATGCTCATGAATTAAAATCTTTTAATAAGAAACCTATAACTTGTATCCCATGTTTTAAACTTGATTTAAAAACCATATGAGACGTTTTGTAAATCTAAATGTTGCATGAGTTACAAATCTTGTTTTATGGGACTATGGTTAAACCAATAGTCATAGATCTCATAAAATGAATGTGTGTAACCTAAAAATCTTGAAGACCATGACCTTAAAGGTCACGGCATACATGGTTAGTATATATAGGATTTATATGTTAAGTTTGGATGATGGAATATGAAATGTTACATGTTAAATGGACTATTAAAAATCATCCAAGTAACTTATGTGAATAAATGTAGCTGTGGGTTATATATGACCCTAAATGGGTTAGATGTACATGCATGTTATTATACAACCTAGATCTAATAATAAGTGTTAACTTAACATGATAAACATGAAATAAGCTTATTGGTCTTATGGGAATATTGGGAGAAAACAATATAGCCGTGGGCTATATATATTGTCTTCTTGTAATGATAGTAACCTTGGGAACATGCATGTGACCTAGATAATAATGATTGTATTTTTGTAAATATTTATAAAACTTAAAAACTAGCTAAAGTGTTCATCTTAGAAATACCAAGATTTAAAAATATAGTCGTGGGTTACATATGTGTGTACATAGATCTATATTTGATTTTTAGGTCTAGACATAGTTTAGATCTCATTTTGGACTTGTAACTTGTTTTCTTGACTTGTACATAGTTCGATCTATTTTTGTAACGCTTATAAATTACATGCAACCTTAAAATAAGACTTGACCTGTCTTAATAAGCTATAACTAATATTAGCCGTGAGATATAAGCTTCTATTAGGGCTTATGACTTACTTGTAACCTTATAACACACCTAGATCTAATTTGGTATAACACATAAAACAAATTTTAAGTTTTATTCATCTATTTAGATTTAAAACTAAATATTAAGCTCATAATAAGCTTATAAGAATATCCTAAGTAAAAACATACATAAAATATAAAGTAATGTTAATGGGATAATTAAGTCCATGAAATGTTAATCTAAAACTTAATGGACCCAATAAGCCTATCTGATAAATCTTAGTAACTTAAATGGACTTAAGATTACACTTAGGCCCATTCAACTAATTAAAGGACTTAAAAATGTATTAAGCCCAATAAATGATTTAAAGGCCCATTTAAACAAATTAGTGGACTTGAAATATATTTAAGCCCACTAAAATAGCCCATTAGATGTTTAGCCCATTTAATGAGCCCATATAAAGTTTGAATATTAAAATAAAAGTTTTTATAATAAAATATAACTTATAAAAACTTTTTGGATGAAAATGACAATTTATAAAACTTAAGGACTAAAACCGTAATTTATGAAACTTGCTTTGATAAACTAGTAAACACAAGGACTGAAAATGTAAATATCCAAAAGTCTAGGGTTTAATAAATACTATCCGTGGCAAATTAAACCCTAGGGACCATTTTGGGAAGTTTCTAAAAGTTATTTAATAAATACTATTTTTGTAATTTGCTGAAACTTAAAGAAGCCCTAGGGGCTGTTTTTGTAATTTTAGTAAAATTACAAAACCTAGATATAACTAGGGGGACTAAATCTGCCATAAGCTGAAACTTTTACAAGCCCTAGGTACTAAATTTGTAAAATTCGAAAATTATACTTGTTTAAAAATATAGAGGGACTAGTTTTGCCATATTCCAAAACATTACCAAGCTCTAACCTTAAAAATCTATTTTTAATTATAATAAAACATAATTAAAATACTTAGACCATAAGAATTAAGGTATAAATTCTTAAGTTTAAATTATTTTATAAATATTAAAATAATTTATGGAAACTTTAAAGTTAAATAAAATATTATTTTTTTATTTTTTTATATAAAATATTTATATTTACTTTAGAAAATAATTGTATAAACAATTATGAATATGTATTATTCATACATAAACTCATATACTTTTAGAAAATAAAATCTATATGAACGTTGGAGAAATTGAATGTTAAAAATTTAAGTAGAACATCTTACGTCTACTTAAAATATGAAACTTAATATTAAAGTTTAAATGAATGATTATAATACATGAACTACGAATGTGAACTAATATTAAGTAGGATTTTTGTGTTTACATAATAATGAAACCTAGTAGTAAATGAATGATTATAATACTTGAACGAAAAATGTAAACTAATATTTTAAGTAGAACATTTTATGTCTACTTACCTAAGAAACTTAATTATAAGTTAAATGATTATTATAAATACATATATGCTAACTGATATTAATAGTTAAACATTTTATGTTTACTTAGAAATGAATATTGATGCTACTTAAACTACGGTTATTTAGATAAATACCGTAGTATAAGTGAACTGAATAAAATCTGTATAAGCATACATATATGTTCTTTGTACTATCTATTAAGACTGTACTATCTGATTAGGCATAACTTTGGCGTGAGCTTTAATTGGATATTCGTATTAAAACAACAATTGCCTACTCCCAGGTGAGTTTACAGCCCTATATAAACTTTTGATAAAACTTTCCCTTTTGGGATAGAAAATATGCGAACACATAATGGACACAACTGGATTTTATAAACTTGACTATGATTGATTATTATTGAAACTGTTAAATTGTTGTAAATCGCTCAAATGTTATAAACAGATCTATTATGGATTGACCATCCCCGTCTGGGTGAGTCATGCTCACTGTGCCTTGGCCGGGACAACAGACGTATACCATGTTGGAACTGGAATGGGTGTCTTTATGTAAGACACTGCGTCCTCATCTGTTGAGGACTACGGAGGTTAAGCTTCAGTTTCTAATAATAAACAAATGTTATCTAAATTTTAGTGAGAATGCTTTGTGCATTGTCACTTCTATGCTTAATGTATGTCCAAACTAATTAATTGTTAAAATCTCTAAATTCACCAACTTTATGTTGAGCCCCATTAGTATGTTTTGCACAGGAATATGAAGTTAGTACGTGGTGTGTGCATGGTCTCCAACATCTTAGAAAGCTGCATCATAGGACTCGTCGGGGGTTCTATTTGGGAAACATAAACAATCACCTTCTGTCATGTTTAAGTCAATTTTATTTTATTTTCTTATCAAACATGTAATCTGATTTAAATAACTCTTTATTTTATGCTCTATGGACTATATGCTATCGATCCACCCTAGTGACATCTCCGTGGATATTTCCGCATATTTTGACCCTACCCGGGGTGTCACATTTTTGAATATAACTGCCTCACATTTTGACCAATCACATATTTTCACCTCTCCTATATATTTGGCTCATTTCTTTTAAACAGGGTAACTGCTTATTCTTGTCTAACTATATTTTCTCAAACCTTCATCTTCCATAACTTTTATCACACTTTCTTACATCAATGACACCTAAGTTTAAACCTACAGATTTAGAATTGGGGTTCAGGAGTCAACACAACATGGTAGCTTATTTACAAGCTAATAATACTCTTTTTCCCCAATATACTCAGATGGTTGAGTATTTGAATGCGTCCCCATTAAGATATGCACTTTCATATACTCCTCTTATACCTTTCACACACATTAAACAGTTTTGGAACACTGTAAGTTCCTCAACAGTTAATGAAGTGACTACATTGATTGCTATTGCCCATGGGGTTTCATGGGTTGTTACTGAAGCATTCGTTCGCCAAGCTTTGCATCTTAATGATGCAGATGGTATAACCACCCTACCCATTGCAGAGCTAGAGCAAGGACTCCAAGCCTTGGGTTATCCTTTGCCTAAAGAAGTCCATTGAAACAAATATACAAAACAACAATTTCCACCGGCTTGGAAGTACCTAATACATGTTATTCTTCAATGTTTGAGTCCCAAATGCTCTTCACACAATGAAATTAACCGATCAATTGGGAGTGCCATTGTGTGTCTTGCAACTGGGAAACAATATAACTTTCCAAAAATTATTTTTTATGGCATGTGTCATTTTAAGGGTAACAAGATGACCCTTGCTTACCCTAGGTTTTTACAAATGGTTTTTGACTTACAAGGATACTGCAATAGGGATCATGACAATTTTTATATGATCCATGTGCAAAAGAAAGCTATTTTTGGGAAGATGAACACTGAACCATATAGAGACCTACCCCTCACGCAAGCCATGCTTGCTGTTATTGAGGCAGCTGTAAACACTCAACCTCACCCACAACCTCAACCATACCCATTTCCTAAACAACCTCCATCACCCCAGCAAATGGAAATTGACCCAGAACCATTTGACGCTGACACTAAAAATGTTGGCATTGACATTACAAATCCAAACACTGACACCCTTTTGCCACAAACCCAAACACCCCTTAAACTCCAACCAAACCCTTAATCCACTTCCTCTTCTACACCACCAGACTATAGGTTGGAAAAACGCTAAAGGACTACTGGAGTGTTCTCCTCTGGTGGTCCTAGCCATGTAGTAGAGAGAACCACCACCATAAGTGTGGTTGGTGACATGGGTGGGGCTGGGACTATTGGTTCTAGCTTATATGTAGGCCAAGACAGTCCTAACATCATTAAGACCCCATCCATGCCCCATGAATCTACTTTGGGAGGTCAAATTCCCATTCTAGAGGATGCCAGATTGGAACCTTACACCATTTTAGAATTGACGATGGTCTGCATTAGCTTGCAAAAGCAAAATGCAGACCTTGTATAGATTATCACAGCTTAGGGTCTTGAACTCAAGCAATTGAGGGAGAGAGTAGTTTTTTTGGAGAGTGCACAAGCTAGGAGGAGGCAAGCAAGAGTCCTTTCATCAGGAGAGGATTCTTACAAAGGGGAGGAAGATGCACCAACAGAACCTTTCAACTTGAGTGACAAGGGATCACAGGATGAAGAAGGTGGTTCTTTTGGTACCAAACAGGTGGAAGTTGCTGAAGCTTTGACAAGCTTGAAGGAGAAGCTAGTTATTGATGTCTCCTTGATCACTCAAAGAAGTTATCATTTGTGGAGATGCTGGAAGAGGTTACCAAGTCAGCCGCTGATGTTCATAATTTTAGCGCTGACAAGAGTAAAGAAGGCGTTGACAGACCCACATGTATGATTGGTCCCAACCACCAGTTATTATTAGGGATGTTTCAACACAGGTACCACCTACTACTTTACCAACCATCGGAGAAAAAAACAAGGGTAAAGTAGTCTTAGTGGAAGTTGAGAAGCCAAAGAAGAATGAAGCCCAGATTCAGTTTGATCAAGCTTTGGCTGCACAACTGCAAGAAAAGGATTGGGCTACTACAGAGAAAGAAAAAGATGGTAGTGATGATGAGAGCTCAGATTCTAGTGTTATGATTATTGAAGATCCAGAGTGGCTGGAATATGGAGATGAGTTGGCTAAGGAAAGACTTGAGGAGTTGAAATTGCTAGTAGATTTTGAAATGCCTGAAGTGGTGAGAATGTATTTTGTATGGGAGAATAAAGTTACAGAAAATCCAAACATGACGATTTCTGATCAAATTTGGGGTTTAGAGATTCTGCTAAGAGTTCAACGAGATTGCAAGGTAATCTTGAAGTATAAGGCTAGCAAGGTTCTTTCGCAGCTTAAGAGGGATAGAAGGGAGCTCTATTATATGCTTCTTAGATATCATCAAGGGGTTGGACTTTCAAGAAATTGCAGAAGTTATCCTTTGATGAATTAGAGTTTCGTGCCTATCCTATTTGGGCACGTGTTCAAGAGGAAAATACTATCAGACTCCTTTCTGATGAAAGAAAGGAAGAAATTGAAGAAGAAATGCAGATCCAAAAGGCTTCAATTTCACCAAGGCCAGTGAAGAAGGGACTTCCTATTGAGTTCCCAGATTTGGATAGAGTGAATCCTAGTGAAGCAGTTATTAGAAAGAGCATTAAGCTCTCACCATTGGACGCTTCACATGTTGTAGAGGTATTACCTTTAGATTACAGAAACCCTATAGTTTACTATGAAGAAGATGCAAGTGGGTTCTGGATGATCACCAGATATGGAAAGAAGGTACACTGTGGAAACCTAAGTTTCCTCGATCTTTTAGCTACTAGGAGATCATTGTTCATGTGATTAGACAACCACAGCGGAATAGAACAACAACCATTAAACAAGATGTTTAGGCACAAAGAACACATGAATTAATCAAAGGGTTGCTCATTATATTAATAATAAACAACCACTAGACGTGTATACATTTAATCCCACGTCTAGTGCAACACACGCTTTAGGTTTACATTGTGAATGAAAGTTATATAAACTAAACCTATGGCCCTTGTTCCTTTTATAGAGTAAGGATTAGGGTTTACAAGAGATAATAATGAATAAACATGTATATCTTCTATTTAGATAACTATATACTGAATATATCATAAATACTATACTCAAAATATTACCTAATTAGAAGATTCTATTAGCCCAAAGACATCCATCAACGTCTAGAATACATGTGTCAGCGTCTAGCTTTCACATGTCAGCGTTGCTTGAACAAACGTCTTGTTTTTTCATTTTGAGTTTCTGCCACATCAACTTTTTGAACCAACAATCTTACCCTAGTTGATGTCGGCAAAACTCTTTGTGTATCTCTTGTAAGTGGTACATCATCTTCAAATTGCTTCCCCTCAAGTGTAGCATGTATGTCTTCCCCTTTTTGTCACATCAATATGGAAGGAAACAAAGTAGGCAATCGAAGGTTCTCCAAATGTAGGCTCTATGTAATGATCTTGAAGAAAAATAAATAAAGTAATCTTGATGTAGAAGTAGAATAACCCAAACCTATGTTCCATGTCTTGTATTATCCACGAGACGTTGAACTAATACTGATAGGAAAATATAAGTAGACCTCGATCCCTTGGTTTAAAAATGCGTTTTGCGATCCATTGCGCTAACAGTCCAAAAATCCATTGCGTGACGCGTGATGCGATTGCGAGCGCAATTTAGACGCGATGCGTTTAGCTTAAAAAAGTAAAAAAATATATTCAAGTACCGAATAAATACAATAAAGTTACAAAATAAGTTACTAGCATATTAAAATTAGGCCTATAATCCCTTGTAAAACAAATAAATCAAGAGTAAAGCTTGACAAAAACACTTAGCAAAATGCAACATACTATATTTTTGTTATTGTGTTTGTTTGAGATCTTTTTCTAACAAATCTTAGTTTTAAAAAGCCATTAAAATATGTAGGTCTCTTTTAAATAGTTAAAATTTGACAAAAATGGCCTAAGTACTAGATTGCGACAATTGCTACCGTTGCTAGCAATACACAATTGCGATAAATTGCGGTTTAATGCGAACGCATTTTGGGATGACACTGCATTAGGCTCCTTGATGCGAAATTTTGAATGCAACGCATTGATGCGTGCAATTTGCGCAATGATGCGCGCATTTTTAAACCAAGCTCGATCCCATTGTCAAAATCCTCCTCCGTTGTGAGACACGAGCACAAATAACGTAACTCCATCAAGTGATAGCATCATCAACTGCTAGATTTGACAAGTCTTCGTCACTAACCATTAAAGCACGAACAAGTTAGCTCCAACTCAATGGGGTGCTACCCATGATTTAAAGATATGATAGAACATAAACTCGCGAAAGTCTTCTTCAAGCATCAAACTTACCATAAGAATTTTTCCCCTTAAGCCAACACTTCTTCATGATGAGTCTTAATGAAACAATATCTTCATATGTAAAAGCTGTAAACGAATAACTCTTTCACAAGGCTACTCCGATTATATAAGAAATATTACTCCAATAAATTACTTCACGAATTGTTGCTAACTCACGTAAAAATCAGTGATCCCCTTTAAAAATATCCGAGCCATTAATATCAAAGTGATATTCTGAATAAAATAGAGATTCCATGTACCTTCGTGTGTAAATACCTCGTTTTGTGTGCCAAAACCATAACCAATTTTCCAAACAGCAGTAATTCCTTTGTCGTCCAATAACCTTCACTGTCCAATATCTTTCCCATATGTATCGTCCAATATCGGACAATACCTATCAGCACTTTGAACAACATTTCTCGGACAACACGTGTCAGCGCTTACTGCCAGCGCTTAACTTATTACTTATCAGCGTCTCTTTCATCCACTGACAACTCTGTGACTGCGATTCTCTTAACAGTAGGTATAAATGAATAATAACAATGAGTAACATCTATGTAACTTGTAGAATGATAACCAATATATGGACAGTACTTCAAGTGTTGTGTCTTAAGTCCATACGTGAAATATCCAGCCCATTTAGATAGAAGTTACTTTGTGCAACGTATTTATCCCATGAAAATAGCACACTTTCATAAGTACCTACAAACTAGGATTTGATTTCCTTGTTTTAGGTAGAACATATCTTGCTCCATATTCATCACACGTCATTACTGATTTATACCCATACATCTTTGTCTAAAATAAATGTGAAGAAGAATATATCTCCTAAAAATTAGAAACTAACCTTAGACGTAAGAAGTTTGTGTAACTCACTATTCGCATGACAAACCAATCCCTACAAAGCAGGGATTAAATCTACTTCCCCAAAACTGATTACACGTCTGTTAACTTCCCTTCACAAATCACGCAGCCACATAACACGTGATATTCACCTTCCAGATCATGATGCATGTCCTTATCTCCTTGATGGTTATTACACATGTGATAAACACACGTGCATAATAGTAATAATGTTAGAGACTACTTGCTGCCTTCGAATTGAATCTCACGTAGCAGCCAACAATCCTTCTTAGATTGTACTCCTTAATGCATTCCCAAGATCTTCCTCTATCATGTTTTGTAATATCACGTCTTCATGAAGTCAGATTAAACACAAGGCTGATGTGTTTCATTTATGTCAGATCTAGGGTTTTACATAAACCCTAATATTTACATAGCCTTAATCACGCTTCCTAGTACTCGATCATCTGCAAACCTGTTGTTAGGGTTCATCATCAGTCCCTAATTAACTGATTCCCCAAAGCTAACAACATGTAACAGCAATAAACAATGAATCTAGGGTTTGTAGATAAAACCCTAAAAATAAACTCTCAATCTGCTGTGATCTTCGACGGCCTATAGCTTTTAATTGAGGACTTATCTAGACAATCCCTCTGGTGGATATCTAGATATATGTGTGTAGAACACACACACATAAAATTTTGTGTCGATCGAACGGTTCAATAAAAAGTTATGCCTCCCTGAATACTGCTGCGCGTACAAAATCGCCCAGAAAAACCCTAAACGGATTTTTCTTTCTTCTCACCATTAAGAACACCTTGTTGGTCCTTGAATCACGAGCCACGAGGCTCTGATACCAACTGTGGAAATCTAAGTTTCCTCGATATTTTAGCTACTAGGAATGATCACTGTTCATGTGATTACACAACCACAACGGAATAGAACAACAACCATTAAACAAGATATTTAGGCACAAAGAACACATGAATTAATCAAAAGGGTTGCTCATTATATTAATAATAAACAACCACTAGACGTGTATACATTTAATCCCACATCTATTGCAACACACGCTTTAGGTTTACATTGTGACTGAAAGTTATATAAACTAAACCTATGACCCTTGTTCCTTTTATAGAGTAAGGATTAGGGTTTACAAGAGATAATAATGAATAAACATGTATATCTTCTATTTAGATAACTATATACGGAATATATCATAAATAATATACTCAATATTATCCCTGATTAGAAGATTCTATTAGCCCATAGACATCCATCAGCGTCTAGAATACACGTGTCAGCGTCTAACTTTCACATGTCAGCGTCGCTTGAACAAACGTCTTGTTTCTTCATTTTGAGTTTCTGCCACATCAACTTTTTGACTTAACAGAAATCAATTGAGTTTGATTCTACTACTGCTGGGATTCATGGTAAAATCGGTTTAAAGTTATTTAGAAGGGTTTTGGGTCTAAACTATTTAGAAAACCCTAGTGACTATGAACCTATACCTGATGATTTTTCCATTGTTAAAAATTTCTTTAAAGAAATTGGGTATACTGAAGAGATCACTGAAAAGGGGGGTTTAAACCGGAGTTGTTTGCCACCAAAGTGGAAATTGCTGATGAGTATTCTGATTGAGTGTTTGGGGGGGGGGGGGGGGGGGGAACTGGAAGCCTTGACTAGATAAACCAAAAGGATGCTATAATTTTATATTGTCTGGCCAAGGGGATAAAAGCTGATTTTGGGAGGCTTATATTTGAAGATCTCCATGGGAAGCTGGAGAAAAAGACTAGGGAGAAACATGTTGTTTACACCAGATTTATATCTCTCTTATTTTTTTACCATCTTGGAGATGACTTTTCTAAAATCCATGGAGAAAAATTGGTTTTTCGACCCTTTGATCTTACACGCTGGAACATTCCAGTCAGCACCATTGATCCTCCTCTTACACAACCCATGTTGGACATCTGCTCAGCAGATGCTCTAGTAGTGTACAAAGCTCCACAAGGTGCTCCTCCAACTGGAGAAGGGGATCTGAAGGGCAAAAAGCCTGGAGCTTCTTTTGGACCACGTTAGAAATAAACGTCTATTAATACTGAAAAGGTTAGACGTGATTCCAGAAAAAGGAGAACACTCACACAATCTTCATCAAAGGAGATTGCTGATACTTCTAAAGGCCAAGCTTTGAAGAAACATACGTCCTCGGCCAAGGACAAGAACCCAAGCCAGCCGTCACCTTTAGTCTCTGCTGGAGGTGACATGCATAAAGAGAACCAAAAGGCAACCCCTATCTCAACCTCTTTAGGAGATAAGGGTGAAGATGGAGCGCACCCTCAGCTCAGTAGTGTCGAGTCAACATTGGTACGTAATTTAAATCTAAATACATTTCCAATTTCATTACCAATCTCTATCATTTTTCACTCTGAGTCAGCATCAGGGCATGAGCCGTCAGCAAATACAACAGCTGACGCTGACCCTGGACTATCTGTTTCTAATGATGTAGCACCCCCACAACAGGATCCTACTGAAGGAACCAAAAACATATTCATTGATCTTAACTCATCAGGGACTTTTTCTTAGGATCCATCAGGTAAAACCAACCCTGGTGGTAAAGGAGTAAAAACTGACCTTCACACTGGAGGTGATGCTGAGAAGCCCACAAAGAAAGTGCCTCTCACCACTGGCCCCAAGGTGGGACACTTGCCTACTTATATGTTCAGTATGTCTTCAGATGATTTGGAAAAGAGCTTGGGTTCAATAAAAGAGTTCTAGTCAATCTTGATGATAGTGAAGCTGAAGATGATACTATTGAAGTGACACCAAAGCCACCATCCCTCCAGATCTGAACATGTAAAAGAATTGACAAATCAAGTGTTAATTCTTCAATCTCAGATGGCTAAACTCAAAGAGGAAAAGGTTATTACTGATGCTAAACTAACAACTCTTAAAGCAAGACCAGTTCCTCCTACAGTTGATCAAATCAAAGATGTCATTCTTGCTGCTCTAAAGCCATTAGTCAAAGATGTGGCCACCACCACTTCCCTTAAGCAAAAGATGTCCTCACTTATGGACTCCATCAATAGTGCTACCATGGAGTTTCCACCAGAGTCCACACCAGTACCTGGCCAAGTAATTGATTTGTGTGACTCTGTGTCCAAGATCAAGGATAGGGTGGCGTTGCTGGAGAAACAAAAGTTGACCTTATCTAAAGAGGTTCAACAGAAGCTGAATGCCCTTGAAAATGTACCAGAAATGCTGTCCAAGGTATCATCCACTCTTGATCATATTTGTGGTCTCTTCCCTACTGGTGGGTCATCAGAAGCTGTTGGGCAGTCTTCTGCTGAGGGGGAGAAAATCACTATCCAGCAGCTGTTCCAGAAACATGCTCATAAGAAGGCTTAGAAACAACCAGTTGTCTATGAGTCACCATTTGCTGAGAAGAGTCCAACTAAGGTTAAGAGGGAGTCTTCAGCCAAGGACGATCATGTGGATGTACTAACCACCAGTGAGGATACAACTGATAGTTGTACACCTCCCTTTTAACCCAAGAACAAAGGAGATTTTACACTGAATGAAAGACTGATCAAAGCTAGGGTGGCCACTCAAGAAGAACTTGATAAATTTTACAAGATCTAGCAAGAAGAAAAACTAAGAGATCTGAAGCTGAGCTTGTATGAACAAATTGAGAAACCTGAAGTTGAAAGCCTCTTCACGAAGAAGATGTTATATTAAAAAATTTGTATAAAAAGACTCAACAGAAGAAATCTCTCACCAATCACCAATGTTGATATGCTTACTAGCAGAGGTGATATTCATCTGAAGTTCTATAGCGGCAATGAGACTGATGAGATCTTAGAAGACTTCCAAGGGAAGGAGCTTTCTTACACTGAATGGACTGATATGAGTGAGAAAATTGATAAAAGAAAATCCAAGAGATGGGATGAAGTTCGCACCAGAATTGAACACTTTATGAGAAATCAAGAAAAACTGGGTGAGGTTCTTAATATCAGCATTGAAGTTTCTCTAGAGGATCAAGATCCTATACTGGAGCTGAACAAAAGGGCCAATCTGATCAAACCTGGTGTGGGTGAAATTTTTGTCACCACAAAGAAATACAAGGGCTTTGTTCAATTTCAAAATCATCTCCCTGGGCATGTACTAGACGAACTTGAATTGGGAATGATAATGTTCAACCATCGTGAACGTCAAGACTTTGTTGGCATCAGTGACCTCGATGAAATGAACAATGAACTTCTTTGGAATGTTCAAAGGATCTTTTACTCTCAGCATGGAGGCCCAGGACATACTAATGTTGCAAGAACCTTCAGCATGTGCTTACTTGCTATACTAGACCACATAAACTCAGATCTACTAATTCAGACTCCCATCATTGAAGAACCTAGGCCTAAAGAAGATTGAATAATCATTTGTATTACTTTTGTTGTATTTGTAATGTTTTATGAATAAATGATTATCTTATGTTTATAAGTATTTTATTGTTCAGTGCAAGTAAGAAGAAGTTGTTATGCTCACTTACTACTGACTTTAGACTTAGGATATTTGTATATCAAAATAGGGGGAGATTGTTGGGTTAGTATTTACTGACCCTGAAGCAACTCTAGGATTTGAATATAAAATCCCCCTAAGTGTTTCATGTTCAGCAGTAAGGTGAGTCTGCTGAAGCATGACCAGAGGAACAAAGTTCCAACTGAAGACTATGTTGCTAAAGGATGTTCAGCTTTCCTCTTCCAGTAAACTTAGAAGGCAAAGGAGTCTTTGCTTCAAATACTAGGTGATCTAGTTGCTGAAGAAAAAGTACTGAAGAAGAGCTTTCAGTTTAGTTTGATTTGACAATACCAAACTGAATGATGTCGATCTCCTCTAGAATGCTGAAGACACTTCAGTATTCTGATGGTTTGCATTAGGCGGGAAAGGATTACTTTAAGTCAAAGTAGGTTGCTTGTAAAGTTATAAGTACAACCTTTATCTTTTCTAGAATAGTTTATTAAGTACTTTGTACTGTTTATCCAGCATGGGCATCAACCACCCACTGGATAAACCTATGCATGGGAACATGCTGTTGGGAATAAAACGTAGCCAATACACTTGGACGCTGACAAGAGCAATCTGGACGTTGTTAAGAAGAAATCAAACGTTGACAGGACAAGCGTTGACATGAAGAAGTCAAGTGTTGATAAGAAGAAGTCAAGCACTGATAGAAGACTTAGTCTACACGTATTATGTTTCTAGTATGTTTCTAGTAAAGATATGTTCGACAATGTATTTCTTATGTTTATCTTTGCCAAGAATAGCTGGTACGTAGACTCTTGTACAAGGTCCCTTATGAATAACACATGAGTTTGGTGGGAACCGTCCATATATTCAAAGAATATAACCAACACTCACATTTGTCTTAATGTAGAAAATATTTCCATATTGCTAACCGACAATGGACATATTTAGAATAACTAGATATTCAAGGATTTAAACATACAAATATAGGACAACAGTAATTATATGAATAAATGCAAATATCGAGTATCTTTATTCGTTAGAAAGTAATAATTGTCTTACCATCCCAATTATCCAAATACTAAAATAGATATGCATGAAACCAATTTAGCAAGTTGAAGTCAAATGTTTCCAACATTCTCAACTATTCTTTACAAGAATGCTAAATAGTCATCTTAGTAAACTTACCAAATACTTGTTTCAAATTTCAAAATTATGAAAGATTTGAAAAACAAGATGAGTGTCTTTTCTTACATGCTCATACTATTGCAAGTTTCATAGTAGGGGGTATCGTCATACCTTGTATAAGGTATTTGAAATCAATGATATACTGACAGTCATCTTTATAGTTTCTTAAAATGTAAAGTATTCTTATTCCTTAATGTGTAATGCAACAATACTCATTGTGAGCACATCTAGTTTAGCAGAGTTGTCATCAATAAGAAAATCTCACTTTACTAGAATTAATTATCCTCTAGCATCAGTGTACACATACAACACAATGCTTTATAACTCGTAAACATTTGTTTTAACAACAATCTAAATACTCTCAATTAGATATTGTTTTTTTCATCTCACTTTTCTCTTGTACAAAACTGACAACAAGTCATATACACAATATAATATATACATAGTGAATCCTTAGTTAAAAAGCATAAGGTTTCCATTCATGTAATAAATTATGTCTTGTGAAATATATCATTCAAGACTTTCTTCAATGTATGTATTGCATTGTGTTAGACTTAATTACCGAATACGCTTATTTCAAAAAACATTTATTCCAAAGTCATTTGTTTTATTCCATAAATTCTCAAATGAAGTTTCATCCTAATCTTAAGGATTACATCTAGCTTAAATGGAAAGATATCTTAAATATGTTATGCAACATATAAATCTAAAAGGAAAAACATAGTGCTCCCACTTAATGTCAAGTGTACTTCAAAATATCTAAATTTATCCAAAATCATATTGAATTAAATTCTAGATTTATTTTCTAGATGCATGATTTAATCCATACTTGGATTATCTATCTTGTATACTCAATAAAGATTTTATAGACTCATAAACCTTTTTGATTATACATAATCCTTGCTAAAGGTAATCATAAAAGAGAACTAAAAAGTTTAATTGACATATTCCATATACATGACAACATATACGACAATCAATTATCTTTATTTAATCAATGCGTGTATGGAAGAATGATTTAATCATAGTCAATTATTGAGTATAATTAAAAGCTTCATATTATTAGCCATGCATTAATTATGTATACTATTTTGTCCTTGTGAGTCTTTCTTCAAAAGAAACTCCTTCCAACCTCATAGGTTTATAATTAGAAGAAACATCAATCAAATTTAAGAGATTGATTTTCCCTTTAAGGACCGCATCTTATCATTCATCATTCTAAGACATTTATCAGATTCAAGATGTGATAACTTATCTTATTAGTTAGTAGATTACAAAGATTTCCTAACTTATATTCCTCAGCATTGATATTAAAATATCAATCAAGTGATGAGGTATCCTTGCGGATTATGAATGAGAGTATCATCTATTTTGGTTTGATATTTTCATGCTTAACCAAAATATGACATCAACAAATGGATTTTGAAGGTTATGTATTTTGCTCTTGAATATCTTCAAGATTTGTTATAACTCCCACTTACTTTTGTAAGTAGAGATCATTCTCTAAATACTAAGTATTTAAGCAACAATAAATTATTCTTAACAGAGGGACTATAAAAACAAATTTTAAATTCTTATCTCAAATTTGTTAATAGTATGCTTCATAAGTTATTAACAAATTAAAGAACTTTAATCAAGACATATTGGGATTTATCCCAAGAACCCTAAGTAGTCTAAACACTAATTCTTGTATCACCCTCTAACCAATAACCTTAGAAAAGGTTTGTGTTACGTCAAGCTAGGAGGAACACCAACACTACAATCGTCTAACAAGGAAGTGTGGGAAAATCGAAAAACCCCAAGAGGTTTTAGGATTAGATTGGTTTGAGTGGAACAACCGAAGATCCCTAATAAATTAGGGGTTTTCAATTTGTGGGTTATCTTGAATACCTTCTAGGTTTGAACTATATTGAGTGTATCAATGACACACACAATTTTCTAACCTTGATAGATCATGGAGGTAGAGTAATTAAAGCTATTATAAATCAAACTATACAAATATAGTTCGTTTCAACTCTTTAAGACATACCATAATAATTCGGTATTCTATGAGTATTGGAATTGTGAGGCTATATCAGAATTCCATAGATAACTTAATACTCTTTGGATTAAATACTTGTCAATTGGATCGTGTACCAAATTACAATATCAGTATTATAAATCCAGGTACATGCTATAATGTATATACCTTGAATAATACAAGAACCATGTGTTTACAAGAAGACATAGCAGTTCAAGAATTATATGTTCATGCGTTTACAAGAAAATAAAACATATCAAGTATACATTATAAGTCTTTAAATAATTCAAACATCTTATGTTTATGTGTTAACAAGAAGACATAACTATTTACTACATACTTTATGTTATAAGTCGGTGAGTAATTCAAGGACTTTATAATTATGTGTTAACAAGAAAACATAATTATACTAACTAAAGTAATCATGAACGCAAACTCTTGAATTCAATAGTAAATTCAAGTTAATATTTATACTTCAAAATTATGATTATTATATCTTAACCATAATTATTTTTACTAAACATGTAGTAAAAAATGTTGAAGTATCTTTTCACTATATCATGACATTTGAATGTATTAGGACAACAAACATCTTGTGTGTTCAAGTCCTAGTAGAATTATCAGCTTTCTTAACTTTTGGGCAAGTGAAACTAATTATATGTTGTTTCTTGCACACACTTTGTAATTTCTCCCACTTGTGTAAGGCACAACATCATATTATAAAGACAATCAATACAACATGTGGTTGATTGTGTAAACAATATGATAATGTCATGGATATTATAAGTAGATTTAGAACCATAACGTTTGATAAGGAATTGTGGATTATTATTCTATAGATAACGTTTCAGAAAGCGACATCAGAAAGGCAGCGTGTTATCTTATAAAATAAAATGCAATTTTCCTTTAAGCAATGGTCGTTCATATTTGGAAGTGATAAATTATTTCAAAGCAAGTTCGAAATAATACGGGTGACTAAACAAGATAATAAATCTTTTAGCTCCCACTGAAAATTGACAATATTACATGGATATTGTTGCAGTGCTCCCACTGAATTTATCAACATAAGAGATGTTACATCACTAGTAGAAATTGAATAGCAATTTATTGACTTCCTTATCTCTGAAAAATGCCCACAAGTATACATTTACTTAGGTATTGAGAAAAGTATATGAAATTCTACTTGTGTAGATGATGGACTAGCCATTCATGCTTTCAATTAACTTGATTATTTAGCATGCAATTCATACTTTATCGTCTACATAGCCACAAGGGTATTTAGCACTTTAAGGAATATCAAGAGTCCAAGAAAGATACATAGCGAAGTGCTAGTAAATTCTTTACTCTTTGCGGTTTAAACTCATACATCGTGACAAGTGCAAGATGTCATTTATTTTGGTAGCTATTAACAAAAGTACTCTAGATACACAAAATATGTTATCTTTCAATGATTTTTAAAACCAGATTAGGATAATGAAATATTAAAAGTGAGTTTAAATATAATCGATAATTATTCGATTATGATCATATTTTATTCTTGTCAACTAATGAGAAGAGATAGGAGCAAGTCTCGCTTTTCTTACCAGGAAAAGAGACTATGTTTGTTATCTATAAGAAAACATCTTGTGTTTACGAATTATGTTGCAATAACACAATTACTCGGAATATAGAAAGTTTAATTTAGTATTTTCGATAATTAAATTCTTAATAGAATTAACTACCCAATTAATTAGTAATAAGACTAAGATCCTTACTTGCACTCCCACTTAATATTAGAGGTCTGACCATATAATAATAAGTAGGGAAAGAAGGTAAGCGTCGAACGTTAATTGCATTACAAGTGCAACTCTTAGATTTATGAGACGATTCACAAATTTTATTGTTGTAGAGTGTTTGGATGGGACGTTCTTACAACTCTTTTGAGTACCAATGAACATCTCAAACAAACTTGTTCTACATGTAATAAAGTCATGAGTATGTTTCATCTCATCTATGCCTCGGGTTCTGAATCTGACCGGGAACTCGACTTAAGTCGTACCAATTTAAAGCATGTAATAATTGGCAAAGGTCTGACCAATGACAAAGATTGCCTTGGGTGCACGATTCGCCCTAGGTCTAATAAGATGGCGAAAAAACTCAACAAGTGCTATTAAATTGGATGGCATAGACTTAAAAATTCAAATAGGTATCACATAAGTTTTAGAAAACAAATGTCAAAAACGTGTAAAAGATGCATGCAATATCTTTTAGCACAAGTTAAGAAAACCCTTTATTAACTTTTAGTTTAGGCGTGTTTACCGCGGGATAAGATTAAAGAAGGATCAAACCCTATATACTACTCTTCATGCGCTCGAAGGTACAAGTGCTTGGGATAATTATCATATAAATGCTGAAACATCTATATGACACGGGAAAACATTAAAGATCGTTCAAACCCTAGATAGCTTGACTAGAGCACGTAGTGTAATAGCAAGTCCATCATTAGTAAAGCACAAAACAAGTTTTTTAAGTATTATAAACCAATTATTTTTGCAAATCACGTCGTTGAGAAGATAGTTTATAAGCCCTCATTACGGTATGTAAGCCCAACTCGAGTGACAATATGATTTTGCAAAACAATTAGATTATAATAAAAACAAGTTTCATAGATCTTATGTCAATATTAAGATTTGTTCAAAAAACAAGTTTTAACAAATAACACATAGCCGATTCGCAAGGAAAATATGGTGTATTAATATGAGATACTTTTAAAGCTAGTTTTGATATAATAGAGATCCTTTTTTATGATTCCTAGAATCTTGTATTATTTCATTTTTCAATTCATAATGGAAAACAAATAAACACATAAAAATAGACTAGAAGGGGGGTAGAAGCAGAAGACAGACTCTATATGAAAGCAATAACATATAAGATCCAAGTCTCGAATGAGTCTTCCCCAAATTAAGGACCAAAGACCCTCATCAAGTTTTAGAGCAAGGTACTTGATGACGTGCAAAGTATCACAAAAGTGAGATGCAAAGGTCTTTGACGGATAATAAAAACAAAAGTAATTATTAACCGGTTCAATTTAACCTACCCAATTTTAACCATTATCTAGATCAAGATTAAAACTTTATGGCAAGAATGCATGTAATTGCCATAGAAAATAAATAAGGAGAGTTTTCAAGCGGATCTAGCGTGTTCATTCTATGTGTAACCCATGAATGCCATACGAATTGACTCGTGATACCACTGTTGGGATTTTGAAACTAGTTAAACCATTAACTACGAGTACGCGCAGCGGAATAGATCTAGTATGACATACATGATTAAGCACATAATAAAAACCATTTAAAACCAACCTTTAATTAATTGAATAAATCAATTAATGCGTCTTTTTCTTGATCTTGAACTTCAACGGTTAAATTACCGTCTCCATCGTTTGCTCACACGACACATCAAACGAACACACCACGATGCTAGTGGTAACTTCACTTTTCATACAACAAGTGTATAATCATGTAACTAGAAACCCTAGATCCAAAACCCTAATTAGGATTACGTAAGGATCGGTTCATAGAACATTACAAGATGCTTGTATAAAATCACCAAAAACCCTAATTAGGGTTTAGTTTGTTTCGATCCAACTAGGGCACAAAAACAAGACTAAAACCTTGATACGAGGATCAAGGATTTAGTATAGGCTTAGAAACTTCACAAGGGAGTACCAAAAGGTAGTCGATTTTGCAAAGGTTTACACTTTATATGATTTTAGGGTTTAAGGAAAAAATCGTTTGGTTTGTTTGGGTTGTTGCGATCGGACGGAACGAAGGAGAGGGAGAGACAAAAATTATGAGGGGTATGAGTATGTATTTATACTAATCCAACCTCCTCAAATCACTTGGTCCCTACTTCAAGCAAACTTATTTAAGGAAAATATTTTCTTAATCAATAACCAAAGAATATTTAGTTACTATACAAACAACCAAAAAATCTTCTAGAATCCCCTAGCAAAAATTCGGCCGACTACGGCCCATAGGTTTTCTAGAATTGATTTTTAGTCCCTTAAATTTAATAACGCGCTCACGATAAATTAGTTAAACACGTAATTAATTTAACCACCATTAATTAAATAAATAAGTGAAGTTTTTATTAAACGTTTAATTATAAATAAATAAAACGTATAATAAAAGTGTGTTCTCTGTATTGAGTCTGTGCCCCCGATAGGCTCACGCATTTCCGATGGCTAAACGATCGCATATCCCAACAAATAGTACTTTTAAAGTTGGAGTAATATGATTAGATGTGAAAAATTAGATATTCGTAAGAGTGTTTTTTTCAACCTATATGTATTTTTCATTCGGCTTGTACTTCTATTATTTTAAAATATATATATATATATATATATATATAATTTTTTATAAAAAGTATAAAAAATATTTTTTTTACTTTTTATAAAAATATATTAAAAAGTCATGTATTAATAGTACTAGGATTGATGCTCGCGCGTTGCCGCGGGTTAGATATAGAAGATGCTGATATAATAAGAATTGGTAGAAGTCAAGAAGCCAAGTTGTACAATTTGTAGTCACATGCGAATAGAAAAAAGATATATACTAATCAAACTAAAGCCAAATACCATCTACAAAGCTTGCAACCTATATACAGAAAAGCAAAACAAAAAAGTTAAATGATCAAATCGGAGTTAGCTCTTTCACAAACCGAAAACGGCATCAAACCTGCAGCAACAACCCTTATCGACATTTTTATGATATTTTTCAAGCATGTAAAGCCCGATTTCTTGCACATGTTTATAGAGAGAAGGTTTGGCTGGAGGTAGTAGGACGTCATGGATAAGAATCTAGTTAGTTTGCATACATAATGAGAATACAGCTTAACTCATCCTTTATATAAAAAAACGTATTTTCAATTTTTACAGTTTGCACCATTCCTGATAAGAGTTCCCAGAATTTTCTTCTTAAACAGATTCACATGTGAGCGCATATAATAAGCTTATTAAAAACACACTAATAAGTTGGATTTTAAAGTGCACCTCAATGCCTTAAACAAATATTTTCATACATTCAGTTTTAACTTTAACCTTATTGATGCGACAAATGAATTTGCTCATTAAAAGGTTTTCTTGATGAAAATCTAAAATCAGCCATGAGTTAGGATCACGTGTGTAGGGATATCATCATGGGACAATGCAAGCAGCTCTAAATATTACCTTTGTAATTTTTAATTATCAAATGATAGAAAACATCCATGTTTAAAAGCAGTTGAAGGGAAGTTAGGTCAATCAGATGCTGCTACAACAAAGTATAAAGGGCGTTTGGGTGAATTTGTTGCAACCGTAAAGGATTATGGGTCAAAATTTTGCAACAATTAAGCTTACGTGGTGTTTATGGCTGATACAACTAGGGGTGGGAATCGGGTCAGGTTGGTCGGGGTCGGGTTGAATTCGGGTCAATGCTAAAAATAATTTACCCAATTTGAACTCTGGTTACTCGGGTTCGGGTCTAGTCGGGTTCGGGTCTAGTCAGGTTTGGGTCAACCCGAATTCGTGTCAATTATTAAAAAAAATGTTTTAATAGAATCTATATTTAATTTAAATTTTTTAGAAAATTAAAATAAAAAAATTTCTTATTCGGATCAATCGGGTTGACCCGAACCCGAATTAGACATAAAAGTTATACCCGATGTCCGACCCGATTTTGAATTCGGGTTAGCCAGGTGACCCGACTAACCCGAATAAAATTTCAACCCGAGTAACCCGATCCGAATATGCTCGGGTCGGGTAGATTCGAAAATATTGAGACCCCTAGATGTAGCAGTTTAAGGGCGTTTGGATCAATATGTTGCGGCTGCAATATAATGTTGTAAAAGTTACACATTTAGCAAGCTTGTTATATTTTACTGTAATACCTATTACTAACTTGTATTGTTGCTGCATTATCTTACTTTTAGCTTACAGAATGACTCAATTTTGAATCCATTGTATATTAATGATTAAAAAAGGCTTGTAGTGTTTCATGCTTTAGATAATGCTATCTCTTCCATCTTAAGTAATAGACAAACATATAGCTAACCTGAAAAACTAACAATATAACTATTTATCTTTTGCCAAATATCAATGATAATCATAACTAATTAAGTGACGTAATCTTTAACTTATTGTCATAATAGTTTCAAACAACGTTTATTGGAGGTAGTTTATTGGAGGTAGTAACTTAAATGTCTCTAAATTGCTTAAACCAAACAATTCTGACCCCTTAAACATCATACTCTCGGTGTGAGCAATTCAAACAAAATCTGGCTACTCTTAATTTAGACTATGAATTAATAATAACAACCGGAAAACATGAATTCAAACTATTATATAGACATTGAGCATTCTACTTGACAAACTAATGTGCACAATTAGCATCTTTTCTATTGTTTATAATTAGTTGTGTGAAAGAGGGATGTCAAAATCAAAATTTAAAACAGGACAATCATGTACAAAATAGTAAAATGAAGTTAGATGCATAAAGGGTAAAAGAGGGTTACTTGAAAGAATGATGAACGTGACAGGAACTAAAATGGATTGGGCATGCATATATGACATTCTTGGGCCTGAACGCACTTTAAGATTAGGTCTCTCCTGGTTTATAAATAGCTAGTATCACAGAAGAAAAAAGGGCATCAAACCAAACCATTATCTTATCATTGAGAATTTGACAGCATGGTATCCTTGTACTTTGTACAGCCGTATGGCCTAATCTCAATGGCTTTCTTTTTCACCTGAAATTGCATTTAAATGAACATGTCATGTGTAGGGGAGTTGATTATGTATAATCCAGGTTACATTAATTCATCCAAGTAGCGTAATCTACATAGTAAAGAATCTGTTACAGTTTGCCTTTGATATATGTGGCTGTAGTGAAAGAATTTGAGTTACTGCTGTGTAGTGAAGTCAAAGTGCAGCTAGTGAGAGATTAGAACCTACTGTGCATAATAAATTGCTGTAAAAATCCATTTTCTATCAAAACGTGGCTGTTGAAATTTGTTACTTTGAAAACGTAGGTTGTCTTAAGTTTATTTGTTGTCAACTTCTTCTGCATAGTAAGTGTTGTTGCATAATCAGTGTGCTAAACATAATTTGTCGCCTAAAAAAACTAATTTTCTAAATTGACAGCATCGGTAGGTCGATAGTGATACTACCATAACATAACAACATATCCAAACAACATTATGCGCAGGGCGGAAGCAGGTAGGGGTCAAGGGGACCGGCTGACCCCCCGAACGAAAAAATTGTAGTGTAAATTTTCAAAAATGTCTGGTTTTTTTTCTATAATTTGACCCCCTGAAAGCTATTTTGTAGTGTAGTTTATAAAAAAATATCAAAGTTTGACCCCCCGATCCAAATTTTCTGGCTCCGCCACTGATTATGCGCTTATAGTCTTCAAATCATGTCAACTAAGCCATAAGATCAACCAAGCAACCTCTATCTATAAACTATGTTAATCAGCTAAAATCAAAAGAGTATTTAATTGCGAGTCAGTTTCGTGTATATTTAGTTGTGAGCTTTACGTAGAAGAATTATATTGCAGGTTGCTTACCTAATTATTTTGCGTTAATCGAGCTTTCAAAAATGTTTCTATAATGGATTCAATACATCATCAAGCCTTGGGTCCTGAAATAGAAAAAGAGGACCTATCATTAGCGATAATCTCACTATGAAGAATGATTGTCAGGACCGTAAGGACGTATCGGAGACCAACATGTCCTAAAACTACAGGAGGTTCAACTTCTTTCCACAATCATATACCGAATCAAATACTATCTTTTCTCCCTTATATGAGCAAATAAACTTTCAGTTAAAGAGTTTTATCGAGTCGATATTATTACATAAATGTAAAGATGGCACATGCTTACCGCTAGAATCATGGTTTGGTTCCATCATCTTCTCGTGCGACACTCAAAAAGCACAAAAATCCACTGAAAACAACCTTGGGTTCAACAGCTTATTTTAAACATAAAAGGCTGATAAGCTAACGTTTTAGAGCTAATCAATTAGACTATATTTTATTAAGCTAAACTAATAAGCCATAAACTCATAAGCCTAAAGAATGACCTTATTAGCTTTTCCAAAAGCCCGTAAGCTCAACTCGCATAGACCCGTAATCAAAATCTAAATTAAAATTAGGAAGTAATTATGGATCTAAGAATCCATATACTTACAGAAGTAACAAACTTACCCAAACTTCATAAACACAATTAAAGCATAGAAGGAAACGCTTATACCTTTTATATGTTCTTCCATTAGACATGCCATCAATCAGTATTTGAGCAGCCTTCATAATAAATCTACTATACATGTTCTAAAGGAAAAAATATCTAATTAGAACCCTTTGTCCAGGTTGTCTAACTCATTCACACATTGTGAATATATAATGAATATGATATTATAATCAATTCAAGGGTGCAAACAATCAAAGATAATTAACAAAAAATTTAAAACCATACCTGGGATTAGAAAATTCATTTACACGCCTAGTTCCTTCATGAAAATTAGCCCCGTTCATAAAAACTCAAAAAAAATAGACACCGAACCCAATTGAATATTAATAGAAATTAAAAAATAACTAACCATTTCAATATGTTGATTCTTTGAAAATATCCTTAGCCCGTTTTTGTCTTCCAAATGATTCTTCATTATATCAAATCGTCGGGGTTTAATTTAGATGTTTTTTAGGTACCAGAGGGAAAGATCTAGAGGAGAGGAGATGGATATGGTTTTAGAGAGAGAATGGGTGTAAGAGAGAAAAGAGTTATATGTATTTGTGTGATAAAGTGGATATGTATCTGTTTGTGAGAGAGAGGGACGACCCATACCTGAGAAACAATTTTCAACCCAATAAACGGTTAGATGTGGTATTCTGTGAAGAGAAGGGATGGACAAGTTTGATTTTGAACGGTCACAATTTGTTTACTCTCACATTATTTTTTCATTACAAGTAATGAATACATTTGTCTCGAGTGAATACGATAATAATGTGTCTCTGTTTATAATTACAACACCCTCTCTCAATCATACACTCAAACAACACCATGAAGAAGCTAGATCAACAAGGTGCACATATTCTAGTATTCCCATATCCAGCACAAGGTCACATGCTAGCATTACTAGACCTCACGCACCATCTAGCCACACAGGGTCTAACCATAACCATCTTGGTAACACCCAAAAACCTACCTCTTTTGAACCCACTTCTAGCTTCATCTCCAAGTATCAAACCACTTGTCCTCACGTTCCCACCACACCCGAACCTACCTCCCGGTGTCGAAAATGTAGAAGATATTGGCAACCATGGCAACGTGCCAATCATTAACTCACTAGCCAAGCTTCAAGAACCGATTATGGAGTGGTTTAAGGAACATGATAACCCTCCTGTTGCTATACTAGCTGATTTTTTTCTTGGATGGACTCATAACCTAGCTAGCAAGTTAGGTATTAAAAGATTGATGTTTTTCTCTACTGCTGCTTTTTTAACTGGTGTTTTGGATTACATATGTCATAATATTAGGCTGGTTCGGTCTCAAGATGTGACCACTTTCCATGATATGCCTGGTTCTCCTAGTTTTTCGTTTGAACAGTTGCCCACACTTGCTAGGCGTTATAAGGACTCTGACCCCGAATGGGATTTGGTTCTTGATGGCCACGTTGTGAGTTCTTCGAGTTGGGGTTGGGTTGTGAATACTTTTGATCATTTGGAGGGTAAGTATATGGAGTATTTGAGTAAGTTGATTGGCCATGGGAGGGTTTTTGGAGTTGGCCCAGTTAGCTTTCTAAATGGGTCAGATCCCTTGACACGTGGGAAATCGGCTTCCGGGTCGAGTTTAGATGTGTTGAAATGGCTTGATGGGAAGCAGAAAGGGTCAGTTTTGTATGTATGCTTTGGAAGTCAGAAGTTTCTTGGAAGTGAGCAAATGAAGGCTTTGGGAATTGGGCTAGAGGAAAGTGGGGTCAATTATGTTTGGGTGATGAAGCAAGAACAAGGTGACCCGGTTCGCTCTGGGTCTGGTAGAGGGATGGTGATTAATGGTTGGGCCCCACAAGTGCCGATACTGAGTCATGCAGCGGTGGGTGGGTTTTTGAGTCATTGTGGATGGAACTCGGTTTCAGAAGCTATTGTGGCTGGAGTGATGATATTGGCTTGGCCCATGGAGGCTGACCAATATGTGAACGCTAAGTTGTTGGTTGAGGACCATGGTGTGGCTGCGCGGGTTTGCGAAGGCAATGATACAGTGCCTGACTCGGGTGTGTTGGCTCGTAAAATTGCCCAGTCAATGAGTGAGGATAAGGAGGAGAAGAAAAACGCAAAAGAATTGAAAGATAAAGCACTTGAAGCGGTTAAGAAAGGAGGTAGCTCATCAATGGAATTGGATAGGCTTGTCAAGGAGTTGTCTAACTTTGCGCCACAAAAAGAAGTTGTTGCTCCGAATGGATCATAAAGTTACATAATGAAGGTTTAGAGGATGTAATGTAATTCTAATAAGCTTAGAACCATTGTGATTATAGTCATAAATAATTGGTTCAGTAGTGATGCTAGTGAAATGAGAAATTAAATTAAAATTACTAGCATTCGGGTTGCTTGGTTTCAATGGTTTGTGTCACATAAGGCAACAATGGTGTTTCATTTCTGTTTATGTTGTTCTTGTAAATATTCATCAGCGGATCTAGTTAGATTATTATGAATCAATGCTCGCAGCTATATATAAACTCAAATAGTATTTCTTGCTAGCTATACACAAATAAATGAGTGTACCGTACCACTAGGTTAGTAGCTTAATGATCGACTTGCACAGCTTGACCATTTCAAGTAGTTCTATTTACTTAAAAGTTAAATGTAAATAATAAGTCCCATCCTTCTGTAATCTTTGCTTCTGAAACCATTTAACCAAAAAAAAAAACTTCTATAGTTCTATGTTTAAAGCCAGCAAAAAGTAAGAAGGTGTTGCAAAGATTCATTTGAAGAATCCAAAGGATCTGTAGATCGAGCTGCAGCTGAATCGCCACATGAAAAGCAGCATTGTGATTCATACAGAATGATATGTTATCCATAAGCTTCCAGCCGTCCAACATCAAAAGCAATTACGCGTGCTGTTAATTCATCAAGCTTCCAGCCTTCCACCCTACAGAAATCTCCTTCCAAAGTTTTTCACATTTCTACATGAAGTTTAAATTTAAAATTTTGTTGTTTCATCATCCTCACAAATGGGGCAAAATTTTATTTCTAAAAAATGTCTGAGTGATCAGTATGCCAATAAGAGCATGAAGGAGCAATGACATGACACAACATAAACCACTAACATTAAACCAGATCTGTCAAATGTCAAGTAGCCCAATCAAGATGGGATATCGTTGTCCCACTTAGGCAACAGGTATGCTTCGAAAGACTGGAGTGAAATTTAAGATTTTATGACATAGAACCCCTATTGAGACAATCACTCCAACAACCTTTAATTTATCAAATTACTACATTTTCTAATAAATCATGTCCCACATCAATGACATTCATGTGTACGTATGTATATTTTATCATGCATGTGTATATAGTATAATTACTTGGAATGTTTTTATTTTTATATCTTACGTCACGCAACATGTATTAGTTCCAACGTTAGAAAATGAAGTCATACCAATATAATACAGGAATACAGCTTTCCCATAATGCACCGACAAATTTAATTATTTTGTTTTAAACCAAGCCAAATGCCCTAAATTTGACATGCGCCATCTCCCTTTTATAAATAACTTAACTCCATAACCAAAACTATTTGCTCCTTCAACTTTTTTGAAATTCTTTTTAGATTTAAGAATGTCAAGAGAATATGGGAAAATAAATGTAGAGAAGAAGCAAAAGCCATCATCAACTCACACCCTCTTGTCCAAACACTTGAAAAAAACCTACCCTTTTGAGCTTAAGAAAACAAGCTCTCTTCTCTCGATCTCTTCACTTTCTTCTACTCTTTCTCGTAACTCGAGTGGGTCATTCACCGATTCTTCTTCTACGGTGGATCAGGCCATCTCGCCTGCTCTTGACCTCATTTCACAAAAGACCTCAACGAGAGAGGTTGCGCCAACGGTTGATGTTACTAACGTGCAAGTTCTAGTTCCAAAACCGAGTTTGGTCCTCGAAAATTTTGATGAAAGCTTAAAGAGATGCAATTGGATTACTAAAACTAGTGGTAAGGTTATAAGTTGCATGTATTTACAAGCTAACCGAATTTGACACAAATGGACTTTATTTTTGGCTTTAAGTTCTGATAAGATCACTTCGTGAAGATGTGAAAGTTATATAACTTTGCCTAATAAGTTCTAATCATGAATAAATTCATTTATTGTGTCCTTTAAGTAATGTTGGTTTTTTTTCTAAAACGGCAAATGATAGTGGTTAGTGGGTCAAGTCGTGCAATGACATCATCCAAGCGGCAAATGTCTCCTTCGAACCCTCGCCTAATTATGTTAAACTCCTTATCCGCTTCGCCTAAGAGGAAAAACCCTTGGCAGGTCTTGAACCCAATACCTCCAAAGAACGTCCCCCAAGAAACCACTTATTGGAACCTTGGTGGCCAACTGAGCTAAGCCAGTTGGTTCTTTAAGTAATGTTGGTAATATTGATGATTTGTATCATGACAGATAAACTCTATGTTCAGTTTCATGATGAATGCTGGGGAGTTCCTGTGTATGATGACAAGTAAGTAGTTGTTTTCCCCTCTTCATGAAGACATGCATGTTGCAGTAATGTAGGAAAATTTGCATTCTTTCAATTATCAAAAATCGGGTTTCAAGTTATTGCTTGATATAATAACCTAGCTAACCTACAGCGTCCTGAAATTAATCAAAACAGCCAATTGTTCGAGTTGCTATCTCTATCAGGAATGCTTATGGATTACAATTGGACAGAAATTCTTAGGCGAAAGGAACTATTCAGGTAAAACAATCATTAAATCTTACCTCTTTCACTAGTTGCATATATAACATGAAGAACCAAGAATGTATAAGTCGAGATTTTATTCATTAATGGTTAGGGAAGCATTTTGTGGATTCGAACCTAACGTTGTGGCCAAGATGGGAGAGAAAGAGATTATGGACATAGCATCAAACAAAGACATAATGTTGGCTGAAAGGCGAGTTAGATCAATTGTCGATAATTCCAGATGCATCTTAAAGGCAAGATTAATTTATCTCTAATTAGCAACATAGTTACAGATCTCAATACTCATAGTTATGGTTTCCAGATTGCAAAACAGCATGGATCATTCAGTGGATACATTTGGGGCTTTGTAGACTTCAAACCAAGCATAAATAGATACAAACATGCAAGAAATGTTCCAATAAGAACACCTACTGCAAAATCCATTAGCAAGGACTTACTTAAACATGACTTCCGATTGGTCGGTCCAGCCATCGTATATTCATTCATGCAGGCTGCTGGAATGAGCATTGACCATCTTGTTGACTGCTTTAGATTTGATGAATGTGTCAACCTTGCAGAGAGGCCATGGAGGCATGTCTAGTTATATAGTTAATTCAGGACTTCATATTTATCAAATAATTATTTTATATCTATAATTAAACTAGAATGGAATTTTTATATATCCATTTGTCTATGTATACTTATGGCTTGTATTAAATTTTTGGATTATTTATGATATATTTAATTTTAAATTTAGCGTTTAATTTTTTAGGTTTCATTAAAACTTAAAATTGCAATGAAAATCTTCAAGGTATGTATGTGATGCTTTTGGAACGGTGGCGATTTCTAGTTAGAAACTAGCAAAGAGCTAGCAAATTAGATACAAAGAAATGATAGAGCTTTACTATTGTAACAAAACTAAACTTGCCGATCTAAAATTAAAAGAATCACAGGTATGATATGAATCTGTTTTTGTATTGAATTGAATGTTTTACAGAATTCATATCCTATTTATGCTAACTGAATCGGTGCCTTTGATGAAGAGGTATACCGATCTTTACAAAGTAACAAACATAATCTAAACGTTGCAACCCCTAAAAACGGTTTATCCAGTTATCTAGTGTCCAGCTCATTTACTAACCTATTGGGTTGGGTTTTATTTACATAAACATACTAAAATATCCCTTAACTTTGCTTTTATAACATTAAGGTCCAACATACTCCCTTCTAATGTTATAAACGGCAATCTAGTCTTCTTTACTTAACTTCATAGCAATGTGGGTTCTTCGTCAGTTTCATAGATGAGAAGTGATTCTTGCTCTTTTTCTTTCTTGTCTTTCCAATTCGTGCATTCCAACGCAAAATGTCCTAAGTCACCACATTCATAGCATCTTATTTTTTTCTTGTTTTGCTCTCTTGTATTTTGTTGAAGACTTGTTCCGCATCTTTTTTCTGCTTTACTAAATTTTCTTCCTCGATGATTTTGATTACTTGATCTTTCCATGAGAAGCTTATCTTGATCATTTGCCTCTTGTGTGTCTTGAATTTTGATTCGTTCTTCATAGGCTGTTAATCTTCCAATGGCTTCTTCAAATGACATTTCGTCTAGATCTTGATATTGTTCAATAGTTGCCACGATCGGTAAAAACTTCTTTGGAGCATAGTTGAGTAATTTTCTTACTAGCGACTTATCTTCCAAAGTTTCACCAAGTTCAAAGGACTTGGCCTTTATACTACTTAAATTTCCTCCAAAATCACTTACTTTTTCGTTTGGTTTTATCCTTAGAGTCTCTAGTTCACTCCTAAGGGTTTGTAGTCGTGACTTTTGAACAAGATCGGCTCCTAAATTCTTGACTTTGATCGAGTCCCATACTTACTTTGCAGTCGAGTATTGTAAAACTTGCATCAACACATCTTGTGGAAATGTTTGGAAGATAATTGCCTTTGATGTGTTTTCTTTCTTCTCATTTCCTGCTACTCCTTCTTTTGGAACTATCGTTTCCCAAAAGCCATACGCCTTCATTATTGTTTTCATCATCAATGCCCATGTTGTGTAGTTTGTGTCGGTCCGTTTTGGACATTTTAGTGAAACATTTCCTAGTTCTCGAACCGATGTGTTATCGTTCTTGTCGCCTTCTACCATGCTTGTTTGCTTTCTTTCTTACGTTGTTTCTTGCTTACTTTCTTACTTTCTTACTTCCTTACTTGTTTTAAAACGCCGAGGTTTCTCTTAAGAGGTGAAATACTCTTACTTTCTTACTTTCTTACTTCCTTACTTGTTTTAAAACGCCGAGGTTTCTCTTAAGAGGTGAAATACTAAGATTTCTCGTACGGGTGAAACACTAAGGTTTCTTCTTACGGGATGAAACACTAAGGTTTCTCATACGGGGGGAAACACTAAGGTTTCTCTTACGGGGTGAAACGCTAAGGTTTCTTCTTACGGGGTGAAACACTAAGGTTTCTTCTTACGGGGTGAAACACTACGGTTTCTCTTACGGTGTGAAACAGTATGGTTTCTCTTAGGGGGTGAAACAATACGGTCTCTCTTACGGGGTGAAACACTAGGGTTTCTCTTACAAGGATTCGATTTAACTTGCTATGAATAACGAAGGGTAACTTGCTATTTGAAAACTTCGGGATACAAAGGCTTGACATAGTCACAAATATGAATAAACTTGAATTTAATTTGTGAATTTAAAAGAACCTGTTTGTTTGCTCCTTTATCGTGTGTCAATCCACACAGAGACTACCAAAACTCTTTCTTTATCTCCCGTTTCAAAAACAATCCCTCTTTTGTTTCTGGTGGTTGTTGATACAGAAAAAAAACAAGCCCCTTTGTTTCTGGTTGTTGTCGGTCAAAGAAAACAAACAAACAACCCCTTTTCTTTCTCTTCCCCTTGCTTCTTGAATTCAATCGATCGATACAGAACTTGCCATTCCGTGGATCAACCTTGCTCTTGATACTAAATATTGTAACAAAACTAAACATGTTGATGTAAAATTAAAAGAATCACAGGTATGATATGAATCTGTTTTTGTATTGAATTGAATTGAATGTTTTACATAATTCATATCATATTTATATACTAACTGAATGGGTACCTTTGATGAAGAGGTATACCGATCTTTACAAAGTAACAGCCATAATCTAAACGTTGCAACCCCTAAAAATGGTTTATACCGTTATCTATGTCGAGCCCATTTACTAACCTTTTGGGTTGGGTTTTATTTACATAAACATACTAAAATATCCTTAAACTTTGCTTTTATAACATTAAGGTCCAACATTTACAAGGTTACAAAGCCATTATAGAAGCTTTCTTATATTTATTGGGAATCATCTGATATAAGTGAATTGTTTTACATCATTGAGGATGAGCTCTTTGCTTGGTCTATTTGTCGCAAATGTGGTATATCACTTCTAAAGCGTCAAAGGTTCTAAAGAATTGATTGTAAAATGGTGTCAAACACATTGGAGTTCATAGGAGACAAGTTTCCCCAGAGAAAGGATATCATTGAGATTGTTACAACCTCTCACGAAATACATATTATGTATGATCATCTTTCATCAGATGGATCAGACTGATCTTAGCCAAATTCTTATGGTCTCACTATGATAGTTTTTTCTGTTGTCTTAAGATCTTCTCATGTTCAATTGGAACATAAGAGATGATGTTTAGTTTTTTATGAGGAGTAAAATGAAGAAATAGTATATGTGGTTTGTATTTTTTCACATCTAATTACTAGTGTTCTGAAAGTGCAGTCGGTTTCGTTGGTGTCTGGATTTGTCTAATGAGTGCCTATTTAGGTTTGTCTAACGAGTGCCCTCGTGGCACTAATTTAAACGATTAAATAAAGAAATTTTGAGTTTATTAATTAAAAATAAGAATCAAATTAAAGTAAATTATATAAGATTAATTAATGTGTATTAAATGCATATTTTAATTTAATAGGCAAATTTGGAATAAATTAATGCACCTTAAACAATGCCTCAAAGACACTTGTTAGACAATCCCTTAATAAATATATATGTTTACAACTAATTTCAAAAGAATATGAACTGTATCAGCATGGTTAAGGAAGAGCACCACAAATCCCTAACAATACTGTCTGTTGATCTACCACTAAAGAGTACTTGATCTGATTCAAGAAGACCTTTCTTTTGAAATAAATATGGTAAAGGAAAAGATTTAGCCATTTAGGTTATGTTTACCAAACATTTCATATCTTAAAAATATTGTCACGATGAACTTATAAGGTTTACAATATGTATCTTAAAATTGGCCACGATGAACATTTGATATCTTATAATTAGAAATTTATTAGACTTAATGATTTTTTACTCTATTTGTATTACTCAAAGATAACTTGTGTATAAGCCGTTAATTAAAGACTATTCTTTTTAGAATAAACTGGTATATGGGTTTGGATCTACGTTAGGTTGAGGAGTGGTGGTAGAGTGGGAGGAGTGGTGGTGACGGTGGTAATGAAATAGTGTCTACTGTGTTTTGGGGAAGAAATAAAAGGAAAAGATAAAAATGCTTTTTAGTAACACGCAAAGTTTAACAAACTTTAAGTCTAAGTATAAAAATGAAATCAGACACAAACACCCGTGAGATCGCATGATCGCATGCATTCACACTGGTAACTACAACAAAAATGACAACAACAATGATACCTAATCTCGCAAAAGCAGGGTATAGGAAGGTAAAATGTAGACAGATCATGCATCTATCCTTAAGAAAACCCTCAGATAAGGAGACTACTTACGAGTAGACCTCCGGCTAAGTAAATGAAGAGAAAAGCGATCAATTTTTTTTACATATATATAAATTTACCTCAAAAAGCATATAACGTACGAGAAACATGTTAAGAAAAAAAAAAGATTAAGACGAATACAAATGAACAAAAAGGTAAGGGAGCACACAGAGAACGAGTAGCCACAAAACAAGGAATAAACGCAAAAAAATAACCCTAAAGCTAAGCAAGAGGCAGGTATAAAAGCTAGCTACACAAATCACTAGAAGGTCAAAAATACGGAAACAAGAGAGCAAAAGACGCAAAACAAGCAAACTGTTCGTGCAAATTCTTGTGGGGGTCCAAAATGCGTGATCCTCCGGACTAGACGAGGCTTGTCCTTCGGATCTCCTGAAATCAAAGTAAACATGTTAGCCTCGTCCGATGTGAGAACCCAGACCAAGCTCCGGCGTGAGAGTAAGTAAAGTGAAATGATCCGAAATGGATAAGAGAATAAATATATTAAATAATAATAACGTAATGTCAAATCAGTCACCTTAACATGAATCCCAAAGGGGGTATTTATACTGCTCAAGTTCCCCAAAATCCGGAGGGCCCAATGGGCTTTCGTCGGGGCCCTGTTGGTCCGAATGGGGACAGCTTCCCAGATTTTAAGGGAGTCTGTCAGTTGACTTTCCTTTGACCATACTTCACGCTTTTGGGCTAGTGTTGGGCTTAATGGACCGATCATGGGTTTCAGACCATTATTTCAGATTTGGGTCCGGTTCGGACACATACACGAAAATGTCCTCCCCGAAGTGTTGATTTAAGTTTATTCCGATGTGACTTAAATCAATATTTCGTTAAACCGTCGCCTCCATACCCGAATCTTTGTGAATCCCACTTTTGCTGGTAAGCGCATTTATCTCACAAGCCCATGGAATCCCAATTCCCTTATACGCCTTGTCGATTGCTGCCACGTGTCCCCTTCATGCCCCGATTGCTGCCACGTGTAGGGTTACGTACCCTCACGGATTTACAGGCTTCAAAGTTCCCCTATAAATAGCTCCCCCTCGTCATAATTTACTGCGGGTTTTTCATTGTGGAAACGATTTTACTTCTCTCTACCTATTCGGATTTTCTCAGGTATATCGGCCTTTTTTTTGTTATCACCCTTCCGGATCATTCGTTCAAATCTTATGGCAGACGAGGGTTTTCCCAGTACTTCCAGATATGTTCCTAAGTTTGACATGCCGAAGTATATGTTGGTCCCTTGTATATCATTATTACTTATCAACCTTAAGTAATAACTCTTTACCAAGACTCAAGTGTGTTGTTTTAACAATAGATAAGAACTACGAACAATTAATACAACAATACCGATAACTTTTCAACGTATAGACTTTTATTAGAATCAAATAAAGAATCTATAACCCACTTTGTTTGCGGAATAACAAAGTGGTTGAATGACAATGGTTTTGATCTCCTCTACTTAAACTTATAACCAAAGTTAATGTCTAAGCTCTAATCTAAACGTTCATATGCTTCTTGGCTATATGGTTTAGTTGGTATTGAGAGAGAAAGGTTTTCTAGAGTTTTTACTCTCGTATTGGTTAACCCTTTCCCTCTCAATGTACACTCCTTATATATGCAGTGTAAATCTAGGGTTTGCATTTTGCATGTTTCAATACATGAGTTTATCTAGTGGGTGGTTGATACCCATACTGGATAAACAGTACAAAGTACATAGTAAACTATTCTAGAAAAGATAAAGGTTGTACTTATAGCTAAGTATACAAGCAACCTACTTTGACTTAAAGTTATCTTTTCCCGCCTAATGCAAACCATCAGAATACTAAAGAGTCTTTAGTATCCTAGAGGAGATAGACATCATTCAGTTTGGTATTGTCAAACCAAAGTAAACTGAAAGCTCTTCTTCAGTACTTGTTCTTCAGCAACTAAACCGCCTAGTATTTGAAGCAAAAACTCCTTTGTCTTCTAAGTAAACTAGAAGAGGAATGTTGAACATCCTTCAGCTACAAAGTCTTTAGTAGGAACTTTGTTCCTCTGGTCATCCTTCAGCAGACTGGCCTTACTGCTGAGCATGAAACGCTTAGGGGAATTTTATATTCAAATCCTAGAGTTGCTTCAGGGTCAGTAAATACTGACCCAACAATCTCCCCTTATCTGGATATACAAATAGCCTAAGTCTAATGTCAGTAGTAAGTGAGCATAACAACTTCTTCTTACTTACAGTGAATAATATTAAACTTATAAACATCAGATAATCATTTATTGATAAACATTACAAATTACAACAAAAACAGTACAAATGATTATTTAGTCTTCCTTAGGACTAAGTTCTTCAATGATGGGAGTCTGATTTGAAGGATCTGAGTTTCTGTGGTCCAGTATAGCAAGCAAGCACATGCTGAAGGTTCTAGCAGCATCACTACGTCCTGGACCTCCATGCTGAGAGTAAAAAATCCTTTGAACATTCCGGAGAAGTTCATTGTTCATTTCATCGAGGTCACTTATGCCCACAAAGTCTTGACGTTCACGATGGTTGAACATTATCATTCCCAATTCCGGTTTGTCTAGTACATGGCCAGGGAGATGATTTTGGAACTGAACAAAGCTTTTGTACTTCTTTGTGGTGACAAAAATGTCACCTACACCTGGTTTGATCAGATTGACTCTTTGTTCAGCTCTAGTATAGGATCTTGATCCTACAGAGAAACTTGAGTGCTGATGTTCAGAATCTCACCCAGTCTTTCATGATTTCTCATATAGTGCTCAATTCTGGTGCGAACTTCATCCCATCTCTTGGATTTTCTTTTCTCAGTCTTCACACTCATTTCAGTCCATTCAGTGTAAGAAAGTTCTTTCCCTTAGAAGTTTTCAAGTATCTCATCAGTCTCATCGCCTCTATAGAACTTGAGATGGATATCACCTCTGCTCGTCAGCATATCAACATTGGTGATTGGTGAGAGATTTATTCTGTTCAACCTTGTTATACAAAAGTTTTCATATAACATTTTCTTCTTGAAAATACTTTCAACTTCAGCTTTCCCTATTTGTTCATACAAGCTCAGCTTTAGATCCCTTAGCTTTTCTTCTTGCTGAAGCTTGTACACTTGTCAAGTTCTTCTTGAGTGACCACCCCAGCTTTGATCAATCGATCATTCAGAGTAAAATTTCCTTTTTTTCTTGGGTATTAAGGGAAATGAACCACTATCAGTTGTTTCCCCACTTGTGGTCAGCCCATCCATATGATCATTCTTGGTTGATGACTCTCCCTTACCCTTTGTTGGGCTCTTTTCACTAAATGGTGACTCATAGACAACAAGTTGTTTCTGATCCTTCTTTTGGGCATGTTTCTGAAAGAGCTGCTAGATAGTGTTTTTCTCCCCCTCAACAGAAGACCGCCCAACAGCTTCTGATGATCCACCAGCAGGATAGAGACCAATGATAACGCCTAAATCCAACATGTTTTTGGGAGCGTTATCCGTACTTTTGTACATGTATATTGGTTATATCTGTAATACTTTTGTGCATATTTTTGCCCAATTATGTTTGCAAGTCTTTGTGTAGCCAATTGCATGGATGAAGTGTAAAACAACGCAAATGTGAAGATTAGTACGAGTACGAAGAATCCTAGTCAAGTTCAAGACCCGTGTACAAGTTACAAGCCTTTGAAGATCAATTTCGGGTGCAAGAACAACTATTTTCAAGAAGCATACAAGTCACTCAGTATGAAGATGCAACCAGCACCATCAAGTTGCCACTTGCAAAAATCATCAAAGATGCCACCAACAGGATGAAGATGCCACATTATTTGTGTTGGCAAAACTTGTGTCTACATTCATGCAAGCTCATACAAGAAGCTTCTAGACTTTCTTTGGCTCTAAGCACTTGTCTTTGGCTCCAAGTATTTATCTTTGGCTCCAAGCCATGCATTCACTCCATGCCATCAACTTTGCCTATAAATAAGACCCTTGGGGTCATGTAATCATATGTCTTTCACAACAACTCATTAGTACTTTAATGACTCTTTCAATAACCACCAAATAACTCTCTCAACCTTGTCCAAACCTCCATTCCCGGATTTGAGTAAGGTGGTGCAAGAAAAGTCACTTTTGGAGTCCGAAAAGCAAAGTTAACATCACGAAACTCTTAGGGATCATTACCCTAATCATTAGCAACATATTTCCACTTTGTAAGACTCTTGATTATGACTTGTAAGACTAGTATTTCAGAGTTTATTTCATTGTTTGTTATGAGTAGCTAAATCTCATTCTACACTTGGTAGGATGATGTTTGTGGTATGAAGTAGTGGTTGTGATTGTGATTTATGTTTATTTCAATGTCAAGCTTTTCTTTGAACCATTAGTACTTATGTTTCATGTGACAATTGTTATCAAAACTTAATTTGTTGATAAAGATTTCATAGGTCGAAAGGGTTATTTTCTATCAACAAGTCATAGTCGGGTTTTCTATGACTGACTATCTTTTGTATTGATCAATTTTTAAGAAGTTTTGATTATCAAGAAACATAATTATAAGTGTTAGCAAATCCGTGAAGCAACCGTGAATCGAATGTGTTGAAATTGAATTAAGTCTTGATTTGAGTGATTGAGTCTAATGCTTGTTTTCTTTAACCAAAGTCTTGACGAGGATTGAAGCTTTTGAAAACAATAGATTGGATTATCCATCTAATTATCATAATCATATTTGTTAAACGTGTCATCACAATCATACCACTACGGATGCTCAAACTAGTCCTTACCAAGTGTTGCCTTTAATCTTATTATTAATCTCATCATTTTACTTGTTATTTGTTTGTCAACAATTGCTACAATCAACGATTATAGTTTTATTTTTGAATGATCATAGGTTTTCCGAATCCCCGTGAACGATCTCGGTATTACCACATAAAATCTATACACAAACGGAAGGGTTATACTTGCCCGTGCGTTTTTAGTCAGTCTGGTAATTCGTGTTTATAAATTTAAAACTTGTTCTACAAATCCATCACACGACGGACGCATCAAGTTTTTGGCGCCGCTGCCGGGGATTTGATTGTGTTCTTAGTTCCAAAATCATCCTATAATCAAACCCATTGTAGCGTTTTCGTTGCCAAAAATCCCAAAAATCAAAAAGTAAAAAAAATCAAAAATTTTCAGCAAAGTCGATTTTGCCGCCGGAAAAACCTCTCTGCCGCCGGCATCTCCCAAATAGAAAGGATTTTGCCGCCCAGCAAAACCTTCTGCCGCCGACATCTCCCAAAGAGGCCCCACTTTGCCGACCGACACGACTTCTTGCCGCCGGCAACTCCACTAGTTTTTTTTTCAGACCCGACTTTGCTGACCGGCACGGATTTTTGCCGCCGGAAACTTTCTTAAAAAAAATTATGTTTTTATTTTGTTTGGTTTATTTAATTTCATATTTACTTATTTTCCTATTAGTTATATTTTGTTTGTTTTTATTTTTATTACTTATAGTCTTTTTCAAAAGTTCTACAAGATTTGAATGAACACACGTTCTTCTGGTCAAGAATTGCTTAGTCCATACACCGATCTCGAACGTTATATTCATCAATCTCGAAAGAAAAGCCGCAAGAAGCAACCCTTTGTTTCTCTTGAAAACCGAATTCCAAAAACCAAAAACCCACCATTTGATAATCTCTTAGACGCATTTGTCGTCTATAACACATTTAACGATCTACCATTCCCAATGGCCGACGATCAATCCATGTGGGCAGCCAACCGAGTAGTAGCACCTACCCCCGAGGCTGCTATTGTTCAAGTTGAGCTTGGAGAAAACTTCACCGTGAAAGGTCATCACTTTCAATGATCAAAGACCGCCAATTTGACGGCCGTACGCGGGTCGATCTGCATAAGCACATATCTGAATTTATAGAAATATGTGACATGTTCCGATATGGAGCCAACGTCGATGGAGACGCTATAAAACTCAAACTCTTCCCAACATCTCTATCTGGAGATGCAAGAGTTTGGTATAATGAGTTGATGCCCGGTACCATTGAAACATGGGAACAAATGAGAACCGCTTTTGTTAGCTGTTTCTTTCCACCCGCTATGTACTAATGAATCATGGGAGAAATTCGAGGTTTCGCCCAACTTCCACAAGAAACACTCATTGATGCGTGGAACCGAATGAAAGACCTACTTTTTAGTTGTCATGGACATGGTTTATTAAAAGGAACCATCATCCAAATCTTTTATCATGGTCTCAATGAACCGACGCAAGCAATCCTTGACGCCGGTGGACTCTTTCTTTATAGGACTCCCAACGAAGCATATCAATTGCTCGAGGACCGAGTTCTCTTAAAACTCGATTGGTCCAAATATCACCATTCCAAACCTTTCAAAAAAACCGTTGCTTTCGTTGAAAGTAGCGAAAATTCTAAACTCATGGAAAAGATGGACGCTCTCACATCTAAATTCGACTCGCAATTCAAAACAATCAAAGACGAAATGAAAGAGATGTGAGGCAAATGTACTCTTCTTGGAGGACCACACCCATCTACGGAGTGTGATGACAAACCAATAAGAGAACCACCACAAGAAGCAAACTACGCCCAAGGATACCGAGTAGGTGGTTATCAGGTAACTACTACGGTAGAAACCCCGACACTTGGCATGAGTACCCCAAAAATGAAAATCGTAACTCACAACCTCGTGAGAACGATAATTCCGTTCCATCAAACGAAAAGAAACCCGAGGGATCGAACTTAGAAAAAACGTTGTTAGCTTTCATAGAATCTCAAAAATCAACAAACACGTTCATTAAGAATCAATTCTTCGATCTCAAAGCCAACGTTGAAAGAGGACAAAGACACCACACCGCCACTATTAGTGATCTCAAAACCAAGATCGGTCAAATCAACGACCAATTAGCCAATCGACCAAGTGGTTCGTTGCCAAGCAACACTCAAACAAACCCAAAACCATCTACGGATAAACCATACCGCCCACCCTCCTCCCGTAATGAACATGTGAATGTCGTATTCACAAGGAGTGGGCTGAGTTATGATCTGTAAAACCCGTAAAAATAAGGTCATAATTCTTTTCTTGAGTTTTAATTAAATCTTATATTTATTATTTTCATATACTTATTGAAAATGATTTATTCGGATTTATAGAAATTTTTAATTATTTTTCCGAATTTATTTAAGTCATGAAAATTGGTTTATGCTCTCTCGCATAAATTTTATAAAAAACGTGACGGATCGATGGAACGAAACCGAAGGCGATATATTTCGACTTTGTTTAGTCAAAAATATTATTTTTATAAATTTCGTATTTACGTAAATAAATTTGCACCGAAATAGATTTATTAGCGTTTTAGAAATCGATTCAGGCTAGGAGTATTTAAGTTTTGGGTTGAAGAGTGTATTAATAAAAGACTTATTAGTGGGCCAAGCCTATTTTTTTCTTCTTTTTCCCTTTGGCGGTCGAACCCAAACACACAAATAGTTACAACAGTCATTATTTTTATACCAAAAATACCATCCCTTCCCCTGTGTCGCTCAAAACACACGAACCACCATAATCCCACACCTCCATTTTCAGTTTTCTTGATCAAATACACAATTAAAACACACTACAATCGTCCTTGGTAAGCTCTTATCATAAACCCATTACTTATTTGCTTATGTAATTGATTTTTAGAAAATCATAAAATTCAAGAATTTGTGTTCTTGCAAGTTTGATCATGGGATTAGACATGCAATAGGTTAATTAGTATTTAGGCATATAGAATTCCTAGAAAAATTGCCCAATTTAACTCTTGGTGGCTTGTTTGAGTCGTGGCCAAACATGATCCCACATAGATCATGTGGTGGTTTGTGAGTGTTTGGTTATTGTGATTAACTTTGTTGTTATGATCATTGTTCTTGGATGAACTTTGATTTTGACCATGCATGTTATAGAAATTTAATGTATTGATTAAGATTGATGTTAGTAATGAGGATTTTGATTGTTTGGAATGAATTCGAGATTGTCTGGTTAAGTTATTATGATGCCCAAATTCGGACAGCAGGTATGTGAGCCCAAAACTCACATATTTTCTACTGTAACCTGCACTTTTTACAGCTTAAATGGGTTTCTAAGGACTTTTACATGTTAGTGGTGAGTTGTATAGGCACACAACTCCTCCAGATGAGGAATTTATGTTCAATTTAAGTTAGAAAATCAATTCCGGGACAGCAGGTTTGCATAGCTTGTGGCTACAAGTTATTGACCCCTATTTGTGCATTTTAATATTTCATGCAGTAGTAGAGATCATATATGAAGTCCTCCCACTGACCTCATGTTAATATCTATCACCAAATGGTTTTTATTACTAAAACGGTAAACCCGAGTTTGAAAACCAAATTCTGATTTTGTAACCTTTTAAAGAATGTAACTTTCCTACTAATTGGTGGTAGCTATTTACTCGTGATTGGTATGGCTGAAAGTAGAATCATGAGGCTTTCCAATGATGGAAATCTCAGTTTCTTAAACCTTATAGGTTAACGGGTTATTTTGTTCCAAGTTTGACTAGTGCAGTTTGACCATTAAGTTCTTACAGTAGGACTGTTAGTGTTTTGGACTTTTAGAAAGTTCCGTAAACTCTTAGATCGAATGGTTGGACATTTTGGAAACTATATTTCTAGTGTGTTCCAGGGGTTTAAATCCCAAAATCATTGGATTTATATTTTGGGATATATACTCTTCTCAAAACAGTCCCGCCGAATAATTTTGACTTTTACGTCTTTTGTTATCTAAACTTGAGGCGTTTTGTGTGCAAACCGTATTGAATACTTGGTTTAACACTTAGACCATGTATAATACATAATTCCTACAGGTTATAAACCTTGGTTAGCCTTGGTTCACTTTGACTTAGGTGTTGGTGCAAATTTTTACCGTAATACATTTTTATCGAATTATTTTCATATAATTGTTTTATAAGCATACAAAACGCGTACTTAAGGGGCGTGATCACTTTTGTAGGTCACGAATAGCCTTGGAGTGCTACTATCTACCCTTCTACAGCCCGGTTCCATTATTCATCCGTCATCCGTTTCGTTCGCTTAAAGGTGAGTTTATAGCCTCACCTTTAAACTTTGAATGTTTTATTAAACCCGCGAGGGGGATATATGCTGTTTTATAAAATGAACACAAGTTGTTTTCGGTATGCTGGACCCGAATGAGATGATAAATGCATAAGTACCATTGTCTAATGAAGTCCCTGAATTTCATGCACTGTTAATTAATCGAAGGGGTAAATGCTAATACATATGATAGATCTATTTGGTTTGACAACCTTATCCTAGGGTATGTATCCTTGTGAGCACCTGAAAGGGATATTATGTATAAGAGGTCGTTGGTATATGACAATATTACATGTTAGTAGGGGCGTCGTAAGTGACTCGGTTTGATATGTTGGTTATCGTTCAGTGGCGTGAGCTTAATGCATTTATCTATATATATGACTTGTGTGTGTGATAAGTTTCAGATGATTAAAAATTCTTGTGTCCACTTATTATTCTTATAAACTCTATAAATTCACTCGACTTTAGTTGACTTTTTAGCATGTTTATCTCAGGTAATTAAAGATGGATGCTGGAGGTTTGGAATGGACGAGGATGTGACACCCTAGAATCGAGGTCATTAACGATACCCTAAATTACGCTAATTTTTGAAATTTTTAATAAATTTTAATTCCTATAATTATAAGTATTTTGGTTAGAGCCGATGTTCGAGGTTATAATTTTTACGATTGACGTTTTAAGAAGGACGATGACGATTACGATCCCGAGGGATGCCCAATTTCATATAATTTTTGACGATTTATCGATAATGTAATTTCTCGAGAATTTTATTTACGATTCGTGTTAAGTTGAGTCGGGTGAGTTTTATAGCCTTCCGAGTACATTTAAAGTATCCCAAAAATATTTTGGAGCGTTCGGGAAGATTTCCGACCCCCGTAAAATTTTCAAAATTGACAAATGGGTCGAACCCGCAAAGTTTTGAGGACGTTTTCTATTTAAGGACAAAAGAAGCTAAATATTTCAATTAAGCCCCTCCCAACCCACCAAAAAGGCCAAATGTGACATAAACACAAACACACACAAAACTTTCACCAAAATTTGAACTCTCTCTCCCTCCTTGCTCACCAAAGCCGACGGACACCCCTAGACACCAAGAAAATCCACCAAAAATCTTTTTCCACTTGATTTTCCAAAAATCTAAGGTTAGACCACATCTAGTTTGGTCATTCCCCACATGTTCATGTGCTCAAATCCCACATGCATTAACAAAAATTTTCCAAGATTTTTCCATATGATCCAAATTCGTTTTTGTGGCTAAATGTGCTAATGCATGTTGATTTTATGTGTTATGGAAGTATAAACACCAAGAAAACCCACCAAAATTAATTTGGTTGTGGTGATTGGGTCACCCAAACCCCACGGCAAAGGGGGTGTTTGGGGAGCCATGGTGGTTGTTGATTTTGCATGTTATTATTGTGTTTGGTTCATTGTTTTAGGATGATTTACATAGGTTTCATTACTTGCATGTTCATTTCTTTGAGTTTTTGAATTTGAGATTGGTTGATCAATAGGGGTAGGACTGAAATTTGATGTTAGGATATGTTTGGGAAGGCTTAGGATGAGGTTTAGTGGTGGTTAGAAGGCTTGGAATCGAGCCTAAGTGCGTTTTTGGTATGGTCATTTTTAGGCAGAAACATTTGGTCCATTTTATAAAAATTATTTTTTTTCCAGGTCTTGAAAACTAAATGTAGTGATAGAGGGTCTTTCTAGCTTTAATTTGGTATAAGGTAGAGCCCGTGACTCAAAACGAGCTAAAAGTTATGACATTTTAAAGATCGGGTACCAGGAGACGAGGACTTTCATAATCCGAATTTGTGCAAAGTTTTAGTCAAATCCCGAGGGTCACAAGTATAAATTGGTAAATGGTCAAGGGTCAAAATTTGGTCCCTAACCTGTACAAATGAGTCTATATGTTGACTTAGGAGTCAAAGAAGTCAAAGGCATTTTTCATATAGGTCAAAGAGGTCAAAATTGGTCGAAGCGCAATTTCAGCCCGTAAAATGTAGTCGTGGAAATGAGTTGCGTAACGGGTCGTAAAAGTAAAAACTTTTATTGGGCTTAAAAACATGTTATCTACAGGTCATATAGGATTTTTGGAAATTTTGTCAAATTTTATAAGTGTGGTTAAATAAGGTAAAACAGCCCGTACTTTAGTCGAGTACCGGCGAGAATGAGTAAAAATGGATAGCGTAGATAATGAGAACAAATAGTATAAAATGAGTGATACTTGTTGTTTTTGTTTTTGGCGTGAGTTATACTTGTCCTAAGTGACTAGTATATATGTATTTTATACAGTACCGTAAGTATTTAAAATGAGAATACTCATTACGCGTTATTTGTGATAGGTGTTGATTTAACCGGGCATCCGTTTCGTCGTCAGTGATCATCCCTCGAACTACCGACTACTTAAGATATAAGGTGTGAATTTATAGCCTCGCTTATATTTATTTCAAATTGTTTTACCCGCGAGGGAAATGCATGCTAGTTTTTAAAAGGAACGTATATCATGAATGATTGTTAGACCCGAAAGTTGCCTTAGAAATTGTGTTGAGTACCAAAGTTGCAAAAGTCCCTAAAATCATGAACTATTAACTATTGTCCTGCCCTCGAGTAGGGGGAAATAGCCGCTTATGCAATTTGTAGTACTACGGGGTTAACGACCCAATGCTAGCCGAGAAGCTGTACTTTTAGTAAGTTCTGCGGTAGATTATTTTGTATGAGAAATAAGGTATAATTGCAACTGATGCCTTTAGAAGGGGCACTGGTTTCATCTGAATCACGCCGGTACTTATTACGCGGGTGATTGAGTTAACTGATTAGTGTCATGAGCTTAAACACAATTGTCAGTATCCTGATTATAGTTTGTTTGATCGACAAGACTATAAATGATCACGAATGGTTTTTATTATATATATACGTTCAAATGGATTGTAAAACCTATGAATTCCACTCAACGTTTTCGTTGACCAAATTTTTGGCATGTGTTTCAGGTAACCGCTGAGGTGTAGGATGGAGCATGCATGGGATGGATGTTGTGTGTACGGCTTGGAGTCCGCTTGTTTTTCCCTCCTTTTTCTACTTAAATATTTTTAAGTTTAATGTCATGTGGTTGTAAACTGAAATTATTGGGTTGAGATTCATGGGGACCGAAAACGCTAAACTCTGTGCACTATTTGGGGTTGGAAAAACTGTGGACATGTATCATCTAACAATTTTAAATTTCAAGTTTTAAGTTGACGTCTTTTTAGCGTCGTTTGATAGATCTTGTGTGCAATGAATACTATGTAGCACCCATTGTTGTAGTTCCGCTGCGCATAGCAATTGTGGGGGTGTTACAGATTGGTAATCAGAGCCACGAGTTATAGAGAACTAGGTCGTTTTTGAAAATCCTAAACTATAACTTTTGGTGTCGTAAGAAAGGGTCCAAGCACACACAACTATCCTGCATGGCTCCGGTAAGATTTATTGTTGTATTTATGGCATTTGACGTATACTTTTGAGTAAAGTATATATGTGGGTAATTATTACGTAAGTATGGAATTACTATATGTAGACGTTGAATTTTACGTGAAATATCCGACATCGTAATTTTTGTATTAATCATGCATGAGCATCATATTATTACATTTCGGGCATATGTACCACCTTTGCATTGCATTTGCATGCATATATTTATAATTATTGTATAATTACTTATGTACCCTCCGAAATTCGCTGTTATTGCAGGAATGGCCGAGGTACCGCCTAACGATAACGGAAACGATGTACGAGCCCAGGACCCCGACCCAAGGAGAACTACTTGTCCCACGCCTATGCGTACTTCCCATCTGGTTGGTGTACCAGATATCCCCAGAAGAGCCGAAGGTGCAATGAGTGCAAATTCTCTTCATCAAGGCATCCCAAGAATTTGCTGTCCCGGACCGAGGATTTATCATGACGTACGACGGACTGTGAGAGGTTTGGAAGGATCGATGTGCATGAGGTATGTAGTGGAATCAAGGGTGGTCAGTAGATTCGACGAGAATGAAAAGGCGGACGAAAGACTGTTGGAAAGGACGGCAAGGATTGAGTATGACGGGAATGTGAACAAAAGTGACATCAACAGTTTAAGATCAATGGTTGCAAATTTAAGTGCTAGTCTTGACCGTGTTAGGGAGGATCAGATGAGGTTGTCGAGGATGCAGAGTTGGGAGCATCGTGTGAGGGATTCATTGCCCCCGGATTGGAGATTCGTGGACGATTTGGAGATGGAGGCGAACGACTTCGTGATTCAGCCGCCTACTAGAGGTGCTTGTATTACGGTGGGAAATCAGGTAGCGATTGAGTGTGGATCCACATCAGGGACGAAAAAGGAGACAGAATGTGAGCCGGATGAAAAGGGAAAGAGAAAAGTGGATGATGTGGATGAGGACATTAGTGATGAGGAAACCGAGGAAGACGACGACGAGCCGCCATCCAAGAGGCCGTGTGGATCACCACATGCCTAGTTACTTGTTTTGTATTTTCTTTGATCATTGTAATAGAACTATTTTGGACCTTTGTATGATGGTATTATGACGAGAAACTCAAGTACTTGATGTTTTATGGTGAACGATTGTAGTGGCAATACTTGTCACGATTTTGGTTAACTATCAATACAATCTATGTTACCTTTCATGATCTGTGATATGTCTTAAATTTGATCTTTTGTGGTGTGAATTGATGAATATTAGTAACTCCGTAGTGATGTGTCGTTGTATGTATTTTATGTCTGGGAAACTTGATATGAATACTTACATTGTTTTTCTATTTTCCTTGTCTTGCAGAAAGAGATATTCGATAATACCATGCCTCCAAAGTTGACTGCCGATCGTGTTAACACCATGATTCAGGAAGCTATAGCAAATGCGTTGGAAGCGGACCGAGCTGGGAGAAATCAGGATCCAGGAAGGAACGCGGGGAGACAGCAAGCCCCGATAGTGTGTACCTATTCTAGCTTTATGAAGTGCGGTCCCACGCAGTTCCGTGGAACGGGTGGAGCTTTAGAACTTAGACGATGGTTGGAAAAAGTTGAAAGTACGTTTGAAATCAGTGGTTGTGCAGAAGCGGATAAAGTAAAGTTTGCAGCTGCTACGTTTCTCGATGATGCGTTAAGTTGGTGGAATACCCAGGTAGCTACGGTTGGGTTGGCTGTAGCGAATGCAAGGACGTGGAATGCGACCAAAGCGTTGTTGACTAAGAAGTTTTGCCCAGAGGAGGAATTGGGGCAATTGGAGGACGAATTGAGGCATTTGACCTTGAAAAACAACGATATAGCTGCTTACACCAGGAGATTCAATGAGTTAAGTCTTTTGTGTCCGGACATATTTGCCAATGATGCCAAGAAAATGAAGCAGTATATTAAGGGTTTATCTAGCAATATCAAAGGTGAAACAACTTCGTCAAAACCTGGAACGTTTGATGAAGCGGTTCAAATGGCTCACGCTTTGATGGACGTTAAGCTTCAGGACAAGCAGAACTACATTGCCGAAGGCAACAAAAGGAAATGGGAAGCAGCACAAAGTAATCAATCCCAAGGCCAGAACCGAGGTGGAAATCGAAACAACCATGGGCCGAACCGTAATCAACAGTTTAATCAGAGAAGGAACGAAGGGATGAGGGCCGTGACGAACCCTAGAGGTGTGAAAGTGAATCCCCATTGTGGAAAGTGCAACTTGTATCATGTTGGAAATTGCCCGCCGGCATGCGGCAAGTGTGGAAAGGCAGGTCATAGGACATCTGGTTGTCGAACGGGAGGAGTAGCCACTGGGGCTAATGCTATTAGGACGAGGGGATGTTATAGTTGTGGAGAAAGGGGTCATGTGCAAGCGAATTGCCCGAAGGCAGGAAACAGACGGGGAGGAAATAATGCGGCAACTATGTATCAAGTGGGAACTGCTGATAAACCACAAGGTCCCAATGTGGTTACCGGTACGTTTTTGCTAGACGCTTGTTATGCTAGTATTTTATTTGATTCTGGCTCCGACAAGAGTTTTGTAGACGTTAGATTTAGTCGTCATATTGATAGAGAACCGGTGTTGTTAACGACTAGTTATAATGTTGAATTAGCCGATGGAAAAATTGTTAGTACGAATTCTATACTGAAAGGGTGTACCTTGAAGTTAGGAAATTACGCTTTTAAAATCGACTTGATGCCTATAGAGCTAGGATCGTTTGACGTGATTGTGGGAATGGATTGGCTAATGGCGCATAGTGCTACGATCGTCTGTGGTGAGAGATTGGTTCAGATTCCGCTGAGGAATAGGGTTTTGACGGTAAAGGGAGACGAATGCACTTCTCGTTTGAAGGTGATTTCGTGTTTGAAAATGATGAAGTACGTAGGGAGCGGATGCGATGTGTTTTTGGCACAGGTTTCGAGTGATGGTGATGTAGATGCGAGGATCGACGAGGTACCAGTTATTTGCGAGTATCCGGACGTTTTTCCAGACGAGTTGCCAGGTTTACCGCCTACCCGTGAGGTCGAGTTTCGAATTGATTTAGTGCCAGGAGCTGCGCCGGTTGCACGTGCACCTTATCGCTTAGCACCATCTGAGTTAAAGGAGTTAGCGGATCAATTGAAGGAATTGATGGACAAAGGATTTATTAGGCCGAGCTCATCACCTTGGGGAGCGCCAGTGTTGTTCGTAAAGAAGAAGGATGGTTCGTTTAGGATGTGTATCGACTATAGGGAACTCAATAAGCTGACGGTTAAGAATCGGTACCCATTGCCGAGGATTGATGATTTGTTCGATCAATTGCAAGGTTCCAGTGTATACTCAAAGATCGATCTAAGATCAGGGTATCATCAACTGCGTGTAAGAGAGGAGGATATTCCTGTAACCGCCTTTCGTACGCGGTATGGACACTTTGAATTTCGAGTGATGCCGTTTGGGTTGACGAACGCGCCTGCTGTATTCATGGATCTTATGAATCGCGTGTGCAAGCCGTATCTAGATAAGTTTGTTATTGTTTTCATCGATGATATACTTATTTACTCTAAGAATAAGGAGGAGCACGAGAAACACCTAAGAAAGATTTTGGAGTTGTTAAGGAAGGAGAAGCTGTATGCAAAATTCTCTAAGTGTGAGTTTTGGTTGGAATCAGTGCAGTTTCTAGGTCATGTGATTGATAGTGAGGGAGTTCGTGTAGATCCTGCTAAGATAGAAGCGATCAGGGAATGGTCAGCACCGACGACGCCGACTGAAGTTCGACAATTTCTGGGTTTAGCGGGGTATTATCGAAGGTTTATCGAAGGATTTTCTTTGATTGCAAAACCATTGACGCGGCTTACCGAAAAGAATAGGGTGTATGAATGGGGAAAAGAGGAAGAGCTTGCTTTCGAAACGCTCAAGGATAAGTTATGTTCCGCACCGATTTTATCATTGCCTGAAGGAACCGAAGACTTCGTAGTGTATTGTGATGCGTCTCGTAAAGGTTATGGAGCGGTATTAATGCAACGTGAAAAGGTGATAGCTTACGCGTCGAGGCAACTAAGGAAGAATGAGGAGAACTACACGACGCACGATTTGGAATTAGGAGCGGTAGTTTTTGCGTTAAAGCTGTGGAGACACTATCTGTATGGGACAAAGTGTGTTGTATTCACTGACCATAAGAGTTTGCAGCACCTTTTAGATCAAAAGGAGTTGAATATGCGACAAAGACGATGGGTTGAACTATTGAGTGATTATGACTGCGAAATTCGCTATCACCCTGGGAAGGCGAATGTTGTAGCGGATGCATTGAGTAGGAAAGAACGGGAGAAACCTTTGAGGGTTAGAGCGTTAGTGATGAGTGAGAGCGTTGACTTAACCGAAACTATACTGAAGGCTCAGGAGAGAGGATTAATGAAAGGGAATGTTGAAGCCGAGAACTTGGGACGAATGTTGAAACCTCTTTTCGTAATTAGGTCTGACGGACTAAGATATTTTGAGAATCGGATTTGGTTACCACTGTGTTCATCTGAGGAAGGAAAGCCTGGAGTTCGAGAATTGGTTATGAATGAGTCGCATAAGTCGAAGTATTCGATACATCCTGGATCGGATAAGATGTACCACGACCTGAAGAAAGTTTATTGGTGGCCGAATATGAAGGCAGATATTGCTCGTTACGTTAGTAAGTGTTTGACTTGCGCGAAGGTTCAGGCAGAACATAAGAAACCATCTGGATTGTTGGTACAACCGGAGATCCCAGAATGGAAATGGGAGAAAATCGCAATGGATTTCGTGACGGGTTTACCTAGGACTCCTAGTGGATGCGATATGATATGGGTAATTGTGGACAGGTTGACGAAATCTGCTCATTTCTTACCTATGAAGAAGACGGACAGCATGGAAAGACTCGCCAGCGTGTACGTGAAGGAGATCGTCTGTAGACATGGAGTGCCGTTATCGATCATTTCGGATCGCGACAGTAGATTTACGTCGGAATTTTGGAAATCGCTTCAACGTGCGATGGGCACTGAACTGAGTTTAAGCACGGCTTATCACCCGGAAACTGACGGCCAGAGTGAACGAACGATTCAAACGATGGAGGACATGCTCCGAGCATGCGTGATTGATTTTGGAGGAAGTTGGGAACGCCACTTGCCTCTGGTGGAATTTTCGTACAATAATAGTTATCACGCGAGTATCAAGGCAGCACCGTTCGAAGCATTGTATGGAAGGAAGTGTAGATCGCCTGTGTGTTGGAGTGAAGTAGGGGAAAGTCAATTGACTGGACCCGAAATGGTTTTAGAAACGACAGAGAAGATCGTGCAGATCAAGAACCGACTACTTGCTGCGAGAAGCCGACAGAAGAGTTATGCCGATAACCGAAGGAAACCGTTGGAGTTTGAAGTTGGAGATATGGTTATGCTCAAGGTATCGCCGTGGAAGGGTGTAATTCGTTTTGGAAAGAAAGGAAAGTTGAGTCCGAGGTATATTGGACCGTTTAAGATCGTTGAACGAATTGGACCAGTAGCGTACAAGTTAGAATTGCCGACCGAGCTTAGTGCTATTCATGACACGTTTCACGTATCGAACCTGAAGAAGAGTTTGGCGGACAAGGAATTGGTGATTCCTTTGGACGAGATTCGACTAGACGACAAAATGCACTTTGTGGAAGAACCTGTGGAAATTATGGACCGGGAGGTCAAGCGGTTGAAGCGTAGTAGGATTCCCATTGTGAAGGTCCGATGGAATTCTAAGCGTGGACCGGAATACACCTGGGAACGTGAGGACTTTTTCAAGGAAAGGTATCCTCATCTGTTCCAGTAGACGAAATGTGAGTACAAGAAGAGGCGAGCGCCGGGACGTCGCTCTCTTTAAGGAGGGGTGGATGTGACACCCTAGAATCGAGGTCATTAACGATACCCTAAATTACGCTAATTTTTGAAATTTTTAATAAATTTTAATTCCTATAATTATAAGTATTTTGGTTAGAGCCGATGTTCGAGGTTATAATTTTTACGATTGACGTTTTAAGAAGGACGATGACGATTACGATCCCGAGGGATGCCCAATTTCATATAATTTTTGACGATTTATCGATAATGTAATTTCTCGAGAATTTTATTTACGATTCGTGTTAAGTTGAGTCGGGTGAGTTTTATAGCCTTTCGAGTACATTTAAAGTATCCCAAAAATATTTTGGAGCGTTCGGGAAGATTTCCGACCCCCGTAAAATTTTCAAAATTGACAAATGGGTCGAACCCGCAAAGTTTTGAGGACGTTTTCTATTTAAGGACAAAAGAAGCTAAATATTGCAATTAAGCCCCTCCCAACCCACCAAAAAGGCCAAATGTGACATAAACACAAACACACACAAAACTTTCACCAAAATTTGAACTCTCTCTCCCTCCTTGCTCACCAAAGCCGACGGACACCCCTAGACACCAAGAAAATCCACCAAAAATCTTTTTCCACTTGATTTTCCAAAAATCTAAGGTTAGACCACATCTAGTTTGGTCATTCCCCACATGTTCATGTGCTCAAATCCCACATGCATTAACAAAAATTTTCCAAGATTTTTCCATATGATCCAAATTCGTTTTTGTGGCTAAATGTGCTAATGCATGTTGATTTTATGTGTTATGGAAGTATAAACACCAAGAAAACCCACCAAAATTAATTTGGTTGTGGTGATTGGGTCACCCAAACCCCACGGCAAAGGGGGTGTTTGGGGAGCCATGGTGGTTGTTGATTTTGCATGTTATTATTGTGTTTGGTTCATTGTTTTAGGATGATTTACATAGGTTTCATTACTTGCATGTTCATTTCTTTGAGTTTTTGAATTTGAGATTGGTTGATCAATAGGGGTAGGACTGAAATTTGATGTTAGGATATGTTTGGGAAGGCTTAGGATGAGGTTTAGTCGTGGTTAGAAGGCTTGGAATCGAGCCTAAGTGCGTTTTTGGTATGGTCATTTTTAGGCAGAAACATTTGGTCCATTTTATAAAAATTATTTTTTTTCCAGGTCTTGAAAACTAAATGTAGTGATAGAGGGTCTTTCTAGCTTTAATTTGGTATAAGGTAGAGCCCGTGACTCAAAACGAGCTAAAAGTTATGACATTTTAAAGATCGGGTACCGGGAGACGAGGACTTTCATAATCCGAATTTATGCAAAGTTTTAGTCAAATCCCGAGGGTCACAAGTATAAATTGGTAAATGGTCAAGGGTCAAAATTTGGTCCCTAACCTGTACAAATGAGTCTATATGTTGACTTAGGAGTCAAAGAAGTCAAAGGCATTTTTCATATAGGTCAAAGAGGTCAAAATTGGTCGAAGCGCAATTTCAGCCCGTAAAATGTAGTCGTGGAAATGAGTTGCGTAACGGGTCGTAAAAGTAAAAACTTTTATTGGGCTTAAAAACATGTTATCTACAGGTCATATAGGATTTTTGGAAATTTTGTCAAATTTTATAAGTGTGGTTAAATAAGGTAAAACAGCCCGTACTTTAGTCGAGTACCGGCGAGAATGAGTAAAAATGGATAGCGTAGATAATGAGAACAAATAGTATAAAATGAGTGATACTTGTTGTTTTTGTTTTTGGCGTGAGTTATACTTGTCCTAAGTGACTAGTATATATGTATTTTATACAGTACCGTAAGTATTTAAAATGAGAATACTCATTACGCGTTATTTGTGATAGGTGTTGATTTAACCGGGCATCCGTTTCGTCGTCAGTGATCATCCCTCGAACTACCGACTACTTAAGATATAAGGTGTGAATTTATAGCCTCGCTTATATTTATTTCAAATTGTTTTACCCGCGAGGGAAATGCATGCTAGTTTTTAAAAGGAACGTATATCATGAATGATTGTTAGACCCGAAAGTTGCCTTAGAAATTGTGTTGAGTACCAAAGTTGCAAAAGTCCCTAAAATCATGAACTATTAACTATTGTCCTGCCCTCGAGTAGGGGGAAATAGCCGCTTATGCAATTTGTAGTACTACGGGGTTAACGACCCAATGCTAGCCGAGAAGCTGTACTTTTAGTAAGTTCTGCGGTAGATTATTTTGTATGAGAAATAAGGTATAATTGCAACTGATGCCTTTAGAAGGGGCACTGGTTTCATCTGAATCACGCCGGTACTTATTACGCGGGTGATTGAGTTAACGGATTAGTGTCATGAGCTTAAACACAATTGTCAGTATCCTGATTATAGTTTGTTTGATCGACAAGACTATAAATGATCACGAATGGTTTTTATTATATATATACGTTCAAATGGATTGTAAAACCTATGAACTCCACTCAACGTTTTCGTTGACCAAATTTTTGGCATGTGTTTCAGGTAACCGCTGAGGTGTAGGATGGAGCATGCATGGGATGGATGTTGTGTGTACGGCTTGGAGTCCGCTTGTTTTTCCCTCCTTTTTCTACTTAAATATTTTTAAGTTTAATGTCATGTGGTTGTAAACTGAAATTATTGGGTTGAGATTCATGGGGACCGAAAACGCTAAACTCTGTGCACTATTTGGGGTTGGAAAAACTGTGGACATGTATCATCTAACAATTTTAAATTTCAAGTTTTAAGTTGACGTCTTTTTAGCGTCGTTTGATAGATCTTGTGTGCAATGAATACTATGTAGCACCCATTGTTGTAGTTCCGCTGCGCATAGCAATTGTGGGGGTGTTACAGAGGAGGCAAGCGCTAAAGTTTTGGAAAAGCATGTTTTCATTCCATTCAGTTATCTTTTACTTTTAAAATGTTTATTTACTTTAAAAGTTTTATGTAAGAAATATTGGTAACGGTTTGTAGGACCAGTACTTTGATCTTTATGAATGGAACCATTTATCTAAAAATGTCTCTTTTAGAGTAGTTATTTATATTCTTTTGTGATTGTGCTATTTCTTAACACCTAAATGGTTGGTTTCCGCTGCTAGTAAATTTGGGGGTGTTAAAGATTGGTATCAAGAGCTTAAGGTTATAGGGAACTAGGTCTTTCATTTTTCAAAAACCTAAACTATAACCGTGTTTTGTGCGCTAAGTCTTCTCGTGTTCCTAGTCCAAGCCTTCAGGTAACTTTTATGTTATTATTAATGCATATTTGAGAAGCATTATTGTTAAGTATTTTTATAATAAATACTTTGAGATACTTTGAGATATTCAAGATTTTTGAGATATATTTTAAGATATATTTGAGATATAATTTATATATATCAACTTTGAATGATATTTTGATGTAAATGCACCCCATTGGTATTTTTCATAATTTCTGAAATTATATAATGACCTTATAAAATTTACTTTACGGAATTTTCTATGATATGCAAGTTGACAAATCTACCTTCTTACGGCTATTGATGATGAGGATGATGATGCTAGTGACTAACATACACATGAGCCATGTGGATCCCCACGTGACCCATAGTAATAGTAATTACTTTTGTGTTGTGATTTTTGTATGGCTCGATGATTTATTCATGTTGTGATCCAAAATTTGTACATGTTATGACCATATCATTGTATGAACACTCATGAGTTTTTCTTTGTGTTTTGACAGAATCATGCCACCGCGTAGGATGAGTCAGGCTGAGGTGAACATAATTGTTGTTGCAGCTCTTGCTGAAGACCGTGCTGCAAGGAACCAAGCAGGTGGAGCTGGTGGAGCAGGAGGAAATGTTGGTCCAGTTGGTGTACCACCTGTTAGAGAGTGTACTTTATCTAGTTTTAAGAAATGTGGGCCGATTAATTTTGATGGTACTGAAGGAGCAGTGGGATTGGCTCGTTGGTTTGAAAATACGGAAAGTGTGTTTAGTATCAGTGACTGTGTGGAAAGGAACAAGGTGAAGTTTGCTACTGCTACACTTTAAGGTCCGGCTTTAACATGGTGGAATGCTCAAGTTGCTACCATAGGACGAGAAGTGGCACATGGGAGGTCGTGGACAGAATTGAGAACTATGATGACTAAGGAGTTTTGTCCTGCTGAGGAAATTCAGAAAATGGAAGTGGAGCTGTGGAATTTGAGGGTGAAAGATTGCAACAATTCTGCTTATACTCAAAGGTTTAATGAATTGATTATGTTGTGTCCTGAAACAGTTCTGACTGATAAAAAGAAAATTGATGCGTATCTGGGGGGTTTGCCAAAGAACAAGGGGAGACCACATCCTCAAGGTCTACTGTATTAAATGAAGCTGTACGAATGGTACATACTTTGATGGATCAAAAGTTGACTGCTAAGGCTGAAAGAATTGCAGTAGGAAATAACAGAAAATGGAGAACAATAACCAAGGTGGTAGTAGTGGTAACTACAGAAACAACAACAGGGGAAATAACCAAGGTAACAACCGCCATAATCAGTACAATAATCAGAGGTAAATGAAAGCAAGAGCAATGACCAACACGCAGAATGCAAGAGGTGATCAAGGTGGGAATGCTCCTAATTGTAACAATTGTGGGATTCGACATTTTGGGAACTGTCCACCAAAGTGCCACAAGTGCGGAAAGCCTGGCCATAAGGCTAAAGATTGCTGGAGCCGGGGTGTCGCCACTGGTGCAAACACTCAACATGTTATAACTTGTTATGATTGTGGAGAGAAAGGCCATGTAAGAGGGAACTGCCCAAAGAAGAACAATTAAGGAGAAAATGCTGCAGGAAAAGTGTATGCTTTTGGAGGTGTTGAGCAGAACGATGGACCCAATGTCGTGACGGGTACGTTTTTACTCAATAACCGATATGCTAGAGTACTATTTGATTCTGGATCGGATAAGAGCGTTATCAACCTAAGCTTTAGTCTTTTGTTCGATACTAAACCAGATGAATTAGATACAAAGTATGAGGTTGAATTGGCTGATGGTAGGATAACTAGTACTAGTTCTATTCTAAGGAATTGTACTTTGAACATAGTGAATCACTTATTTAAAATTGATCTTATGTCTATTGAGCTCGGTACTTTTGACGTGATTATTGGAATGGATTGGCTAGTTAAGCATGACACTATCATTGTTTGTGGGAAGAAAGTAGTGCATGTACCTGTTAAGGGTAAGACGTTGGTAGTAAAAGGAGATAGTGGTACGTCTCACTTGAAGGTTATCTCTTTTATAAACGTGAGGAAATACATAGAAAGAGCATGCCAATTATTCTTAGCCCATGTGGCAGAACCTAGGGAGAAGCATTTAGAAGATGTGCCGGTGATTTGTGACTATCCAGAGGTGTTTCCTGACGACTTGCCAGGACTTCCACCACCTCGTCAAGTCGAATTTAAAATTGAACTTGTGCTTGGAGCTGCACCTGTCGCACGTGCACCTTATCGTCTAGCGCCGTCAGAAATGATGGAGTTGGCTGATCAATTGAAGGAATTATCGGAGAAGGGATTTATTCATCCGAGTTCATCGCCTTGGGGAGCTCTGGTATTGTTTGTGAAAAATAAGTACTGATCATTACGTATGTGTATTGATTACCGCGAGCTGAACAAGTTGACGGTCAAGAACCGATATCCGCTTCCGAGGATTGATGATCTATTTGATCAACTTCAAGGTTCGAGTGTGTACTCAAAGATTGATCTGCGATCGGGTTATCATCAACTTTGCATTAGGGAGGAAGATATACCAATTACTGCATTTAGGACTCGTTGTGGTCATTTCGAGTTCTAAGTGATGCCATTTGGTCTTACTAATGCACCCGCAATTTTTATGGACTTAATGAATCGAGTGTGCAAGCCATACCTTGATAAGTTCGTGATTGTATTCATTGATGATATACTTATCTATTCCAAGAACAAGGAAGAGCATGAAGAGCATCTGAAGATTATTTTGGAATTGCTTAAGAAGGAACAATTGTACGCCAAATTTTCGAAATGCGCTTTCTGGCTAGAATCTGTACAGTTTCTTGGTCATGTAATCGATAGTAATGGTGTTCATGTTGATCCAGCAAAGATTGAGGCTATTCGAGATTGGCCTGCCCCAACAACACCGACCGAAGTAAGGCAATATCTGGGTTTAGCTGGGTATTACCAAAGATTCATAGAGGGATTCTCTTTGATTTCCAAACCACTTACCAAACTGACCCAAAAGAGCAAGACGTGTGAATGGGGAAAAGAAAAACAGGAAACGTTCCAAATGCTAAAACAAAAGTTGTGTTCCGCACATATTTTAGCATTGCCAGAGGGATCTGAAGACTTTGTGGTATATTGTGACACCTCACATAAAGGTTATGGAGCTGTACTGATGCAGCGGGAGAAAGTCATCGCTTATGCTTCAAGGCAACTGAGGAAGCATGAAGAGAATTACACGACACATGACTTAGAACTTGGTGTTGTTGTCTTCGCACTTAGACTCTGGAGACATTATCTGTATGGTACAAAATGTGTAGTATATACGGATCATAAGAGCCTACAACATATCCTGGACCAAAAAGAGCTTAATATGAGACAACGTCGCTGGGTTGAACTCTTGAGTGACTACGAATGTGAAATCCGTTATCATCCCGGAAAGGCGAATGTAGTTGTCGATGCTCTTAGTAGGAAAGAAAGAGAAATGACGAAAAGGGTTAGAGCTTTAGCCATGACAACTTATTCCGATTTATCTAATCGAATACTTAAAGCTCAAACAAAAGCAATGAAAGAGGAGAATGTGAGAGATGAAGATTTGGGTAGAAGGATGACACCCATATTCGAGGTTCGTGATGATGGAATTCGGTATTTTGAGAATCGTGTATGGTTACCGGTGTATGGAGGACTGAGAGATTTAATTATGCACGAATCTCATAAGTCTAAATATTCGATTTACCCCGGATCGGATAAAATGTACCAAGACTTGAGGAAATGTTACTGGTGGTCGAATATGAAGGCTGACATAGCCACTTATGTTAGTAAATGCTTGACGTGTGCTAAGGTGAAGTTTGAAGATAAGAGACCTTCTGGTTTACTATAACAACCTAGAATTCCGGAATGGAAATGGGAGAAGATCACTATGGATTTTGTTTCGGGACTTCCGAGAACTTCTAGTGGTCATGATACGATTTGGGTGATTGTTGATCGGTTGACTAAGTCGGCTCATTTCTTACCGATAAAGAAAACCGATGATTTAGACAAACTTACACGATTGTATTTGAAGGAAGTTGTTTGTAGACATGGAGTTACTTTGTCGATTATTTCAGATCGAGATAGCCGGTTCACATATGAGTTTTGGAAATCGCTTCAGCGACCTTTGGGGACTCAGGTGGACATGAGCACTACATATCATCCAGAAACGCACGGTCAAAGAAAGGACTATTCAGACTTTGGAAGATATGTTACGAGCATGTGTAATAGACTTTGGAGGTAGTTGGGATCGACACTTACCATTGGTGGAGTTCTCATACAACAATAGTTATCACGCGAGTATCAAAGCAGCGCCTTTCGAAGCACTTACGGGCGAAAGTGTAGATCACCAGTTGGTTGGTGTGAGGTTGGTGAAAGTCAATTGACATGTCCTGAATTGATTATAGAGACGACCGAGAAGATCGTGCAAATCAAGGATCGTTTATTGACTGCCCGTAGTAGGCAGAAGAGCTATGCAGATAAGAGGCGAAAACCATTGGATTTTGATATTGGCGATATGGTTATGTTGAAAGTATCACCTTGGAAAAGAGTAATCCGATTTGGCAAACGAGGAAATCTTAGTCCACGCTATATTGGTCCGTTCAAAATTATCGATCGAGTTGGCCCCGTGGCGTATAAGTTGGAATTGCCGGACAAGTTAAGTGCTATTCACAACACTTTTCACGTTTCCAATCTTAAGAGGTGTTTAGCGGACGAGAATTTAATAATTCCACTTGAGGAAGTTCAATTGGACGACAAGCTGCATTTCATTGAAGAACTGGTGTTGATCATGGATAGAGAGGTGAAATGGCTTAAGCAAAGTCGAATTCCGATAGTTAAAGTGTGGTGTAATTCCCCACATGGACCCGAGTACACTTGAGAACGAGAGGACTACTTCAAGAGCAACATAAGGAGAAGTAAGTCCCGGGACGGTGCTTCCCTAAGGTGGTGAGGATTTAAAACCCGTAAAAATAAGGACATAATTCTTTTCTCGAGTTTTAATTAAATCTTATATTTATTATTTTCATATACTTACTGAAAATGATTTATTCGGATTTATAGTAATTTTTAATTATTTTTCCGAATTTATTTAAGTCATAAAAATTGATTTATATGCTCTCTCGCATAAATTTTATAAAAACGTGACGGATCGATAGAACTGGAACCGAAGGCGATATATTTCGACTTTATTTAGTCAAAAATATTATTTTTATAAATTTCGTAATTACGTAAATAAATTTGCACCGAAATAGATTTATTTCGTAATTCGATAAAAATGTATTACGGTAAAAATTTGCACCAACACCTAAGTCAAAGTGAACCAAGGCTAACCAAGGTTAATAGCCTGTAGGAATTATATATTCTACATGGTATAAGTGTTAAACCAAGTATTCAATAAGGTTTGCACACAAAACGCCTCAAGTTTACATAACAAAAGACGTAAAGGTCAAAATTATTCGGCGGGACTGTTTTGAGAAGAGTATATATCCCAAACTATAAATCCAATAATTTTGGGATGTATAACCCTAGAACACACTTGAAATCTAGTTTCCAAAATGTCCAATCATTTGATCTAAGAGTTTAGGGAACTTTATAAAAGTCCAAAACACTAACAGCCCTACCGTAAGAACTTAATGGTCAAACTACACTAGTCAAACTTGGGACAAAATAACCCGTTAACCTATAAGGTTTAAGGAACTGAGATTTCCACCATTGGAAAGCCTCATGATTATACTTTCGGCCCATACCAACCACGAGTAAATATCTACCACCAATTAGCGGGAAAGTTACATTCTTTAAAAGGTTACACAATCAGAATTTGGCTTTCAAACTCGGGTTTACCGTTTTAGTCATAAAACCCATTTGGTGATAGATATTAACATGAGGTTAGTGGGAGGACTTCATATATGATCTAGGCTACTTTATGAAACCTTAAACTGCACAAATGGGGGTCAATAACCTGTAGCCACAAGCTATGCAAACCTGTTGTCCCAGAATTGATTTTCTAACTTAAATTGACCATAACTTCCTCATCTGGAGGAGTTGTGTGCCTATCCAACTCACCACTAACATATAAAATCCCAAGAAACCCATTTAAGCTGTAAAAAGTGCAGGTTACAGTAGAAAATATGTGAGTTTTGGGCTCACATACCTGCTGTCCGAATTTGGACATCATAATAACTTAACCAAACAACCTCTAATTCATTCCAAACAATCAAAATCCTCATTACTAACATCAATCTTAATCAATACATTAAATTTCTATAACATGCATGGTCAAAATCAAAATTCATCCAAGAACAATGATCATAACAAAAAAGCTAATCGCAATAACCAAACACTCACAAACCACCACATGATCCATGTGGGATCATGTTTGGCCACGGCTCAAACAAGCCACCAAGAGTGAAATTGGGCAATTTTTCTAGCAATTCTATATGCCTAAATACCAATTAACCTATTGCATGTCTAATCCCATGATTAAACTTGCAAGAACACAAATTCTTGAATTTTATGATTTTCTAAAAATCAATTGTATAAGCAAATAAGTAATGGGTTTACGATAAGAGCTTATCAAGGACGATTATAGTGTGTTTTAATTGTGTATTTGATCAAGAAAACTGAAAATGGAGGTGTAGGATTATGGTGGTTCGTGGGTTTTGAGAGACACAGGGGAAGGGATGGTATTTTTGGTAAAAAAAATGACTGTTGTAACTATTTGTGTGTTTGAGTTCGACGGCCAAAGGGAAAAAGAAGAAACAAAATGGGCTTGGCCCACTAATAAGTCTTTTATTAATACACTCTTAAGCCCAAAACTAAAATACTCCTAGCTCGACAACCCATTTTTTTCTTCTTTTTCCCTTTGGCCGTCGAACCCAAACATACAAATAGTTACAACAGTCATTTTCTTTACCAAAAATACCATCCCTTCCACTGTGTCTCTCAAAACCCACGAACCACCATAATCCCACACCTCTATTTTCAGTTTTCTTGATCAAATACACAATTAAAACACACTATAATCGTCCTTGGTAATCTCTTATCATAAGGGAGTTGATATGCACACCACACAAAGTGATGTGCACACCATAAAATCACATGTATGATGCATATGGTACAACATTATATATGCATTTTTATGGTGTGTATATCACTTTATGTGGTGTGCATATCACTTCCCTTATCATAAACCCATTACTTATTTTCTTATACAATTGATTTTTAGAAAATCATAAAATTCAAGAATTTGTGTTCTTGCAAGTTTGATCATGGGATTAGACATGCAATAGGTTAATTAGTATTTAGGCATATAGAATTGCTAGAAAAGTTGCCCAATTTCACTCTTGGTGGCTTGTTTGAGCCGTGGCCAAACATGATCCCACATAGATCATGTGGTGGTTTGTGAGTGTTTGGTAATTGTGATTAGCTTTTTTGTTATGATCATTGTTCTTGGATGAATTTTGATTTTGACCATGCATGTTATAGAAATTTAATGTATTGATTAAGATTGATGTTAGTAAAGAGGATTTTGATTGTTTGGAATGAATTAGAGGTTGTTTGGTTAAGTTATTATGATGTCCAAATTCGGACAGCAGGTATGTGAGCCCAAAACTCACATATTTTCTACTGTAACCTGCACTTTTTACAGTTTAAATGGTTTTCTTGGGACTTTTAAATGTTAGTGGTGAGTTGGATAGGCACACAACTTCTCCGAATGAGGAAGTTATGGTCAATTTATGTTAGAAAATCAATTCCAGGACAGCAGGTTTGCATAGCTTGTGGCTACAGGTTATTGACCCCCATTTGTGTATTTTAAGGTTTCATATAGTAGTATAGATCATATTAGAAGTCCTCCCACTAACCTCATGTTAATATCTATCACCAAATGGTTTTTATGACTAAAACGGTAAACACGAGTTTGAAAACCAAATTCTGATTGTGTAACCTTTTAAAGAATGTAACTTTCCCGCTAATTGGTGGTAGCTATTTACTCGTGGTTGGTATGGGCCGAAAGTATAATCATGAGGCTTTCCAATGGTGGAAATCTCAGTTTCTTAAACCTTATAGGTTAACGGGTTATTTTGTCCCAAGTTTGACTAGTGCAGTTTGACCATTAAGTTCTTACGGTAGGGCTGTTAGTGTTTTGGACTTTTATAAAGTTCCGTAAACTATTAGATCGAATGATTGGACATTTTGGAAACTATATTTCAAGTGTGTTCCAGAGGTTTAAATCCCAAAATCATTGGATTTATAGTTCGGGATATATACTCTTCTCAAAACAGTCTCGCCGAATAATTTTGACTTTTACGTCTTTTGTTATGTAAACTTGAGGCATTTTGTGTGCAAACCGTATTGGATACTTGGTTTAACACTTAGACCATGTAGAATACATAATTCCTTCAGGTGATAAACCTTGGTTAGCCTTGGTTCACTCTGACTTAGGTGTTGGTGCAAATTTTTACCGTAATACATTTTTATCGAATTATTTTCATATAATTGTTTTATATGCATATAAAACGCGTACTTAAGGGGCGTGATCACTTTTGTAGGTCACGAATAGCCTTGGAGTGCTACTATCTACCCTTCTAAAGCCCGGTTCCATTATTCATCTGTTATCCGTTCCGTTCGCTTAAAGGTGAGTTTATAGCCTCGCCTTTAAACTTTAAATGTTTTATTAAACCCGCGAGGGGGATACATGCTGTTTAATAAAATGAACACAAGTTGTTTTCGGTATACTGGACCCGAATGAGATGATAAATGCATAAGTACCATTGTCTAATGAAGTCCCTGGATTTCATGCACTGTTAATTACTCGAAGGGGTAAACGCTAATACATATGATAGATATATTTGGTTTGACAGCCTTATCCTAGGGTATGTATCCTTGTGAGCACCTAAAAGGGATATTATGTATAAGAGGTCGTTGGTATATGACAATATTACCTGTTAGTAGGGGCGCCGTAAGTGACTCAGTTTGATATGTTGGATAACGTTAAGTGGCGTGAGCTTAATGTATTTATCTATATATATGACTTGTCTGTGTGATAAGTTTCAGATGATTAAAAATTCTTGTGTTCACTTATTATTCTTATAAACTCTATATTTCACTCGACTTTTTAGTTGAATTTTTAGCATGTTTATCTCAAGTAATTAAAGATGGATGTTGGTGGTTTGAAATGGACGAGGAGGCAAGCGCTAAAGTTTTGGAAAGGCATGTTTTCGTTCCATTCAGTTATCTTTTACTTTTAAAATGTTTATGTACTTTAAAAGTTTTATGTAAGAAATGTTGGTAACGGTTTATGGGACCAGTACTCTGATCTTTATGAATAGAACCCTTTATCTAAAAATGTCTCGTTTAGAGTTGTTATTTATAGTCTTTTGTGATTGTGCTATTTCTTAACACCCAAATGGTTGGTTTCCGCTGCTAGTAAATTTGGGGGTGTTAAATGATCCACCACAAAACCCGAACACCAATGCTCCCACTTTCGTTGATGAAAGTGAAGATGAAGCCAATGACCCCGAGAAGGAAGAAATCGTTCCTCCTTCCAAACAAACACCAAAACAAACCACACCCATTCCAACACCAAAGGCGTATACACCCAAAATTCCATATCCTCAACGCCTACGAAAGGAAAAGATGGAGGCTCGTAATGCCAAATTCCTTAAGATGATCAAAGAAGTTAAGATCAACGTTCCCCTTGTTGATATCTTAACCGGCATGCCCAACTATGGGAAATTCCTCAAAGATCTTGTGAGTAACCGTAGTAAGATGGAGCAAATCTCTGCTGCGTTTTTGAACGAGGAATGTTCTGCAGCCTTGCAAATAAAACTTCCACCAAAGCTCGGAGATCCGGGAAGCTTTCTCATACCATGTACCCTAGCCAACAATGTTGAATGTCACGCCTTGGCCGATCTAGGCGCGAGTATCAATCTTATGCCATACTCATTATACAAGAATCTTTCAAACAAAACTTTGAAACCTACAAGTATGAGTATATGTTTGGCTAACCACACTTACCAATATCCCATTGGGATAACCGAGAACATGCTTGTTCAAGTTTGCAAATTCATATTTCCTGCCGACTTCGTAATCCTCGAAATGGAGGAAGACCATCACGTCCCTCTCATTTTAGGACGACCATTCTTGCACACCGCCGATGCTATCATTCGTGTGAAGAATAAAGAACTCAACCTTGGATTTGGTGACGATCGAGTCACATTCTTAGTCAATAAAGCTATGCAACATTCTCACTCCAATGATGACACATGCTTCCACGTGGATGTTATCGATTATGTAACGGAAGAAGAGTTGGATGCATTGCTTGATGACAACGCACCATTCCAAACAACTTCGGAAAAGATTAGCGATACCGATCGTGACCGTAAATTCGGAGAATTCATGGCCCTTGATGCTGAATTAACTCTCGAGGAAGAGGAAAACAAACTCTTCGAAGTTTTGCCTTCGAAGTCGAACTTTGTAGTTCACAAATCTATTCATGATCCACCGACGGATCTTAAATTGAAAACTCTTCCCGAACATCTCGAGTACACTTATATAGAGAAGGATTCACTCTTTCTGGTGATTATATCATCCTCACTCGAGGAAGATCAGAAGAAACGTCTTGTTTCTATGCTAAAAAACCACAAAGAAGCGTTTGCATGGAAAACATCCGATATACCGGGAATTGATTCGCAATTTTGCAAACAGAAGATCAATCTTGAAGACGATGCCAAGCCCGTTATTGAGAGGAAATGTCGACTTAACCCAAACATGAAGGAGATTGTAAAAGCCGAAGTAATCAAACTCCTTGAAGCAGGAATCTTCTTTGCCATAGAAGATAGTCCTTGGGTTAGTCCTATTCAATGCGTTCCTAGGAAAGGAGGAATGACTGTTGTGACCAACGAACATAATGAACTTGTTCTTACAAGAACCATTACCGGTTGGCGTGTGTGTATTGATTACCGCAAATTAAATGATGCCATACGAAAAGATCATTTTCCTCTACCATTCATGGACCAAATGTTGGAAAGACTAGCGGGGAACAAACTCTTTTGTTTTCTCGATGGCTTTTCCGGATATTTCCAAATACTTATTGAACCATCCGATCAAGATAAGACCAGTTTTACGTGTCCTTTTGCAACATTTGCTTATAGGCGTATGGCTTTTGGTCTTTGCAATGCACCTGCGACTTTTCAAAGGTGTATGATCGCGATCTTTCAAGACATGATCGATGTAACACCCCCAAATTTATACAACTTAGTACAGCGGAAGACTAGTTGGTGTTACGGGATAGCACATTACTCACATCATAGACAACGCATAAAAATCGCGTCGTTTAATAATAAATCATTTCCATTCATAAATATCAAAGTTACATCCGTCCCAAGTCATTATATTTCATACAAAGTTTTACAAAGTAATTGAATGGAAAATATTGTTTAAGTGCGGGCCATGAATTCTTGTCGTCTTCCCGAGAGTTACCTTCAAGTACCTGAGATAAAACATGTTAAAAGAAAAGGTCAGCGATAACGCCGAGTGAATTCATAGAGTTTAATAAATTACATCAATATAACTTTGGTATAAAATTATTACCAAAAATCGTTTTGTACAAATCTTTGTAATAGGCCTTAAAATAGCCAAAATCATTTTATACAAATCTTTATCGAGAATCATAATATAGGCATTCGCCTTAAAAATCGTTATGCGAATCATTGTCGTTAAAAACACCATACAATACGTTTTGCAACGTTGTATAGATTAAATAAAAATCATTATACGAGCCAATGTCGTAAAAATGTCATACAATACGTCTTATGACGTCGTATGAAAATAAAACCGTTATACGAATATGGTTATGAAAACCAAAACACGAACATTATATCAATAGTATGACCCTGTATTGCTAGTCAGGCAATACACCGTAATTCAGAGCGTCTAGTAGTATTTCGGTGATTGGATTATTATAAGCCGCATGACATTGTTACCTTACTAAACCAACAACGGGTAGCTAACCCGATACCAATTTTGCCCATCTAAAGTAGCGTGTCGTCACAAAGGTCACGCTATGGAAATCTTCTCATACATAAATTCGCTTACCAATCAATGTGGCACGACGGGGATCAACCGTCAAGGCGCGAACTGGGATGATCGTCCCCAAATAGTACTATTAAATGCATAAGCGTCTACCAACTCCCGGTAGTTCACAATTCATGCTAATGGGACTTTTAGTGACATAACCTAACTTTAATAATCCATTTTATTTCATCTATCGGGTCCATTAATCATTTATCGGGTCATACAATCGGGTCATTCAATCATTCGGGTCTAAAATCAATAAACAAACAATCGGGACAAATGGTGTCCAAACTTTTATAAAACTAACATGTTATCTCCCTCGCGGGTTTATAAATCATTTATAAAACATTTAAAAGAGTGCGAGGCTATGAACTCACGTTGATGTGGGAAGGCGATTATCGGCGATTTGGATGTACGGTACGTGCTTCAATCACGGAAACCTAGACAAATAATACTCGGTCTTAGACGTTTGTCCAATGACTTTATAAAAATACCAATTATGTATACATATGATGATTATATATATATATATATATGATGATCAAGTGGGTTTATATATTCTTGTTTACTCATTTTAGAGTTATGTGTTGATAATTTTTATACTAGTTTTCTCGTTTTACCTATTTACGTGTTTTAGGTCCAATAAGCCTATTATAAGTTCTTAACTTGTATTAATCCTTTTTGTACTTATATTATTAGTACATACACTTTCAAGTTGGGCCCAAATGGGTTAAGCCCAATAAATTCTTTTTACAAGTTTTTATCCTATTTAGTCCATTTATTAGTCCAAGTATTAGTCCAATATGTTTATTTAACTTGTTAATGTCCGTATGCCCTATAGTTCGGGTTTTATCGGTTTTTACTTGTTATACATGTCTATATATCAGTATATAAGTTTTATAAAGTTTTCATTAAACGGGTCCAACCATCTAAGTTTTATTTAACAAAAACGTTAATTTTACGGCAATAGCCGAAAAAGTCGTAAAAATCATGTTTATAGTTTTTATTACTTATAAACATTATTTCACCATCATTTATATAATTTATCCATTTGATTAACCTTTTATATATATTTATATAAATAAGTTTTATAAGTTAGTGGGTTTTTATTTTACATTTTATATATTAAAATGTGAGTGCTTATATAATAGTATTATTCTTTAATTTCCAAAAATCTGATTTTTAACTTCATCTTCACCAAAACTGCCATATCTTGAGTTCTGTATGGAGATAGAAGCTCAAATTTTTATCACATAAACTAAATGATATTTGCTATATTTAACTCTTCTATAGCTACTGTTGAATCATCCTTTAAGTATTTTCTAAAAATCGTCCAAAACAGTAACTTCAGATTTATACCCTAAACTTGTTTTGATCATATCTCACTCATTATTTTGATTCCATTGCATGGCCAACTCTCACATGTGTACAAGACCCATAGCTTACTGTAAATAGATTCTACTTCATCATATTATCAGTCCATGACCTGTTTATTTACTGTTTTACACAGCCAATATATTTAGACAAGATTTTAGACTTGTTTCTTATAGTTTTTCATCTTTTTATCCATGATTATCAACAACAAATCCCCACATAACATTTTTATCATCATATAATCATCATAAATATATACAATAGGAAATAAAATACATGTTTACATAATCAAAATAACAAGAAGAATGAGGAGGACAATCTTTATACCACCAACTTGATGTAGGTTATGAGTTTGGCATGGTTTTGGATGGAGAAACTTGTGCTTAGCCCACACCATCTTCAAGACCACCATGCTCCATGAACTCCTTGTGAAAAATCAGCCCTACTACTCCATGAAAACTCCTCCTTGGATGTTATAACTTGCACCAATCTTCATCTTTTTGAATGGAGATTAACATATGTTAATTATAACATATGTTTGTGGTTAAATTTTGTAGGAATGGTGGTGTTCTTTGGAGAAATGGGACGACATTAATGGAGTTAGAGAGAGAGATGTAGCTAGTTTGCATGAGTGGAATGAGAAAATGTGTGAAGGTTTGATGGTTTTGTGTGTTGGTTAGCTTAAGATGTAAGCTTGTTACATGTGTAACTACTAAGCTAACACCTTGACACATCAAGTGTTAAGGTGTAATGTTGTAACCGGTTTTGAGTGGGGGTGGGGAAAGTGTCCCACTTGTCTCATCCCCATTTATTTGCGGGTACTCCTCGATTCTAGTTTCCTCGATTTGCGTGCCCTCGGGTCGTTTTACGAAAAACGTTTTTATAAATTATGAATCGACGTCACAAAACGAATCCAATAAAAATTGTCTCATCGAAAACGGAGTTCGAAAACGTAAATACGTAATCCTAAGGTTTCCGGTTTAGTCGTAAAGGACGTTAAAATAAAATCGTAAGTCCTAATCTCTTCTCGTAAATTTGTGAGTTTATGAACCAACACAAATTTAAAACTCCAAAATAATATTCACGGATAAATTTATTTTCTGAAATGTCGGACTGTCACCAAAGACGGTGTATGTAAACGTAAGCACGTAACGTTGAATCCTACGGTTTAGACGTAGTCGATGCTATTCCAAGACGTAAATCCAAACTTCTTCCCAAAAATATGTGAGTTCATATTGTAATACTAAAATAATGTTTTTAAATAATATTCAAGAATAAAATATCAACCATAAATTGACGGATTTTCACAGCATTTACCCCTAAACAGGATCTTTGTCCTCAAAGATCATCTTACCTTACTACTCGCTTCTTATAGAGTTAAAGCCATGTGGGTATTTCCTCCACACTCGGTCTTTTCTCACAAGTGTAATCCATTATAATACGCGAGTTCTATCAAACATAACTACGGGGATAAGATCAGGCTTAATGTTGGCTTACTTTCTCTATCCATGATGTTCACGAGTTTCTGATGAATGCAACTTTTCGCCGATCTAAGCTTTACTAAGAACAATCAGATTTTCACTTGATAGATATTCCATCAAGTTCGATTTACGAAACATAATTCACGCAGTCTTTGAAGTCCTAGGGTAGATCCAGCTTATATGCCTTTCAATCCCAACTTTTACATCATCTCTATGGTCCCATACAACGGGGACTTATATCCCATGATTTGTCAGATCATGAATTCATTTTTCCAAGTTTAAATATTGTGGCATAACTTCGCTACCCATTTGGCACTTCAAGATCTACATTTCATATTCACATAACCTCCTGCCCACTATCGGCAGTTAATAATCAAATCCTAATTTCAACAATCATTTCAGATCTCGCGGTTCGGGTATTTTGTAAGGTTAGGTTCGCCATCTTAGGAAACCTTAAACCTAAAAGACATGTCCAACTCACAATGGGTGTATGTCGGATGTCTTCATCTCAACTCTTGCTTACAGATGCTCTACTATTTAGATCCTAACAAGATTCAATCTCGATCCTAATACAATGATTATCAATGATAATCTCTCCAAAGGAAAACGATTATACGGTCTATTACCAAAGGTCAATCATTCAAACATAAAACAACACTTATATTACCTTGTATCGTTACTTTACCTCGTCCCTTCGATTTGGGGTGGTACATAGTACTCTCATCAAGGTTCGTTCTCAATGATTTCTGAGCAAATCTCTAGAAATTCGATGCGAAGCGAGGATCTTGATAAAGATGTTCGATACAGGCACACTATGTTTACATAACTCTTTTGCATTTATCATTAACGGGAATGATATTAGCAGATTTGGTCAGTCTGTCGACGATGACCCAAATCGAATCAAATTTAGATGATGACCTTTGCAATAGCTAGACGTTTACTAATGTATGAGGCGATGTCTGTCTTCATAATTTGCCATTAGTACAACTTCTTCTGACACAAATATTTTTAGTCAGAAATGACATAAATAGAATACTTATACTTACAAATTCCAACATAACTATATCTCATAATTTTTCCATATTTAGGCAACCACAAGTGGCCTTTAAAACATTTAACGCCATCGGCTTCTCAATTCTGATGGTTCACATTAGCCGCGAACCCCTTTTCATTATCTATATTATTCCTTTTTACAAACATTGTTTATTTTTATATCGTTCGGCAATTTATTGTGCACCTTCATTATTAAGGAACACGTCCTAACTGGTTCTTTATCTTTTCTACATAATGCGTCGGTATCTTTATTCACTTCTCATGATGATATAATTATCATGTCCACAATTCACTCAGATATTCTTTCTATATTATGCGTCAGTAATTACGTTCACTTTCTTTTGATGAAATAAATATCACAACCGTATTTATTCAAAATTCTTTCTTCATATCTTCTATGGTTTAGTTTCGTCTCCACTATTATTTTTATCCGTTTTACTCAATCCATCGTCTAAAGCGTCGATAATCATTATAATTAATTAAATAATTATTTATTAAATTTTTATGAAACGTAAACGTAAAGATTTTAAATTTCTTAGTCCATCCAATTTATATAAAATGTTCAAAATTAAATTTGAATTTAATTAACAAGATTTTTGTTGATTTATCAAAAATAATTAATAGGATTCGTAAATGTTCGAAAAATCTTTGGTTATACTGTGGTCAAAATTTTCTTAGTTGAAAAGCAAAAAGTGTCGTTTCAAATTTCAAGTTATAAGTAATATAGTTTCCTCAATTCTTCTTAGGTTATCTTGAGGTATACACAAACATTTACCCCTAAACAGAAGTTTAGTTAAATGGTTTGTGTATAAGGGAATAATCTCTTTAAAAATCCTTTGTTAAAACATTCGTCAAAACATATTTCCATTTCTTTTTGGTAAAATCCAAAGTCTTAAAAGGGCTCTTAATTTTTGAAGAGTCAATTTATATTCCATTATCCTTTTAATCACATAGTCAAATCATGTAAAGTATTAAGTATTTAATCACGTGTTAATTATTCAAGGTTCAGGTTTACACTGTTCGACCAATTCAGGGCAATTTATAACTAATTATTAACTCATTATTATTCTTATATACAAACAATTGGTCCTTAATGATCTCAAGCATGAATTTATCAATTTACAGCCTACACACGTGATTCACCAAATTGATGAATGCTACATGTGCATTGGTCAATCCAAACGACATCACGTGAAACTCATAATGTTCATCACAAGTTCGGGATGTAGTGATTGGAATACATAATCTTCTTCGCAGATGCGAAGTTGATGATAACCATGCCGTGGATCAAATCTTTAAACATACGCTAGAACCTTGTAAATGATCGAACAAATCTTCCATTTCGAGTTATGGATATCGTTTTCGATTGTCAATTTACTCAGTCACAGTAATCTATAAATATAAGGAATGATAACACCATAGCTCTTCAGGATGACAGGCTTGGTATAATAAAATCTTTCTCCGACAACTCTCTCAGTTGTACGGTAGTTCCTTAAATTTAGATGGTGCTGATGTATAGTGCACAAGCCACAGGTGCAGCACCGAGAGTATAATCAAATACCAAATTCAACTTGCCTTGATGGCGAAAGTCTAGGTAATTTACCAGCAAATACTTCCTAGAGTTTCAGATAACAGAAACATCTTTTAATAAATTCATATTAGGTTCTTTCTAGATTATAATATCTATGACTAATTCACAACCATTCACGTTACAATTTCAAGTCTAAATGCAGGATATGGTCATCCATCAAGAATTATTTAGATCACTTTTGATAATCAACATCTTATCATTTAGGGGAATTCTACTCGAGTTCCCATCAAGTAAGACAATGTCGTCATGTCATAATCAATCAATCCATTCTACGGGCACTATCAACTTTCCAGTTGCATTGTCGTCGATAAGATGTGAACTTCTCAAAAGACTAATAATAATTCATAATCCTTCACAAATTCAGGGATATTAGGATACACAACTAGTATTAAAAGAGTAAGGTCAACGCATAATCTATGCGAGAGAATTTCAAATCAGATATAGACGAAAACATTTAACGAATATGAATATATCCCATGTTTTCATAATTTGAGTACGCATTCGAAAGCTCCTCGGATCGTTACCCAGGTCATTCAAATGAAATCAAATCAAAAGAAATGATAAGAACGTCGATACATCCAGTCGGGTATCAACACTCGGTAATTAGATATTTTTCCTAAGGATCTTACTACAGGAGGATTAGACAAGTAAGAATTGTCAATTGTCAAACAAGACAATTTCCACAGATGAGTAAATTCGACTCCGAAGAATAGATTCTACAGGCACATATGTAGGTGTCCCTAACATTATGTCCTCATTTTTCACTTCTTGCAGATCTCATAAATTTTAATCTTTCACAATATTCAAAGAAAATGTAGTGTTCATTGATCAGTTTTATGGTGACTACTAATCAGCCTTGCATGGTCCATTCCAAATTGTATGTAGGCGCGCAACTATATACAATTTCAAGATTAACGATGCAATACTCAGTTCGTCAAAATTTTATCATCATGTTTATAATAAAAACATTTTCATGCTTAATTCTTAAATAAGAATCAGAAATATATTTACAAAGATTTTCTTTGTTATGAAAACAATTAAGTTTTCCAAGGTGTTTCATAAACAACATCATTTTGATAACAATCACTTGTAAATCTTACTTTGAATAATCCTTATTGTGATGAAAATTTAAAATGCTGTGATCTGCAAAAGAGTGATGAAGAGTTGTTCACAATGAACTTAACTACAATATGATAGGAAATGAGCTTAGCCGGTTAATCATGAGGTTCATGATCTCGATGGCACTCAGGAATAGAAAGAGAATAATCCACAACGTAACTCAAATCGAGATGAATACTTGTTCAATGGTTGCATCACTAATGCGAACATTAGGATGAAGAATGAAGGATAGATAACATCGATACATGTAGAATTTAGCAATCAAAGGTAGTCTTTTCATTAATCATAAACGAGTCAAAATTGTACCGTAACACATTACGTGTCACTATGTCATACAATTTTTAGAACTCATCCTACCAACTGATATCTCAGTTAAGTTAGGGATTATTTTTAAAAGGTACCACAATGAATACTAATCTACAAGAGTCATTAGGTGTTCCACATGTCCCAGAAGATCCATCGGTCCCAATTCAGAAGAAGATTTCTTCAATTTATTTATTGGACACTGGGCATCCTCATTAGTGGACAATGGCCTAGGAATAACACTTAACACGAATCAACAATCAATTAAATCCTCATAATTCAATCACAAAACTTAACAACTTTATTAATAATCTCATATTCCATATGGGATAAATTTTACTTCATCCAAGTTTCAACCAATTTTATACTCAAGTCGATATCCTACTTCATTCTCCAATATTTTCAATCTTATTCTTCGGCCTTGTAAAGGCAATACAATCTCAATATGGATCAACACTTAATTTCCAATCCTATTAGCTCTTACAACAACAATTATCAAATAAGTCACTAGTATGAAATGACTTGATCATTCAACTAGACTTCTCGAAAAGGTATTAGTAGCATGAGGCTTTTGGGTAATGGTTCCAATAACAACCTCAAGTGCAACATTCACCCTTTCGATTTCAAATTTAAGAATTGGATGACAACGAATCATATGACATCTTTCTAGGTGGTAACGTTTTGTCAAACTCCACTCTATAAGGAAAGATCGTCATGACATCGATATCAGATTTAATCTCGCCAATTCTTCTTCAATATCGCAATCAACTAATATCTACATTTCTACGAATATCAACCATTTGTTGGGATCATAAATATCCACAACTTGGTTTAGATCTAGGATAGCTAGAATTCCTACAAGAATAGCTTCGATTAATTTATTAGGGGATTTAGGGTTACTTGTGACAATCTACGTCGTATAAATACCTCGTATAAAAATCAAAATAATCATCAAACAATCATGTAATAAAATTACATCATATATATATATATATATATATATATATATATATATATATATATATATATATATATATATATATATATATATATATATATATATATAATCCAAGTTATATATATATATTAAAATAACACTTCTCAGTCTTGGTCTTGTCGGTAACTCGGGAATTCTTCGGCACCGTTATAGTCAAAAGATTTTTAGACATTTTTAGAAAAATGTTTATAGTTAAAAGATTTTGAAATGTTTTATTCAAAACCTTGGTTTTAAAAATCTTTCGTTCTCTATAACGAGAACTCTGATACCAAACTGTAACACCCCCAAATTTATACAACTTAGTACAGCGGAAGACTAGTTGGTGTTACGGGATAGCACATTACTCACATCATAGACAACGCATAAAAATCGCGTCGTTTAATAATAAATCATTTCCATTCATAAATATCAAAGTTACATCGGTCCCAAGTCATTATATTTCATACAAAGTTTTACAAAGTAATTGAATGGAAAATATTGTTTAAGTGTGGGCCATGAATTCTTGTCGTCTTCCCGAGAGTTACCTTCAAGTACCTGAGATAAAACATGTTAAAAGAAAAGGTCAGCGATAACGCCGAGTGAATTCATAGAGTTTAATAAATTACATCAATATAACTTTGGTATAAAATTATTACCAAAAATCGTTTTGTACAAATCTTTGTAATAGGCCTTAAAATAGCCAAAATCATTTTATACAAATCTTTATCGAGAATCATAATATAGGCATTCGCCTTAAAAATCGTTATACGAATCATTGTCGTTAAAAACACCATACAATACGTTTTGCAACGTTGTATAGATTAAATAAAAATCACTATACGAGCCAATGTCGTAAAAATGTCATACAATACATCTTATGACGTCGTATGAAAATAAAACCGTTATACGAATATGGTTATGAAAACCAAAACATGAACATAATATCAATAGTATGACCCTGTATTGCTAGTCAGGCAATACATCGTAATTTAGAGCGTCTAGTAGTATTTCGGTGATTGGATTATTATAAGCCGCATGACATTGTTACCTTACTAAACCAACAACGGGTAGCTAACCCGATACCAATTTTGCCCATCTAAAGTAGCGTGTCGTCACAAATGTCACGCTATGGAAATCTTCTCATACATAAATTCGCTTACCAATCAATGTGGCACGACGGGGATCAACCGTCAAGGCGCGAACTGGGGTGATCGTCCCCAAATAGTACTATTAAATGCATAAGCGTCTACCAACTCCCGGTAGTTCACAATTCATGCTAATGGGACTTTTAGTGACATAACCTAACTTTAATAATCCATTTTATTTCATCTATCAGGTCCATTAATCATTTATCGGGTCATACAATCGGGTCATTCAATCATTCGGGTCCAAAATCAATAAACAAACAATCGGGACAAATGGTGTCCAAACTTTTATAAAACTAACATGTTATCTCCCTCGCGGGTTTATAAAGCATTTATAAAACATTTAAAAGAGTGCGAGGCTATGAACTCACGTTGATGTGGGAAGGCGATTATCGGCGGTTTGGATGTACGGTACGTGCTTCAATCACGGAAACCTAGACAAATAATACTCGGTCTTAGACGTTTGTCCAATGACTTTATAAAAATACCAATTATGTATACATATGATGATTATATATATATATATATATATATATATATATATGATGATCAAGTGGGTTTATATATTCTTGTTTACTCATTTTAGAGTTATGTGTTGATAATTTTTATACTAGTTTTCTCGTTTTACCTATTTACGTGTTTTAGGTCCAATAAGCCTATTATAAGTTCTTAACTTGTATTAATCCTTTTTGTACTTATATTATTAGTACATACACTTTCAAGTTGGGCCCAAATGGGTTAAGCCCAATAAATTCTTTTTACAAGTTTTTATCCTATTTAGTCCATTTATTAGTCCAAGTATTAGTCCAATATGTTTATTTAACTTGTTAATGTCCGTATGCCCTATAGTTCGGGTTTTATCGGTTTTTACTTGTTATACATGTCTATATATCAGTATATAAGTTTTATAAAGTTTTCATTAGACGGGTCCAACCATCTAAGTTTTATTTAACAAAAACGTTAATTTTACGGCAATAGCCGAAAAAGTCGTAAAAATCATGTTTATAGTTTTTATTACTTATAAACATTATTTCACCATCATTTATATAATTTATCCATTTGATTAACCTTATATATATATTTATATAAATAAGTTTTATAAGTTAGTGGGTTTTTATTTTACATTTTATATATTAAAATGTGAGTGCTTATATAATAGTATTATTCTTTAATTTCCAAAAATCTGATTTTTAACTTCATCTTCACCAAAACTGCCATATCTTGAGTTCTATATGGAGATAGAAGCTCAAATTTTTATCACATAAACTACATGATATTTTCTACATTTAACTCTTTTATAGCTACTGTTGAATCATCCTTTAAGTATTTTCTAAAAATCGTCCAAAACAGTAACTTCAGATTTATACCCTAAACTTGTTTTGATCATATCTCACTCATTATTTTGTTCCATTGCATGGCCAACTCTCACATGTGTACAAGACCCATAGCTTACTGTAAATAGATTCTACTTCATCATATTATCAGTCCATGACCTGTTTATTTACTGTTTTACACAGCCAATATATTTAGACAAGATTTTAGACTTGTTTCTTATAGTTTTTCATCTTTTTATCCATGATTATCAACAACAAATCCCCACATAACATTTTTATCATCATGTAATCATCATAAATATATACAATAGGAAATAAAATACATGTTTACATAATCAAAATAACAAGAAGTTGAGGAGGACAATCTTTATACCACCAACTTGATGTAGGTTATGAGTTTGGCATGGTTTTGGATGGAGAAACTTGTGCTTAGCCAACACCATCTTCAAGACCACCATGCTCCATGAACTCCTTGTGAAAAATCAGCCCTACTACTCCATGAAAACTCCTCCTTGGATGTTATAACTTGCACCAATCTTCATCTTTTTGAATGGATATTAACATATGTTAATTATAACATATGTTTGTGGTTAAATTTTGTAGGAATGGTGGTGTTCTTTGGAGAAATGGGACGACAATAATGGAGTTAGAGAGAGAGATGTAGCTAGTTTGCATGAGTGGAATGAGAAAATGTGTGAAGGTTTGATGGTTTTGTGTGTTGGTTAGCTTAAGATGTAAGCTTGTTACATGTGTAACTACTAAGCTAACACCTTGACACATCAAGTGTTAAGGTGTAATGTTGTAACCGGTTTTGAGTGGGGGTGGGGCAAGTGTCCCACTTGTCTCATCCCCATTTATTTACGGGTACTCCTCGATTCTAGTTTCCTCGATTTGCGTGCCCTCCGGTCGTTTTACGAAAAACGTTTTTATAAATTATGAATCGACGTCACAAAACGAATCCAATAAAAATTGTCTCATCGAAAACGGAGTTCGAAAACGTAAATACGTAATCCTAAGGTTTCCGGTTTAGTCGTAAAGGACGTTAAAATAAAATCGTAAGTCCTAATCTCTTCTCGTAAATTTGTGAGTTTATGAACCAACACAAATTTAAAACTCCAAAATAATATTCACGGATAAATTTATTTTCTGAAATGTCGGACTGTCACCAAAGATGGTGTATGTAAACGTAAGCACGTATCGTTGAATCCTCCGGTTTAGACGTAGTCGATGCTACTCCAAGACGTAAATCCAAACTTCTTCCCAAAAATATGTGAGTTCATATTGTAATACTAAAATAATGTTTTTAAATAATATTCAAGAATAAAATATCAACCATAAATTGACGGATTGTCACAATCGAAGTCTCCATGGAAGTTTTCATGGATGATTTCTCAGTCTTCGGAAACTCATTCGAGTCTTGCCTTTTTAATCTAGAGCACATGCTCATCGGATGCAAACAAGCTCATCTCGTGCTCAATTGGGAGAAATGTCACTTTATGGTGACTGAAGGAATTGTGCTTGGACACAAAGTCTCCGGAGCCGGATTGGAAGTAGACAAGGCCAAGATCGAAGTGATATCCAAATTACCACCACCCACTAACGTTTAAGCCGTTAGAAGTTTTCTAGGTCAAGCGGGATTCTACCGCCGATTCATAAAATACTTTTCCAAAATCGCTAGACCGATGACCAAACTCCTTGAAAAAGACATAGTCTTTGATTTCAACGAATAATGCATAAAGGAATTTGAAAATCTTAAAGACAAGTTAACAAATGCACCGATCATGGTTTCACCTGATTGGTCGCAACCGTTTAAACTTATGTGTGATGCAAGGGATTTCGCTGTAGGAGCCGTATCAGGACAACACGAAGGAAAACATTTTCGTCCTATACATTTTGCGAGCAAAACTCTAAATAGTACGCAGCTCAACTACACAATCACCGAGAAAGAACTACTTGCCTTAGTTTTTGCATTTGACAAATTTCGATCCTATCTCGTGTTGTCAAAAACGATTGTATTCATCGATCATTTCGCGTTGAAATACCTATTCTCTAAACAAGATGTTAAACCACGTCTTATTAAATGGATTTTACTCCTCCAAGAATTTGACATCGAAATTCAAAACAAGAAAGGAGCCGAAAACGTCACAGCCGATCATTTATCGCGACTTGAAAATCCAAACATGGAAGAGTTAAGGGACGAAGATATCGATGACTATTTTTCCTGATGAAACTCTTATGCAAATATCTACGGGCGAATCTTCGTGGTTTGCAGATTTTGCAAATTACCTCGTTGGAGGAATTCTAAGAAAAGGTTTAACCTATCACCAACGATGTATATTCTTTTCCGATCTAAAACACTATTTCTGGGAAGATCCCTACCTTTTCAAGGTATGCCCCGATGGCATGATTAGGAGATGTGTTTATGGTGCGGAAACAAGAAAGATCATTGATGAATGTCATCATGGCCCTACTGGGGGACATTATGGTCCTTCCACCACCGGGAAAAAAGTATTTGATGCTGGTTTCTATTGGCCAACAATTTTTAAAGAGGCCTATACTGTAATCGAAAATTGTGATGCTTGCCAACGTACTGGTAGCCTCTCACTAAGAGATGAGATGCCTCTAAACAGCATCCAAGTTAGCGAAATAATTGACGTATGGGGAATTGATTTCATGGGACCCTTTCCCAAATCCCATATGTTCGAATATATCTTAGTCGCTATTGATTACGTGTCCAAATGGGCCGTAGCCAAAGCTTTACCCACGAACGATTCATGAGCCGTAATCAATTTTCTGAAAAAGCTTTACTCTCGCTATAGAATGCCGAAAGCTTTAATTAGCGATCGAGGCTCCCATTTTTGTAACAAACAAATGGAGAAAATCTTAAAGCGTTATGGAGTCACCCATCGCTTTGTCACCGCATATCATCCACAAACGAGTGGAAAAGTTGAGAATACCAACAGAGGTTTAAAACGAATACTCGAAAAAACGGTTAAGGACAATCCTTCCATTTGGTCAAGGAAACTTTACGACGCTCTGTGGGCATTACGAACAGCTTATAAAACACCAATTGGCACAACACCTTATCGTTTATTGTACGGTAAAACGTGTCACTTACCCTTCAAAATCGAGCACCGTGCTTATTGGGCATTGAGAAGGTGTAATCCCGATCTCAAAATCGCTGGAGAAAACTGTTTCTTGCAATTGCATGAACTCGATGAATTAAGACTCCAAGATTATGAGAATTCCAAATTATACAAAGCACGTACCAAGGCTTATCATGACAGGGAACTTCGAATCCGAAAAGAATTCAAGAAGGGAGACAAAGTTCTCTTGTTTAATATGGGATATAAATTCAAAGCTCCAAATCTTAAACAAAAGTGGTACGGTCCTTTTATAGTAAGACATGGATACCCGTCTGGTTATGTTGAATTATATGACAAGAATGGAGGAAGCTTCATTGTTAATGGACACCGTGTTAAACTATAACTTGGGGAGTGGAGTGAAAACTTTCCACTCGATAAAAATAAAGAAAAATAAAAAGAAGTACGAGTCAGGCTGATGACTCAGTAATAAAATAAGCGCTTCTCGGGAGGCAACCCGTGTGTTTTAAAATTTTTAAGTGTAATTTTCCTTTTTAAAATAAATTCATGCTTACACCCCCATAATTTTTAACCAATGTTTTGCTTAAGTGTGAGGGGGTGTAGCATGTGTCGCTTTTATAAAAACCTATAAAACCAAAAATAGAGTGTTTTCGTATTTTTGTGTGTTTTATCTTTTTTGTAGGTGCCGCAAGTTGAAGGCAAAGACAAGACTCTTGTATGATACATGATATGCCCGTGATTCTGGTTTTTCTCTTATTCCTTATACTTTTGTTCAGTTTCATCACATTGAGGACAATGCTAAACTTAAGTGTGAGGGGGTTGTAGGGAAATCGAGAAAAAAGATGCTTAATTGCTATATTTTTAGGCTATTATAAAATTTTGTTCTGTTTTGCCCTCGTAAATAAAAATTTTCAAGCAAATGTATATAAATAATCAAGAAATTATCCAACCGGTAATTCTTGAAGATTTGAGATATATTTTTGTGTCAAACTTACCCAAGTCAAAGTCTCATATATTAGTAGAAGAAAAATCCAAAAAGAAATAGGAGAAAGTTACAAGTTCCATCTTTGTCAATACAACATGAACTTTGTAAGTATGTTGATCCATGGCTAGGAGTTTTAGCCAAGAAAAAAAGAGAAAAAGAAAGAAAAAGTCAAAAAGACAAATAAATAGCCAATGAGCTATAATGTTATAAAGTTGAAGGAAGAAGAAGAAATAAAAGGTATCGATTAGCCAATGTGCTAAGTCGAGATACATGTTGCTTCAATTCATATGTTATTAGTATAGTTAGAAATAATAGACTTTCCAGATTTTTATGGGTATTGACTTTATATCTCAATTTTTCAACCTTAAAAACTTAAGTCGATTAGTTTTATCTTGTACTTCTACTTGGTAGACTTCTATCGAATTTTTATAAAATACATGTACCTTTGGATTTTTTTTTTCTTCTTGCTTGAGGGCAAGCAAAACTTAAGTGTGAGAGGATTTGATAACGCCCAAATCCAACATGTTTTTGGGAGCATTATCCGTACTTTTGTACATGTATATTGGTTATATCTATAATACTTTTGTGCATATTTGTGTCCAATTGTGTTTGCAAGTCTTTGTGTAGCCAATTACAGGGAAGAAGTGTGAAACAACGCAAATGTAAAGATTAGTACGAGTACGAAGAATCCTAGTCAAGTTCAAGACCCGTGTACAAGTTACAAGCCTTTGAAGATCAATTTCGGGTGCAAGAACAAATATTTCCAAGGAGCATACAAGTCACTCAGCATGAAGATGCCACCAGCACCATCAAGTTGCCACTTGCAAAAATCATCAAAGATGCCACCAGCAGGATGAAGATGCTACCAACATTTGTGTTGGCAGAAATTGTGTCTACATTCATGCAAGCTCATACAAGAAGCTTCTAAACTTTCTTTGGCTCCAAGCACTTGTCTTTGGCTCCAAGTATTTGTCTTTGGATCCAATCCATGCATTCACTCCATGCCATCAACTTTGCCTATAAATAAGACCCTTAGGGGTCATGTAATCATATGTCTTTCACAACAACTCATTAGTACTTTAATTACTCTTTCAATAACCACCAAATAACTATCTCAACCTTGTCCAAACCTCCATTCCCGGATTTGAGCAAGGTGGTGCAAGAAAAGTTACTCTTGGAGTTCGAAAAGCAAAGTTAACATCACGAAACTCTTAGGGATCATTACCCTAATCATTAGCAACATATTTCCACTTTGTAAGACTCTTGATTATGATTTGTAAGACTATTATTTCAGAGTTTATTTCATTGTTTGTTATGAGTAGCTAAATCTCATTCTACACTTGGTAGGATGATATTTGTGGTATGAAGTAGTGGTTGTGATTGTGATTTATGTTTATTTCAATGTCAAGCTTTCCTTTGAACCATTAGTACTTATGTTTCATGTGAAAAATGTTATCAAAACTTAATTTGTTGATAAAGATATCATAGGTCGAAAGGGTTAATTTCTATCAACAAGTCATAGCCAGTTTGTCTATGATTGGCTATCTTTTGTAATGATCATTTCTTAAGAAGTTTTGATTATCAAGAAACATAAGTATAAGTGTTAGCAAATTCATGAAACGATCGTGAATCGAATATGTTAAAATTGGATTAAGTCTTGAATTGAGTGATTGGGTCTAATGCTTGTTTTCTTTAACCAAAGTCTTGACAAGGATTGAAACTTTTGAAAACAATATCATAATCATATTTGTTAAATGTGTCATCACAATCATACCACTACGGATGCTCAAACTAGTCCTTACCAAGTGTTGCCTTTAATCTTATTATTAATCTCATCATTTTACTTGTTACTTGTTTGTCAACAATTGCTACAATCAATGATTATAGTTTATTTTTAAATGAGCATAGGTTTTCCAAATCCCCGTGAACGATCTCGGTATTACCACATAAAAGCTATACACAAACGAAAGGGTTATACTTTCCCGTGCATTTTTAGTCAATTCGGTAATTCGTGTTTATAAATTTAAAACTTGTTCTATAATTCCATCACACGACGGACGCATCAACCACAAATATGATCAAGAGTGGCAGATACCTTGGCCAGCATGGCTGGAACGTTTTCAAGTTCATTAAGTTTCTGCTTAACCTCATCAGATAAGGTCAACTTCTGTTTCTCCAGTAACGCCACTCTATCTTTTATCTTGGACACAGAGTCACACAAAGCATTAACATGGCCAGGCACTGGTGTGAACTCTAGTGGGAACTCCATGGAAGCACTATTGATGGAGTCTATAAGAGATGACATTTCTTGCTTTCGGGAAGTGGTGGTGGCCACATCTTTGACTAGTGGCTTTAAAGCAGCAATGATGACATCCTTGATTTGTTTAGCAGAAGGAGGAATTGGTCTTGCCTTAAGAGTTAAGAGTTCAGTATCAGCAAGCACCTTTTCTTCCTTCAGTTTAGCCACCTGTGATTGAAGAATCAACACTTGATTGGTTAATTCTTTTACCTGTTCAGATCTGGGGGATGGTAGCTTTGGTGTTGAATCAGCAGTTTCTTCATCTCTGTCATCAAGGTTGACCAAAATTCGTTCACTGAACCCCAGTTCCTTCTCCAAATCATCACCAGACATGTTGAATACAAATGAAGGCAAGTGTCCCACCTTAGCGTTAGTGGTGAGAGGCACTCCGTTTGGTGTCTGCTAAGCATCACCTCCAGTGTGAGGATCAGTTACAAGTCCTTCACCACCAGGGTTGGTTTTACCTGATGGATCCCGAGAAAGAGTCCCTGATAAGTTAAGATCAATGATATTGTTTTTGTTTTCTTCAGTAGGACCCTGTTGTGAGGGGAATACATCATTAGAAACAGATAGGCCAGGGTCAACATCAGCTGTTGTATTTGTTGACACATCATTCCCTGATGCAGACTCAGAGTGACAAATGATAGAAATTGGTAATGAAATAGGAATTTTATTCAGATTTAAGTCACTTACCAATGTTGACTCCACACTACTGAGCTGAGGGTGAGCTCCATCTTCACCCTTCTCTCCTAAAAAAGAGGTGAGAGAGGGGTTGCCTTCTGGACCTCTTTATGCATGTCACCTCCAGTGGAGACTGAAGGTGACGGCTGGCTTGGGTTCTGGTCCTTGGCCGAGGACTTATGTTTCTTCGAAGCATGGCCTTTGGAATCATCAGCAACCTTCTCTGTTGAAGATTGTGTGAGGGCTCTCCTCTTTCTGGACTCACGTCTAACCTTCTTAGTATTAACAGACGTGCTCTTCTGACGAGGTCCAGATGAAGCTCCAGGCTTTTCGCCCTTCAGATCCCCTTCTCCAGTTGGAGAAGTGTCTTTTGGAGCTTTATACATTATTGGAGCATCTGCTGAGCAGATGTCCAACATGGGTTGTGTAAGGGGAGGATCAATGGTGCTGACTGGAATATTCTAGCGAGTAAGATCAAATGGTCGAAAAATCAATTTATCTCCATTGATTTTTGAAAAGTCATCACCAAGATGGTCAGCAAAAAGGAGAAATAGAAATCTGGTGTAAACAACACTTTTCTCTCTTATCTTTTTCTCTAGCTTCCAATGGAGATCTTTAAAAATAAGCCTCCCAAAATCAGCTTTAATTCCCTTGGCCAAACAGTATAAAATAATAGCATCCTTTTGATTGATCTGGTCAAGGCCTCCAGTTCCCCCCCCCCCCCCCCAAACACTCAATAAGAATAGTCATTAGCAATTTCCATCTTGGTGGCAAACAACTTCTTTTTAACCCCCCTTTCTCAGTAATCTCATCAGTATACCCAATTTCTTTAAAGAAATTTTTAACAATCATAAAATCATAAGGTATAGCTTCATAATCACTAGGCTTTTCCAAATAATTTAGACCCAAAAGCCTTCTAAATAATTTTAGCCCAAATTTACCATGAATCCCAGCTGTGAAGAATCAAACTCGATAGACTTCTTGTTGTTTAGAAGCTTCTGATGTGAACCAAAATTCTTTTAGAACATTTTGAAATATCATACCAGGATCCTTAAACAATGCATCCCTTAAAACACTTTTGGACAACTAAGTCATTACTTGTTACCAGGAACAGATTTAATGGTGTCTGGTTTGATTAAGGTGATGTTGTTAGGCTTGAAGATGATATCTTCAATGGTAAAAGTAACATGAGTGGATGGGTTGAGTGTGATCTTTGCAACCTTTGGGAAGAAGATTCAACCATTGTTGTTTTTGTGTGTGTTTCTTTTTGAAAGAGAGAGAGTTTGTGTGTGTTTTTGATGAAAAGATTTGTAAACGTGGAATGAAATTCAATTGTAAGGGATTATATAAAAACTTGAATTGATTTGTAAAAAAAATTAAAACCATTTGAAAAAATTGTAAATCTTTTAGGGTTTCTTTTGAACATTTGACACAAGCTCTCTCATTAATGTTCTGCAAAAAGGTATGATTTTCTGTTGCTTTAAACAAAACGCCTCATGTGTCAGGGAGTTGTTGACTGTAGATGGGGACGTTTGAAATTTCCTTAATTAACAAATGAAACCTTTTGAAAGAATATTTGTTTTAGTCACAAGAAAATTCAATGACATTTAATACTTTTCATCACATGATTGATTTGTTTTAAATGTTGTTGCTCAGATATGCTGAAGCTGATGGCAATACTTGTGAGCTTCAGTGTGTCAAATGAGGCGACAAAACCCCATATACATGTTTACATAAGTGAACAAGACATATGACATTGCATGCTCCTCTACTCAGGCCTAGCTACTCAGTTGTATTAAAATTTTGTTCAGATTTTGCTGAAGGAAAAAAACTTTGATGACTGGTGATCATTTGTTCAACTTTAGTGAATCAGATAAGGCGACAAAATATCATATACACAATCACATAAATTGAGATAGACACATGACATTGCACACTCCTTTACTCAGACACTACTACTTAGCATTAATCAAAACTTTTAAGAAAAGTTGAACCTTTAGGCTTCTTCAGTGAATGCTGAAGGTTCAGGTTTAGTATCATCAATGTTCAACATACCAAGCTCCATTATCAATCTTTTGAAAGTTGGTTCATCCAGTGGTTTGGTGAAGATATCAACCAATTGATACTAAGTGGGGATGAAATCTAATTCAATGTCCCCTTTCACAATATGATCTCTAATAAAGTGATATCTAATATCAATGTGTTTTGTTCTTGAGTGAAGGACTGGATTGTTTGATATTGCAATAGCACTAGTGTTATCACAAAAAATTGGTACCTATCATATTCTATGTCATAATCAGCCAGTTGGCTTTTCATCCAAAGAACATTGGCACAACATCCAACAGCTGCCACATATTCAGCTTCTGCTAAAGACATGGCACCTGTTTGTTGCTTTTTAGCACTCCAACACACAAGTTTTCCACCTAGCAATTGGCAAGCACCAGAAGTGATTTTTCTTCCCATATTGCATCTAGCAAGTCAGAATCTAAATACCCCTTTAGATCAAACCCTGAGGATTTAGGGTACCAAAGACCTAGACTTGGTGTACCTTTTAGGTATCTAAAGATTCTCTTTACAACATTAAGGTGTGGTTCCTTTGGATATGCTTGGTATCTTGCACCCAGGCATGTAGAGAATTGAATGTCAGGTCTACTTGCAGTTAAGTACATGAGTGACCCAATCATACCTCTATACCGAGTCTCAGTGGCCCAATCATACTTCTTCAGCAAATCTTTGACATAATTTTCTTGATTGATGGAGATGCCTTGGTCAGATTGTTTAATATGAAGACCAAGGAAGTATGTGAGTTCTCTCATCATACTCATATCAAACTTGCTGGTCATAAGCTTGGCAAAATATTTGCAAAGTTTCAAGCTTGTTGACCCAAAGATGATGTCATCTACATAAATTTGTACCAGAATGGTGTCAGTTTTAGATTTATAGATAAACAAGGTGCTATCTATTTTTCCTCTGACAAACTTATGTTCAATGAGAAATGTTGAGAGAGTTTCATACCAAGCTCTTGGAGCTTGCTTCAGTCTATACAAAGCTTTGTAAAGCTTGTAGACATGGTTTGGGTATTTACTACTCTCAAAGCCAGGAGGTTGTGTAACATAAAGTTCTTCTTTTAGGTAACCATTTAGGAATGCACTTTTGACATCCATTTGGTAGATGATGAAGTTCTTGTAAGTGGCATAAGCAAGAAAGATTTGTATGGCTTCCATACGAGCAACTGGAGCAAAGGTTTGATCAAAATCAACACCAGACTCTTGATTGGATCCTTGGGCCACCAACCTAGCTTTGTTTTTTGTCACCACATTGGTTTCATCTCTTTTGAGCTTGTAAACCCATTTGGTGCCAATGGTTGATTTACCATATGGATGAGGAACCAATTTCTAGACTTTAACCAAGTTCCTCTTGCATGGAATCCACCCATCTAGGGTGTGTGAGTGCTTCAGAAATCTTTATAGGTTCAATTCTGAAAGAAAGTTTACATAGAGGCATTCTCTAGGTGAAGCAGCACTCAGTTTCTTTGCCATAGATCTAGTGATTCTACCTTCTCCCGGATTGCCTATTATGTTCACCAGCTGTATGTGACTATTATTAGTCCAAGATTTTTGTGGAGCTGGAGAATAGGCACTGGTATCATGATTAGAGCTAAAACTTGGAAGTCCATAACATGGACTTGGACTTGGATTATCTCTAATGTCTGTTGAAGGATATTCAATAGACTAAGGTTCAATCAATGGAGGGCTTCCTTCTTGGTCAGAAGCAACACATCCAAGACCTAATTCCCTAGAGATATTTAGAGAGATTTGAGCAGAAGGCTCAGATTGTTCATCAGCAGCTTCATTGGATTGATCATTTTGATCATGTGTGTCAGCATGCTGATTGTTTTGAAACTGACCATTTTGGTCATTTGTGTTGCTTTGCAGATCATTTTGATCATTTTGAGACTGATCATTATTTGATTGACAACCATCAGTATTTGATACTAAAGGATTTACTTTTGTAGGACTTGCCAAATCTTCAAATGGATCAATATGAGGAACTGAATTGCTTGTTTGATATTTTTGAGAAGGCTCATAATGTTGAAAATCATCAGATGGATAGTTGTGAGATTCATGAATATGAAGTTCATCATCTGATGGATTTGTAAATTTGAGAACTTCAGAACTTTCATTAAAAGTGATGTGATAAGTTTCTTCAATACATTATTGATATGAGTGATTTTACTCATATCATTTATATCTAAAATCAAACAAAAAATGCATAAAACAAATGAATATTGCCTTGTATATGTGTTTTTGTTGTTTAATATGTGTAGGTACCGAAGTACACGAAAACCGGCAAAATCGACACGGGTTTTGAAGAAAAGATCAAGGAAGCCAAATCAAGTCCGTTTTTAGTGGATTTAATCTTAATAAGGTTATTTGGGCCTTGTGGGTCCCACATTGGATTAATGGGCCCAAAAGCCCAATAAGGAAGCAAGTGTTATTTACAAACCCATCAAAGCCCAATTTACATTTAACCTTGGATGGATTAGTTACTTTGGGCCCAAGCCCATATCATTTGACAATATACTATGCGGAGGGAGTGTTCTTGGGCTCTTTAAAACCTATTAGGGTTATAACCGGTCAAGTAACTAATAAAAAGTTATAACTTTTCATTCAAAGTCAAACAAAACTCACTCACCACACACACTTATTCTTTCGATACTTCCAAGATAAAACCTTTCTCTCTCACAAACCAAAATAACCAGTTAACCATTTCAACCTAACCCTAGTTCATAAATCAACTTTTGGGGCTTATTGATTAGAAGCGCGTGGTATTACACACACCTTAATTAAATGCCAAGAATTTCGGAGCAAGAAGATGGAGGACTTATGGGTGACGTGGACCTTTTCTATCATTTGATTGGATGAAACAGCTCATCCGTCATCACCCTCCAATAAGAAGTTGACATCTCAGCTTTCAACTAGCACAACTAGCACACTTGATTGCCACGTTGGTGATCTGTGTGCTAGTTGGCTATTTTCAGTCGTAGATCAAAGGAGATGAAAGAGAAATGCAAGATCAATGGTCAAGAATGAATGGCTTCATCAACAAACTTCACCAACAAGCCATGGGGGTTGGCTATAAAAACCCCCATATTCTGTAATTTTTATTATCCCATTATTTTTCAATGTTATTATGCTAAAATAGTTTTAGGATATTTGTATTTTTCTTTTCAGTATTGTAATCACTCTTTATTATTAATAAAAGTTAATTTGAATTTAATTAAATTCGTGCCTTACTTTTCTGCTTAAATTTAATATTGCAAATTGTTCTTTAAAATGTTTGGCTATAATGATTATAAAATTATTTAATCAAGCTGATTAATAGCTTGTGTTAAATAATTAAAATAAGAATTGGGGAAAACGTATCCCCACTGGATTAGTTAAAAATAGCTGCTGTTAGCTGTTGTTTGAGTATGGTTCGTATGGTGGTTCGATGATGGTGGTTCGATGTATGGTGGAAGGTGGAGTTTGTTCGGTTTCATAAGATTGCTCAGCGCATATCTTCGTCCCAAAGGTTTCTACAAAAGGTTTTAATTCCTTTTAATTTTATGTTTTATTTTACATGTTCTAATGAATCTGCTCATTTGATTAAGTTTAGTTGATTATGTGTTAGTTGTATTGGATTCTGTGAGTTATGTTTTAGCTAGTTGTTGTTTAATCTGTTTTAAATAGGAGTTTGCTATAATCTGATTAATGTTTTAGCTAGTTTAATATCTGAGAGTGATGTATAACTACTTTGCATGTTACTTTGCAAATTGCTAAAACCTGTTAAGTTTTGGGAATATTTGAGTTATGAATGCTAAGGTTTGGTTATGTTATAGTCTGCTGTATCTTCTTGATTATGATGTGTGATTAGTTGATTTTATTTAGACTTAATATTTGATGTGTTGCTTATATTTCGAGTCCTGCACTGATCTAGGATGTTTTAGTCTTTGATTTTATCAGTCTGCTGATAAGGTTGTTTGAAGAGTACCTGTTTTGTTTATTGATAATTGAATGACTGATTTTTGAGTTTTAACTTGCTCTTATTTTGTTGATATATTAGTATAACTTTGTTGATATTGCTTGTCTGTATGAATGATTTAAACTGATTGTTCATGTCTGCTTTTGTTTAGATCTGATAGAGTTTGCCTGCATTTTCGGATATTTTTTATTTGTGTAACTGCTTGGTTGTAATCTAGTTTGCTGATTATTTTTTTCATTGTTGTAACACCCCATTTTGGTAAATGGAATGTCACGCATGATTATGGCGTGTCAACAAATCATACAAGGATAAATGTATTAAACATTACATGATCATAAAGGAAATACCGGAAACAAACATCGCTACCCTAAAAGTAGAACTCATCACACACAAACATAAGTACTGTAAATGAAAAGGACTAAACAATGTCCATAGAAATGAGTATCAAAAGTATGAAGAAATGCATAAAGTAATGAGGGCTGGGAAGCTTCCAATCCATACGCAAGTACGCCTAAAGTCTACGAGCGTCCTTGAGTACCTGCCGTTTTGGGAACATGAAAGGAAAAACCGCTGAGCATAATGCTCGGTGCACGGATATACAAGCATAGAATGAATAACATAAGCATAACAACATATAGCAGCGGAAATGTCTAAGTCCTGGAAAACCTGGTATAACTTAGTAATACTAGTTTTATAGTTTGAAAAGCCTTATGTTTATCTTATAAAAACTGTTTAACATGTTTACCATTAGCCAACATAGGTCATGAAATATCAACGTGCATGAATACTTGGAGGGGTGACCTCGTCATGCAATTAGAGGGGCTGCCTCTAATTAATATAAGTTTGGGTAGGAGGGATCAGCTCCTTGTGAAGGATGCAAGGCACACACCACATTCACCTGAATAATCTGTAAAGACATGTAACCTAGGATGCACCCATACGCCCCACATGATAATACTAATATGGCCAAAATCTGAAGGGACGCCACGAGCTATCACTCTGTCGTGGTGAAGTCATAACACTGGTGCCTCCAATGTTATAGTTATGGTACCTCCATAACTAGGTGAAACTAGTCATGCATGTATATGGCTTTAGGTATTTAATTAAATATATGCAATCAAAACATATAAAACATATACTAGGGAAAACAGTTGGCTGCATACGGGGAAATCCTAATAAGAAAAGAATGTCCATACTGAAAGGACGGAGAATCCGTACCTTGTGTCCAGTGAATGAAGAAGACGAACGGAAGAGAGTCCTACTTCGATATCACTAATGCTACATAAATAATATACGTGTATAAGTATTCTAATTACTGTATACGTAACTGGTTTTATATCATGTCTTAGCTTGTTTTATATGTTCATGTCATGTTCTACTTATTTTATCACTATGTTGTGTTTATCATGTATTATGTTCGTTCTGATTAAGTATTACTTGTATTTCTTGTATTATTATACTTGTTGTGTAATAATAAGTAACTTTCTAAAAATAGCAGGTTTCCTAAAATAGAAAGTTTCTAAAAATAAAAAGTTTTCAAAAATAGATAGTTTCCAAAAATAGAAAGTTTCCAAATATAGAAAGTTTCCAAAAATAGAAAGTTTTAAAAAATAGAAAGTTTCCAAAAATAGAATAGCTGCCTTAAAGAAATAAGTTTCTAAAAATAGAAAGTTTCCATAAATAGATTAGCTGCCCTAATTAAATAAGTTTCTAAAAATAGAAAGTTTCTATAATTAGAAATAAGCTGGATTATTAAGCTAATATTATAAGCCTAAGTTTACTGGTAAATATTCTAAGTCATGTGGTTTAATAGTATAGTTTATATTATTACATGTAAATTAAATAAACTATAGGTTATAAGATTTAATTAAATATAACATGATTTAATTAAATAAAAGGTAATACTACATAGGTTAAAACATGTATTAATATTTATTATTAATATAACCTAAGTCAAGGAAATTAATTAATTATATGCCATGTTTTAATAATTAATTAATTAAATCATAAAATATTTAGGTTAAAATCATGTATTATTATTACTAATAATTAACCTAAGTCATGTTCCAAATTAAATTAATTACATAGCATGTTAAATTAATTTAATTAAACCTTGTAATTATTTAACTTTTAAAAATAAATAATTAACTTGTAAAAATAAACCATGAATCGAACCCGTGTTCTAAATCTAAACATGTCATGAACCGGTCCGTGAACCCCTTGAACCGGATCAACAAACAATCCCTTTAAAGGTGTCACCGGCCTAAGCCGGTGGTCCCTTGACCCTTGGCTAGTCGCTGCCCATGCGGCAGTTTCCTCTGCTTGTTCGGTTTAGCCACCAGCTTAAGCCGGTGGTGTTTGTTTGTTTGTAGCCGAGACCCCAAAACTACCATGGCCAACCCCGACATGCGTTGGGGTCCCTTGGTTTGTTTGCTGTCGAGCCACGAAACCCACACCGAGACCTTGAGGTCTCGGTTGGTGGTCACACGAGCCACCCTGAGAGCATGGGCTCTCGGTTTATGTGCGTCGGCCGAACCAAACACCCCTTAAAACCATGTATTTTTAATACCCCATGTTTAGATCTAATTAATTATTAACTTGTTTAATAACTTCATGATTTTAGATCTAATAAACAAATAAAAAGAAAAGGTTTAAGAGATTACCGATTCGTGAATAACAAGAAGATTAATAACACGAACGATCTAACAAGAATTGGATCAACCAAAATCAACCAACGCATCCCTCTGTATTATGAAAACATGTTTCCTTCTTTTCCTTATTACTTAAATTTTTAAGTGGGCTTGGCCCACCTTGTTGTCTATGCCGCGGCTATGAGGGGCCCACAAGGGGAAACCTGTTGTTTTTCCGTGTTCTATTTATTTACGTGTTCTCGTGTCGTGTTTACGTGATTTAATTATTAATCGTTCGCGTCGTAAAATATATTTATTCGTAATCGTAATAAATATACGTAAATACATAATATTTGGTTCGTGATTATTTACGTTCATGATTTTCATGTTCGTGATTATAATTATTATGGATAATAATTATCGTGTCTTAATACGTAATAAATACTTATCGTGTAATAACACGTAAGTAATACTTGTAAATTCCTATTCGTGAAACGTAAACGTGCTAAATAAGGAAAGTTATAATCATGTACGTACGATCATAAGGGTACTATTCATGGTAAAATCATGCGGGTTTTACAACTCTTCCCACTTGAAAAGAATAATCCGTCCCCGAATTATTGATAATGTAAACTAGAAAAGAAGAACATACCTGAATTCAGAATATGAAATGAGGGTAAGAAGCCCGGATAGACTCCTCTGTTTCCCAAGTGGCTTCCCGCTCGGTATGATCCCTCCAAAGGATTTTGACGAATGGAATCGTCTTCCTTCTCATGACTCGTTCTTGTCTGTAAAGAACTTGTTCGGGTTCTTCTATGAAAGTAAGATCTTCACAAATCTGTTCCAATGGATACTGAACCATGTGAAGGGGATGATACTTGTACCCTCTGAGTAAGGACACATGGAAAACATCGTGAACATGAGAAAGCTGTGGAGGTAACGCTAAACGATAAGATACTTCACCGACTCGCTCAATGACATCAAACGGTCCGATGAATCGAGGAATGAGCTTCCCTTTGATTCCAAAACGTCTAACACCACGTGCCGGCGATACCTTAAGGAAGACATGATCTCCTATGTTAAAATGTAAGTCCCTACGATGCTTGCCGGCATAACTCTTCTGACGTGACCGTGCTTCTTGCAGTTTCTGCTTAGCTACTGTGACCTTCTCGTTGGTCAACTCAATCATTTATGGTCCTTCAAGTGTTAGCTCACCAACCTGATCCCAGCAGATTGAGGCGCGACACTTCCTGCCATTCAACATCTCGAATGGAGCACACTTGATGCTTGCGTGCCAACTGTTGTTGTATGCAAACTCTACCAGACAGATGTAATCGTCCCAATCTCTCGTCCATTCCAACGCACATGACCTCAACATGTCTTCTAATGTCTTAATCGTTTGCTCCGATTTCCCGTCTATTTGAGGATGAAAAGCCGTGCTAAGCTTAAGTTTTGTACTCCAAGCTTTCTACAGACTTCTCCAAAATCGCGAAGTGAAACGAGGATCTCTGTCTGAGACGATGCTGGATGGACCACCATGAAGTCTCATGATCTCCTTCTTGTAAGTATCGGTGAGTTTACCCTGACCGAATCTTCCTTGCGGATCGGTAAGAAATGAGCTGACTCGGTAAGTCGATCAACGATAACCCAAATCGCATCGTGCTTCCTCTTTGTCTACGGAAGACCGGTAACAAAATCCATGGTGATTTTGTCCCACTTCCACTCTGGAATATCTAACGGTTGAAGAAGACCTCCAGATCGCTGATGCTCGATCTTAACCTGCTGGCAGGTAAGACATTTGGAGACGTAAGTCACAACATCCTGTTTCATACCACTCCACCAAAAGTATTGCTTGATGTCATGGTACATCTTGGTCGAACCAGGATGGATAGAGAATGGGGAGCTATGAGCCTCAGCTAACAATGCTTCCCGAAGTTCTTGATCATCAGGAACAAAAAGTCTCGTGCCCTGCCATAAGATACCATCTGCGTCTACTCGAAATTATGTCTGCTTCTCCAAATTCTGAATTATCGCCCAGATTTCACCATCATCTTTCTGAGCTTCCTTGATCCTAGAGAGTAACTCGGGTTCCACTCTAAGATTAGCCCAGTAACCGTGTTGTCCATGTACCATGATCTCAATGTCTAGTCGCTCCAAGTCTCTTATAATTTCCTCCTCAATTTTAATACCGTTTATCATTCTGGACTTTCTGCTAAGTGCATCTGCCACTACATTCGCCTTGCCCGGATGATACTGTAAATTAATGTCATAATCCTTCAACAACTCTAACCATCTCCTCTGTCTCATGTTCAATTCACGTTGAGTGAAGATGTACTTCAAGCTCTTGTGGTCCGTGAATATGTCACATGATTCTCCATATAAGTAGTGCCTCCATATCTTTAATGCAAACACGACTGCTGCAAGTTCCAAGTCATACGTGGGGTAATTTTCCTCATAAGGCTTAAGCTGCCGTGAAGCGTACGCGATCACTTTCCCATGTTGCATGAGAACACAACCAAGTCCCTTCCCTGACGCATCACTATAGATCTGAAATCCACCTGTACCAGATGGGAGAGTAAGAATTGGTGCAGATACTAACTTCTGCTTTAGGTATTCAAAGCTCTTCTCTCTTTCTTTAGTCCAGACGAATTTCTCCCCTTTTCGCATCAGCTTGGTTAATGGTAGTGCTAAACAGGAAAAGTTCTCCACGAACCTACGGTAGTAACCAGCTAAGCCTAGGAAACTGCGAACCTCAGTCGCTGATGTCGGTCTTGGCCACTTGGTAATAGCCTCAACCTTTGCTGGATCCATGGTGATTCCTTTTGCTGATACAATGTGACCTAAGAATGCCACCTTGTCTAACCATAACTCACACTTGGATAATTTAGCATACAGCTTCTTCTGGCGAAGAAACTGTAACACTGTACGAAGATGGTCTTCGTGTTCCTCCTTGGACTTGGAGAATATCAGAATGTCGTCAATGAAGACAATGACGAACTTATCCCGAACTTCACAGAAGATTCTGTTCATCAAATTCACGAATACTGTTAGAGTATTGGTAAGGACAAATGGCATGACTACAAATTCGTAGTGGCCATAGCGTGTACGGAAAGCAGTCTTGGTTATGTCCTGCTCTTTAACCCGTAGCTGATGATAGCCCGACCTTAGATCAATCATGGAGAAATGTTTGGCCCCTTAGAGTTGGTCAAACAAATCATCTATACGTGGTAGAGGATACCTATTCCTGATGGTAATCTTATTGAGCTCGTGATAGCCTATGCAAAGACGCATATTGCCGTCCTTCTTCTTCACGAATAAGACCGGTGCGCCCCATGGAGATGCGCTCGGTCGAATGAAGCCTCGTTCCAGAAGTTCTTGCAATTGATCCTTCAGCTCCTTCAACTCTATGGGAGCCATGCGATAAGGAGCCTTGGAAATCGGCTCAGCTCCTAGGATGAGCTCGATATTAAATTCTACATCACGTGCAGGTGGTATGCTCGGAAGTTCTTCTGGAAATACATCTTGAAATTCTGACACTATCGGCTGATTCTGAATTGATGGGGATTCAGCATCCATGTCCTGAACAGTAGCTAGATAGCCCTCGCAACCATGTGAAAGTAATGCACGTGCTTGCAGGGTTGATATGATTTGTACAGACCTTCCGAGTACGAACCCGTTGTGAACGTACTCTGGTGCATTAACATCACCGAAGATGACTCGATATGAATGGCAGTCTATGGTAGCATGATGCTTGGATAGCCAGTCCATGCCCAATATCATATCAAAATCATTCATGTCCATCAGAAGTGCGTCAACGGGACGAACCATGTTATCAAACTCTAGGGGAAGGCTCTTGTACACATGGGTTATGCGTCCCGAGTCTCTTAAAGGCGTGGAAATATTCAGTATATTTCCTAGTGGCATGGGGAGTATCCTAAAATTCTTAGCATAATTAGTAGAAATGACCGAGTGAGTAGCACCCGTGTCAAATAGAACACATGCAGCTTGACCATACATATACAAGATTCCAGTGATGGTACCTGTAGACTTGTTGGCCTGATCGCGAGATGTCGTGTAAACGCGTCCACTAGTTGGAGGCGGCTTGGTATCAGCATGTCCCGATGTGCCCTCCATCTCGCCCTTGCGGCAGTCCTTCATGCGATGGCCAGGAAGACCACACTTGAAGCATGCGTTGCTATCGAGGCGGCATGGCCCTGGGTGCCTACGGTTGCAGGTAGTGCAAAGAGGATGAGTATATCCTCCAGCAGGTGTCCTTGCTGGCTGAGAGCCTGATAAGAACAATATACACGAGACATGATAATAGGTACAAAGGACAATGCGGATAATTCGTAAGATGGAATAACATTGATAGCTGGACGGTTAGGCTGTGAACCTCTCTAGTTATGGTCCCTCCCGTTACCATGATTCCTGGTTGAAGATTCTCTAATGTGTCAGAATTAAGAATTATAGCATGTAATCATAAGAAAATGAGTAAGTATAAGGACCTGTTGTTGTTGGAGTTTCCATCGTTGTTACGTTAATTATCATTACCACCACACCTATCCGTAGCAGAACGGTCGTGAGTCTGACTGCTTCCCTTGGGCTGAGTAGGTTGTTGCTGAGTAGCCGGCTGAGACCGGTCCCTAGTCTTCTGCCTGGAAGATATAGTTTAAAAGAGATGTAATTATTGACATATGCTGAAAGAATATGGTTTGGTCACCGCTGAATAACGAATGTTTACCTCTTCTCGGGTCTCTCTGCTTCCCCGAACTCTTCTCTTTCTTGCAGCATCTCCAGCTTACGTGCTGCATCGGCCACTTATGCCACCGTGTTGAACGTAGCACACACCAAGTTGTTTGCAACCGATGTACGAAGAGCCCACCGGAAGTGGTATGCTTGCTCTTCGGGAGTACCTGTTGTTGCACCAAGAAAACCAGCTAAATAGAGAAAGCGCTGCATGAACTCGTTGTTGTTTTCTCCAGCGCTTTGTCTGATTCCATGGTACTCTCTCTTCAGCTTGTCTTGCTCAGCGTTGGGGAAGAATTGTCCCATCACCAAATCCCTGAACTGAGCCCAAGTCAAACCAGCCACCAAATTATCACCTCCCTCAGACTGCTTCAGTGCCTTCCACCATGATAGCACATCACCTTCGAACCGGTAACAGGCCAACCTCGACTTGAAGACGGGGTCACAACCCATGGCATCGAAGATCTTCTCAATGTGAGCCAACCAGCTTTCAGCTTCACTGGGGCTATCTGTTCTCTCGAAAGCTCGAGGGCGTAGCTTATTGAATCTCTCCAGCCATGTGACCAATGTTGCTGGAGGAGGAGGAGGAGGTACTGGGTGCTGCTGCTGATTGTTGGCGGCCTGTACCTCAGCCCTGATTTCGTTCCTCAGCTGAGGAAGCATATCTTGCATTGTAGCTTGGACTGCTGCATTGAGTTGTTCCTGCTCGTGTGTGAGAACCATCTAACAGTATAACATAAAAATACATGATTAACTGATCAAAACATAAACTATATACATGAAAAAAAATATACCAATAAATCATGAAAAAAAATTTATGCAGAAAAACTAGTTTATGAATGCATGATGAAGTTTATTGAAAACTTTTATATGCGCGAGAGTGAACACCTATGGTCAGTTCACTCAAAACAAAAGACATGGCGAGGGGACGCCGGTGGGTCGGTCCCAAAGTTAAAAGTTTCGATAAAAGCACATGCGACTAAATAGGGCTAGTCCTGTACTAACCGTTACTTAGTCATAAACCTGCGACAATAACATATATATATATATGTATGCATGAAAATGATGAATGCATGAAAACCGACTGTCTGTCTTAGGATGACCATAGTGACTACCCACTAATCACAGGTCGTGTTTTGAGAGCCTACAGGTCAAAGCCTTGGCTCTGATACCATAATTGTAACACCCCATTTTGGTAAATGGAATGTCACGCATGATTATGGCGTGTCATCAAAGCATACAAGGATAAATGTATTAAACAATACATGACCATAAAAGAAATACTGGAAACAAACATCGGTACCCCAAAAGTAGAACTCATCACACACAAACATAAGTACTGTAAATGAAAAGGACTAAACAATGTCCACATAAATGAGTATCAAAAGTATGAAGAAATGCATAAAGTAATGAAGTCTAGGAAGCTTCCAATCCATACGCACGTACGCTTAAAGTCTACGAGCGTCCTTGAGTACCTGCCGTTTTGGGAACATGAAAGGAAAAACGACTGAGCATAACGCTCAGTGCACAGATATACAAGCATAGAATGAATAACATAAGCATAACAACATATAGCAGCGGAAATGTCTAAGTCCTGGAAAACCTGGTATAACTTAGTAAAACTGGTTTTATAGTTTGAAAAGCCTTGTGTTTATCTTATAAAAACAGTTTAACATGTTTACCATTAGCCAACATAGGTCATGAAATATCAACGTGCATGAATACTTGGATGGGTGACCTCGTCATGCAATTAGAGGGGCTGTCTCTAATTAATATAAGTTTGGGTAGGAGGGATCAGCTCCTTGTGAAGGATGCAAGGCACACACCACATTCACCTGAATAATCTGTAAAAACATGTAACCTAGGATGCACCCATACGCCCCACATGATAATAATAATATGGCCAAAAGCTGAAGGGACGCCACGAGCAATCACTCCATCGTGGTGAAGTCATAACACCGCTGCCTCTAGTGTTATGGTTATGGTACCTCCATAACTAGGTGAAATTGGTCATGCATGTATATGGCTTTAGGTATTTAGTTAGACATAAGCAATCAAAACATATAAAACATATACCGGGGAAAACATTTGGCTGCATACGGGGAAATCCTAATAAGGAAAGAATGTCCATACTGAAAGGAAGGAGAATCCGTACCTTGTGTCCAGTGAACGAAGAAGACGAACGGAAGAGAGTCCTACTTCGATATCACTAATGCTACATAAATAATATACGTGTATAAGTATTCTGATTACTGTATACATAACTGGTTTTATATCATGTCTTAGCTTGTTTTATATGTTCATGTCATGTTCTACAGATTTTATCACTATGTTGTGTTTATCATGTATTCTGTTCATTCTGATTAAGTATTACTTGTATTTCTTATATTATTATACTTGTTGTGTAATAATAAGTAACTTTCTAAAAATAGCAGGTTTTCTAAAATAGAAAGTTTCCAAAAATAGAAAGTTCTAAAAAATAGATAGTTTCCAAAAATAGAAAGTTTCCAAAAATAGAAAGTTTCCAAAAATAGAAAGTTTCTAAAAATAGAGTAGCTGCCTTAAATAAATAAGTTTCTAAAAATAGAACGTTTCCATAAATAGATTAGCTGTCTTAATTAAATAAGTTTCTAAAAATAGAAAGTTTCCATAATTAAAAATAAACTGGATTATTAAGCTAATAATATAAGCCTAAGTTTACTGGTAAATATTCTAAGTCATGTGGTTTAATAGTATAGTTTATTAATTATTACATTTAAATTAAATAAACTATAGGTTATAAGATTTAATTAAATATAACATGATTTAATTAAATAAAAGGTAATACTACTTAGGTTAAAACATGTATTAATATTTATTATTAATATAACCTAAGTCATAGAAATTAATTATATATATGCCATGTTTTAATAATTAATTAATTAAATCATAAAATACTTAGGTTAAAATCATGTATTATAATTACTAATAATTAACCTAAGTCATGCTCCAAATTAAATTAATTACATAGCATGTTAAATTAATTTAATTAAACCTTGTAATTATTTAACTTGTAAAAATAAATAATTAACTTGTAAAATAAACCTTGAACCGACCCCGTGTTCTAAATCTAAACATGTCATGAACCGGTCTGTGAACCCCTTTAACCGGATCAACAAACAATCCCTTTAATGGTGCCACCGGCCTAAGCCGATGGTCCCTTGACCCTTGGCTAGCCGCTGCCCATGCGGCGGTTTCCCCTGCTTGTTCGGTTTAGCCACCGGCTTAAGCCGGTGGTGTTTGTTTGTTTGTAGCCGAGACCCCAAAACCACCAAGTCCAACCCCAACATGCGTCGGGGTCCCTTGGTTTGTTTGCTGCCGAGCCACGAAACCCACACCGAGACCTTGAGGTCTCGGTTGGTGGTCACACGAGCCACACCGAGAGCATGGGCTCTCGGTTTGTGTGCGTCGGCCGAACCAAACACCCCATAAACACATGTATTTTTAATACCCCATGTTTAGATCTAGTTAAAACTTGTTTAATAACTTCATGATTTTAGATCTAATAAACAAATAAAAAGAAAAGGTTTAAGAGATTACCGATTCGTGAATAACAAGAAGATTAATAACACAAACGATCTAACAAGAATTGGATCAACCAAAATCAACCAACGCCTCCTTCTTGGTGTTTATATGCGGCGGACACAAGGAGAAAAAGAAGGAGAAAAGGGTTTTGTGATTTTCTAAAGACTCTGTATTATGAAAACATGTTTCTTGCTTTTCCTTTTTAGTTAAAATTTTAAGTGGGTTTGGCCCACCTTGTTGTCTATGCCACGGCTATGAGGGGCCCACAAGGGGAACCCGTTGTTTTCCCGTGTTCTATTTATTTACTTTTTCTCGTGTCGTGTTTATGTGATTTAATTATTAATCGTTTGCGTCGTAAAATATATTTATTCGTAATCGTAATAAATATGCGTAAATACATAATATTTGGTTCGTGATTATTTACGTTCATGATTTTCATGTTCGTGACTATAATTATTCTGGATAATAATTATCGTGTCTTAATACGTAATAAATACTTATCGTGTAATAACACGTACGTAATACTTGTAAATTCCTATTCGTGAAACGTAAACGTGCTAAATCAGGAAATTTCTAATCATCTACGTACGATCATAATGGTACTATTCATGGTAAAAGCATGCGGGTTTTACAATTGCTGAGTTATTATAGCTAACAGATCCTTTTGATCTGTTTAGTTTGGCTAATTCATATTTCAGTTATAATATTCATCACAAAGGTCATTACTGTGACTTTGGATACCAGTTTACTTTCTAAATAAAGTTATTTATCAGTCCAAAGTTGTCATCACTAGGCACTCCTGTGACTTGGTTTTCTTTTACTTTATCCAAAAAAATAAATCACAAAAATATGTCCCTTGTGGGATTTGAAACCATGACCTCATGGATAACAGCCAAATGACTTACCATCTCATCCAGATTTACTTTTGTGTTTAAATACTGTTTGTTACATTAATATAGGTTTATTAATTAGGCAGTCAGCCTATTAGTCATTTAAATACATAGTTTTAAATTTTGTTTAAATTTAAATCATTTTAATTTCTTTTATAAAGTTTACAAATAAATAAACAAAAACAAAATATTAAAAAATGTTTTATTAACTTTAGAAATTTAATTAGTTATAAAAATTAGTTTTTAAAATAATTAGATTTTAATTAAGTTAGTTTTAAATAAATTAGTTTTAAAAATAGATTTTGTTAATTAAAAAGTAAAAGTAATTTTTAAAAGATTTAATTATTTTTTAAGTTTAAATAGAGTTTTAAATAGTGCAAAAGTTATTTCAATTAAATAGTTAATTTTTAAGGAATTTTAAATAGTTTGAAATTTTAAATAGTTTTAAAGTTTGAATTTTAATAATTGTCTTTAGATTAAATAATGGGGAACGATTCATGCACTTAGGTTTAAATTTGTAGGATTAAATTTAGATTAAAACCGAAAACCAATTCAAATCGATTGTCCAAATTGAAGCAAAACGTCTCAAATTCACTTGATCCTCGTGTACAACGAACTTGGATCATCCACGTGTTTAATTAAATTCGTCTTCGACTTATTTATGGATTATTACCTTTTACTAAGGGTAATTTCCTAAATTTGTCCTATATCGTATCTAGTTAAAATACACCGACGATTCCTCGACACATCAAAAATTTTGGCGCCGCTGCCGGGGATCTTGTGTACGATTTGTCTTGTGGAGATTTGTTGATCGTTGATTTGAAGACCCTTTCCCTCCTCGGAAAGTTTTGTTATTTTTCTATTATTATAATATGTATCGTTTTTGTGTTTTTTTGTGATTATTATATTATATTACGTAGAACAATAAATTTACCTACTTCCAAATAAGACCTTAGTTGGGATTTCATCACCTAGCTATTGTATTCGAATCCAAAAAAAAAGCAAAATAGATAAATACTAATATAAAGTTTGAACTCGATTTATACAAGCTATAAGGTGGGTATAAGGCGACGAGCTATAAAAGGCCGTCTAAGGAAAAAGGTTTTTAAGTGCTTTGTGCCACCTCATTTCCCCGCTTGCTTGTGCGTATATTGAGAGGTACGACCGATTATTGGTTTGCCGACTCAAGTAGTAATATATCTTATTTTTGTAGTTTACTTATTGAACCTCGAGACGGTTAGGTTTTCACCTACGTTTCAAAGTCAACCGAGGGTACATTACTTCCATAGTAATTATCCTTATTCTTTGTTTTTGTCAATCTTTGATTGATTTATGAAAAATACCAAAAATAATCTTCTTAATTCTATATCATGTTTAATTCTTTTTCTCCTCACCCTCCAATTTTTAATTCTTCTATGAATTCCTTCGTCAATTATGTAGGGTGTGGAGAATCGTTATATGGTCTTTTACCATATCGGTGGTGTACGTGTGAGCGTTGTGGAAATGATTTACGTCACGATTTACGGGTTGGATTTTGTCCTTCTTGTAATGAAATTACTTCATGTGGAAACCCGAATTTTCGAATAATTCTCTCGATTTCTACCCACCTCCACACCCCACATACGAGACACCCTCGTTTGAATTTTGTGGAAACGATTCCCATTTTGGTGTTGATTGTACGCATCGATTCTCGCTTAATCACGAGCAAGAACCGGGCTACAATCATAACTTTAATGATAATTGTTATCCACAAGATTTACCGAGTTTTTCACAACAATATCTTTGTTGTGAGTATTATGGAGGTCCTCATGAGAGCTTTAATTGTCAACCAATGGATACAAAAATTTATGAGCCCTTTTCTCTCGAGAGTGAAAATTTTAAACGACTTGAAACATTGTTTCAACAAATAATGAATCAAAGAAATGTTGAAATTATTGAGAAGAGCATTGAAGATATGTTGCTAGAAAAGAGACAAATCAATCAAGAGATTAACGATATAACTAATGAATTGGTAAGTCGAAGATATATGGTGAAATAATTGATGAGGGATTTAAAAGAGAGTGTGAAATTAAGATTAGACAACTTTCGCAAGACTATAATGGATTAAGCATTAAAACTTGAAAGAAAGAACAAGCTCAAGAGGAAGCTAAATATCTTGCTACTCCTGAACTCGAGCGTTCTCTTCTTATTGATGATGACGAGGAGAGTACTATTTCTTTGCGAGATCTTATTGCTCTACATCCCTCATCTAGTGCTATCGTACTTCCTTTTCATTTCTTGCCGGCTATGGAGCCTGAGAATTCACCCATCCTAGATGATGAGGATATATTCGATCTCACTCCTTCTCATGACATCACCACTCCTATTCATGATTCTTCCACCGTGGAGCCCGAAAATTCTCTAAGCATGGAGGACGAGCTTATTAGCACTATTTCGGAAACGGAATCGGACGAAGTAATAAAGTCTAGTGTTGAGATTATTGTCCAAAACCAAAGAGAGTTCAATGGTATTTCCAATGAAACGTGTGATTTGCCACAATGTGATGACTCTACTTCGTCCAATCACTTTGAGATTTTCTCCAATTCTAATGATGAAAATTATGATGGAAATGAAGATTTTGAGAATGATTCGACTTCTAGTGAATTTTCTAATGAGGAGTTCTCCGATTAACTTTCTTATAAAGATGACATTCACTACTCGGATTTTGAGGGGTATCCCGATGAACCTACTCTTCTTCAACCATTTCCACCGGGAAATGAGGATGATAGTGATCCGATTTTTGAGAGATTCACCTTTGAACTTGCTCCTTTAGACCCATTTCCATCGGTAAATGAGGTTGATTTGACTATTCTGATCCTTGAGAAGTTCACCGATGAACTTACTCATTTAGATGTGGAAAACATGATTCTTCGCGAAAAATTATGCAACGTCTATATTCTCATTTCTAAGATCGAAGCTTTGAATTCTAATCCTAATGCCAAGTCTTTCTCTCTATCTCCTACCCGTTGAGGATAGTGACCCGCTTATGGAGGAGATTGACATGTTTCTTGCTTCTAATGATTCGAGACCACCGGGTGTTGATGATCTTGACCCGCAGGGGGACGCTCTCTTTTTAGAGAATTTACTTGATGATGATTTCATCCCAAGTCCTCCTCCCACCCACTTTGATCTTAATGTGCGGGTTTTTCATGTGTCTCATATTGAGTACCATGACCCAATTGATCACATTTCTAAGGGTGAAATGGTCATTAAAAATAAGAATGTTGATACCACTATGGATGAAACTTTTACCACACCATTACCATGTGCTTTATATAATTTTGGATTAGCATGGGGGGACGACACCGTATTGTCTATTCCTTTCTCTCCCAAGGACGAGGTATTCGACCCCGGAATCATTGATTTGGGGAAATTTCGGCCTTTCACCGATGCAATAATTGAAAGACTTTTGATCATCTTGGTGCGAGTTTATCTCAGGGAGCATGCTATATTCATTCCATAATTTGTTACTACTATCTCTTTTTAGAGATTTGTGTTGGAGTTTCATCCTTTCGTTTGTCATCCGACAACGAGGACGTGATCTTTGATCCCAGCATTGTGCTTTATTATGGATTTTATTCCAATATGCCGGTTTTCACCATTTTCCCTAAGGACCAATGAATGCGGGGATCGAGTAGAGCTTCTGACTCGGTTAACAAAAACGAGGTGCCTTGTGGGGGAGTCCCATACATTCTATCTTCTTTCTATTTTCTAACACTAATAAGGCTTGATCTTTCAAGCTCGTGCTCGTGTTTTGTTGTGTTGTGAATCTTAGGTACGACCCTAATCATTAAAGACTCTCGTGTTCAATTTTTGCCGGTCCACTTGATCTTCTATTATTTGATTGTCAAAAAAGGGCACACTCTCTATCCTTTGATTTTTTTCGACTAACGTTTTATCTTGAAGCATAATTAATAAACGGCTTATAGATTTGCGTGCTCTTACCACGTTAGGACTTTTGCATTAGACTCTTCGTGTTTTAGCAAGGGAGTGCTACTCTTGAGCTAAGAAACATTGAGGACAATGTTTTGTTTTAGCATGGGGGAGTCAATCGTTATAATCGCTTGCAATTGCTTTTGTCGTGTCTTAACGTAATCGTTTTTCTCGTTTTTCGTAAAAAATTTAAATTTTTAGTGTTATTTTAAGTTTTAATAAATAAAATAAGTGCTTTTGACACAAATGTAGGCTTTCTGTTGGTGAAAATAAAAATAATTTTTTAATAGACTCGCTTTTTACCTTAGCTTTTTCCTTAACGTGTTTAAGTCAAGTTTTGCTAGGCTTTTATATAGGGAACTTTAAAACGCTAAAGTCTTAACTCATACGGGTTTAAGAACGAGAAATGTTCGCGAGTTCCTATAATTGATCCTAGAAAGTCATTTATCAAGGGAACTTTAAAACGCAAATTCTAAAACTTGAAAAAGTTTAAGAAGATGCAAGATCCTATAGATGACTTGAAAACCCAAAACTTTGATTTAATAGGCTAAGTATCCATTGATTTCACATTTTTGAGATTTTACAATATGGAGAACAAGAAATGATAAAGTTTAATCATAAGTTTTTAAGGTTAATTCTTCCTTGTGTAAGTATTTTTGTGTTTGATTTAATCTCCTCGTATTTATTTTTCACGCTTGAATAATAAATTTCTTAATAAATGAAGTTTTTAGCGGTTTAGGCTTAATATCTTAACTTGTAACTCCTTCTTTTTCTTCCCTTGTAATTAAAGTGAGAACACATTAGCGTCATGGGCTTTTGATCATGGGATTGCGGAAATTTGGCTTATTATACATATCATAATAATAAGAAGAATAATTAAAAACATGTTCTCTATGAGCCTTCGGGTGGGAGTCATGTAGCACTAACCTTGTCATTTGAGCCTTAGGGTGTATGACATGGGGACGTGTTTAATAAAAATTGTTTCATCATCATGAGCCATAAGGTGGGATGGTGAATGTCAATTCCCTTATTTTTGTCCAAGGAGCCTTCAGGCGTGGATTATAAATAAGGAGCACAATTTACATCTTAATGAGCCACAAGGTGATATGATGCAATTGTTGCTAACTCCATTAATAAGGTCATAATTGACTTTGGAGGATTTATTGTTGCTTTTAAGTAGTCCTATTAGCCAAATTTCGGATCCGGGTATTTATCCCTCAAATCGTGTTAAGTTATCCTTGATGTGGACTTTCTTTAGTGACAACGGTTTTTGAAGTCGAGGTTAGGTTTTGAGTGTTGAGTTTACACCGTTTTTACCTTCATTTTTGGATTAATAAATATCAAATAAGTCAAATGAGCCTTTAAGTGAAGGACATTTAAAATCTAGAGATACAATTAGGAATAAAAGGAGATTGAGTTTAACGTAAATTACTTGTATAAGTGGTCTTAACTTTGGGACTTATGATTGACAATGATCTTGTTTTTGAATTTGGCATGGAAAAGTGAAAAGTCGAGGACGGTGAATCTATTTGAGTTTTATGATCCTTAAAGTTATTTTTCAAATAATGAAAGCATTACATTATGTCTTTTCAAAATAAAGTATCAAAAATTGAATTAGTGTAGTTAGTAGTTTAATTTTATCATTACCTGAGGACACGGCAATTGCTTAGCAAGGGGGAGTTTGATATGAGTGATTTTACTCATATCATTTGTATCTAAAATCAAACAAAAAATGCATAAAACAAATGAATATTGCCTTGTATATCTATTTTGTTGTTTAGTGTGTGTAGGTACCGAAGTTCACGAAAACCGGCAAAATCGACACGGGTTTTGAAGAAAAGATCAAGGAAGCCAAATCAAGTCCGTTTTTTAGTGGATTTAATCTTAATAAGGTTATTTGGGCCTTGTGGGTCCCCCATTGGATTAACAGGCCCAAAAGCACAATAAGGAAGCAAGTGTTATTTACAAACCCATCAAAGCCTAATTTACATTTAACCTTGGACGGATTAGTTACTTTGTGCCCAAGCCCATATCATTTGACAATATACTATGCGAAGGGAGTGTTCTTTGGCTCTTTAAAACCCATTAGGGTTATAACCGGTCAAGTAACTAATAAAAAGTTATAACTTTCCATTCAAAGTCAAACAAAACTCACTCACCACACACACTTATTCTTTCGATACTTCCAAGATAAAACCTTTCTCTCTCACAAACCAAAATAACCAGTTAACCATTTCAACCTAACCCTAGTTCATAAATCAACTTTAGGGGCTTATTGATTAGACGCGCGTGGTATTACACGCACCTTAATTAAATGCCAAGAATTTCGGAGCAAGAAGATGGAGGACTTATGGGTGACGTGGCCCTTTTCTATCATTTGATTAGATGAAACAGCTCATCCATCATCACCCTCCAAAAAGAAGTTGACATCTCAGCTTTCAACTAGCACGACTAGCACACTTGATTGCCACGTTGGCGATCCACGTGCTAGTTGGCTATTTTCAGCCGTAGATCAAAGGAGATGAAAGAGAAATTCAAGATCAATGGTCAAGAATGAATGGCTTCCTCAACAAATTCACCAACAAGCCATGGAGGTTGGCTATAAAAACCTCCATATTCTGTAATTTTTATTATCCCATTTTTATTTTCAATGTTATTATGCTAAAATAGTTTTAGGATATTTGTGTTTTCCTTTTCAGTATTGTAATCACTCTTTATTATTAATAAAAGTTAATTTGAATTTAATTAAATTCGTGCCTTACTTTTCTGTTTAAATTTAATATTGTAAATTGTTCTTTAAACTGTTTGGCTATAATGATTATAAAATTATTTAATCAAGTTGATTAATAGCTTGTGTTAAATAATTAAAATAAGAATTGGGGAAAACTTATCCCCACTGGATTAGTTAAAAATAGTTGTTGTTAGTTGTTGTTTGAGTATGGTTCGTATGGTGGTTCGATGATGGTGGTTTGATGTATGGTGGAAGGTGGAGTTTGTTCGGTTTCATAAGATTGCTCAGCGCATATCTATCTTCCCAAAGGTTTCTACAAAAGGTTTTAATTCCTTTTAATTTTATGTTTTATTTTACATGTTCTAATGAATCTGCTCATTTAATTAAGTTTAGCTGATTATGTGTTAGTTGTATCTGATTCTGTGAGTTATGTTTTAGCTAGTTGTTGTTTAATCAGTTTTAAATAGGAGTTTGCTATAATCTGATTAATGTTTTAGCTAGTTGTTATATCTGAGAGTGATGTATAACTGCTTTACATGTTACTTTGCAAATTGCTAAAACCTGTTAAGTTTTGGGAATATTTGAGTTATGACTGCTAAGGTTTGGTTATGTTATAGTCTGTTGTATCTGCTTGATTGTGATGTGTGATATTTGATTTTATTTAGACTTAATATTGATATGTTGTTGATGTTTTAAGTCCTGCACTGGGCTAGGATGTTTTAGTCTTTGATTTTATCAGTCTGCTGATAAGGTTGTTTGAAGAGTACCTGTTTTGTTTATTAATAATTGAATGACTGATTTTTGAGTTTTAACTTGCTCTTATTTTGCTGATATATTAGTATAACTTTGCTGATATTGCTTGTCTGTATGAATGTTTTAAACTGATTGTTCATGTCTGCTTTTGTTTAGATCTGATAGAGTTTGCCTACATTTTTGGATATTTGTGATTTGTGTAACTTCTTGGTTGTAATCTAGTTTGCTGATTATTTTTTATAATTGTTGAGTTATTATAGCTAACATATCCTCTTGATCTGCTTAGTTTGGCTAATTCATATTTCCGTTATAATATTCATCATAAAGGTCATTACTGTGACTTTGGATACCAATTTACTTTCTAAATAAATTTATTTATCAATACGAAGTTGTCATCACTAGTCACTCCTGTGACTTGGTTTTCTTTTACTTTGTCCAAAAAAATTAAATCACAAAAATATGTCCCTTTTGGGATTTGAAACCATGACCTCATGGATAACAACCAAATGACTTACCGACTCATCCAGTTTTACTTTTGTGTTTAAATATTGTTTGTTACATTAATATAGGTTTATTAATTAGGCTGTCAGCCTATTAGTCATTTAAATACATAGTTTTAAATTTTGTTGAAATTTAAATCATTTTAATTTCTTTTATAAAGTTTACAAATAAATAAATAAAAACAAAATATAAAAAAAATTATTAACTTTAGAAATTTAATTAGTTATAAAAATTAGTTTTTAAAATAATTAGATTTTAATTAAGTTAGTTTTAAATAAATTAGTTTTAAAAATAGATTTTGTTAATTAAAAAGTCAAAGTAATTTTTAAAAGATTTAATTAGTTTATAAAGTTTAAATAGAGTTTTAAATAGTGCAAAAGATATTTTAATTAAATAGTTAATTTTTAATGAAATTTTAAATAGTTTGAAATTTTAAATAGTTTTAAAGTTTGAATTTTAATAATTGTCTTTAGATTAAATAATGGGGAACGATTCATGCAGTTAGGTTTAAATTTGTAGGATTAAATTTAGATTAAAAACCGAAAATCAATTCAAATCGATTGTCCAAATTGAAGCAAAACAAAACCGAAAACCAATTCAAATCGATTGTCCAAATTGAAGTAAAACGTCTCAAATTCACTTGATCCTCGTGTACAACGAACTTGGATCATCCACGTGTTTAATTAAATTCGTCTTCGACTTATTTATCGATTATTACCTTTTCCTATGGGTAATTTCCTAAATGTGTCCTATATCATATCTAGTTAAAATACATCGACGATTCCTCGACACATCAATTATCTTCTTGTGTTGAAGACTCTATATGCTTTAGATACTAGAGAGTATCCAAGGAAGTAACCATCATCAGATTTTTCATCAAACTTCCCAAGGTGATCCTTGTGATTGTGAATGAATACTAGACACCCAAACACATGTAAGAATGAAATGTTTAGAATTCTATCCCTGAAGACTTCATAGGGACGCTTCATGTGTCTTTTCATAATAATGGATCTATTTTGAGTGTAGCAAGCAGTGGCTACAACATCAGTCCAAAAATGCTTAGAGAGAGCAGATCCAGCAAGCATTGTTCTTGCTGCTTCAATCAAAGTTCTATTCCTTCTTACAGCCACACCATTTTGTTCAGGTGTGTAAGGAGATGAGAAATTTTGGGAAATTCCTTTGTCATCATAGAATATGATCAGTGTGTGATTCCTGAATTCGGTGCCATTGTCAGTTCTGAGTTGCTTGACATGAGTGTAATTTTGATTTTCAACTCTTTGGATGAAAGACATGATGGCATCTGGTGCATGGCTTTTCTTTGTTAGAAAATATACCCAGATGTACCTAGAGTACTCATCAACAATGACAAGTGTATATTTTTCATGACAAATGGCCCTATGTGATACTGGGCCAAATAAGTCCATGTGAAGCAAGTGAAGACTTTCTTTGATTGAGAAATTTTCCTTTGTTTTGAAACTGGACCTATGGTGCTTTCGTTTTTCACATGATGAGCATGGTTTGTCTTTTGAATAGACAAGTGATGAAAGACCAATAACAAGATTTTGTTTTGCCAGAAGAGTTATTGTTTTGAAATTTAGATGAGAGAACCTCTTATGCCAAAGCCAGTTAGTAATGTTTGAAGCTTTAGCAAAGAAACATGTCTCCTGAGTAGAATTCATGTTCATGACATAAACATCTTTGACTCTGGGAGCAATCATCACAATTTCACGATTAGAGTTGAAGATTGTACTTTTTTGTCATCAAACAGCACTAGATACTTTGCATCACAAAGTTGACTGATGCTGATAAGGTTGTGCTTCAATCCATTGATATATGCTACTGATGTGTGTATTTTAGTCACTTACTTTCAGGAAAAAGCAAATAACCATGGCAAGTATTAAATCTCACGATTTAGGAAAACCGTAAAACCGAATAAGTGCGAGTTCGTTCACGGCGGAGGTGTATGTGTTATATGCCAATTATATAAAAATAAAGTTTGGATTAGTGACCTTTTTTGTGTTTGAAGAGAGAAAATTAAAGGGCGAGTCACACAACGATTATACTATGACGAATGACGTAAAACGTAAACGTAAATACGTAAAACATGACGAAAATAAAAATTTACACTAAAAACAATTTAAAAATCAAAACTAAGTCTAAAATAATATAAATAAGAATAAAAATCCAATAAATAAATTTGAAAACCTTTTATTAATTAAATATTCAATTTGAATTGCTAATTAAAGCCCTAAAATTAAATATAATTAACAAAAAGCTCAAAATTTTATTTTATTAAACAAATATCTTACTTATAATAATTAAAAGCTAAAAAGTATTTTTCCTAAATTTTTAAAACTATTTTTCTATTTTTTAAAGGCCAAAAACACTTTTTAAATTAAAAAAATCATAAAAATAATAAAATAATGAGAAAAATAAATTTTCTTTCTCAAAAATCCTATTTCACTTAACTAAAGTTGGGAAAAATGAAAAAAGTTGAAAAAGTAATTTTAACCCTAATAAGACAAAAACAGTTTGATTAAAAACCTAATTTAAATTAAAATAGTTCTAAAAATTAATTAAATAAAGGGAAAAATGAACTTCTTTTTTAAATCTTAAAATAGATTACTTAAACTAAGAAAATTGGAAAAACTGAAAAACACTAATTTTTTATCACTAAAGACAAAATCAGAATAATTAAAAACTAATTTAAAATTGAAATAATTCTAAAAATATTAAAATAGTCAGAAAAATAAAAATAACTTATCTAAAAATCTTAAAATAAATAAACAAAACAGGAAAAATGTAAAGAAATGAAAAACACTGAAAACTAACCACTAAAGACAAAAACAAAAGAATCTGATAGTGACATGTGACAAGGTTTTGTCCACGTGCATAGCAGTGGGACTTTTACACTAGCGGTGGGAACCATGTTCCCACCCATGAACCTCTAAAAACAGATTTTCCTTGTTTTACGCTTTGTTAATTGGTGATTGTTGGAACAAAGGGCACCCCCACAACTAGTTAGGTTGTGGGGAGTCACAGCAACACAAAAACACAAAGTCTACACGAAATGCACACAAAACCAAGCAAGGTTCAGTCACTGATGAACATATAGGGTCTGGTAGGTCTCTTTACTGATCTAGTTGGTCACTAGAAGAATTTTGAGCCAATGAAACTAACAACCTAGCATTCTAAAATCAAAACAAGTAGCACACACTCCTATATTAACATAACAACTACTAGCAAGAAAGATATGAAACCAAGAAGATCACAAAATCCACCTTGTTTTACCTTACTTCTAGTCTGACCAAGTAAATGAAACAAGCAAAATGACTATTGTTATATTTAGAACCAAACCATCTTTCAAAACTTCATCAAACTAACATAAATGACATGTGCAGGCAAGTTGTAAACATTAGTTGTCACCCTAACCTTTTTGAACAACCTAAACCAAACACACCTCTAAAAGATGACAATGAAATTAACAAAGGAAATTTCATGAATCATACTCAAACTTTCAAACTCAACTATAACATTACTAAAACATAATAAGGACATAGTTTAAGCACAAATCTAGCAAGAATAAGAAGTCAAGGATCAAATCCACATAAAACACATAAAACTCAAAAAAGGAGGCCAATAAGGCTCAAGCCAACTAACCCGGCTGATGCCTTCTAGTGGACCTTTTGTGAGCTTATGAGAAGTGTGTAGAGAGCCCTTGTTGGCTGGTGTACAACAGACCAAAGGGAAACTAATGTCTTCCAAAAAAAAGAAAGTGAAGGGTAGAATTGGTGAGACTACTACAGTCAAACACCAAACCCCCTTGAGTACCTACTGAAAATACCACAAACAAAGAAAATAGAGAACAATTCAAGCTCCCTAAGAAGGCTTAGAAGCTGATGTCAAGCAACTTCTAAGTGAGCTTATGGAACAGTAAAGAGTTAAAAGATAAAAGATTTTTTTGGAAATCTTGAAATGCAATTTTTACCAATGAAACTTAAAGTAACCAACACTATAAGTAACTATGAGCTATAAGGGGAACTTATGGGCTTATTTTGTCAGAATAAGCTCATAATCCAGCTTATAGCTTATAGGTTCTCAAAACAGATTTTGCCAAAAATCTTTGAACAAGAAAAACGTTTTGATAAACTTAACTAGAAGATTACACTATAAAACATGTAAATAAAGATGAAACACAGTATTTATGCAAGGTTTTGAAAGTACTTTAAATATTCATTAAGAAAAGTTTACATAAAAAACTGGAACAAAAATATAGGTTCACATGTCGAACCTATATATACTAGATGAAAGAACAGACTAGAATACTGAAAATACATAAGCCCTAGTCTATAGAAGTTCCCAGAATGCCCTTTAGGTTGAATATTCAAAATCTGGTCAAAAACATTGGCTTGTGATCTTGACAGAATCATGCGAGTAGCCAGTTGTCCTCTTGTAATCTTGGTCGTTTACCAACCATTGGAGGCCAAGTTATGAATCTAAGCCTTTAATCTTGTCTCTTTTGGGAGTTTGGTGACAAAGACGTTCCAAGGGAGTCCACATGGGGGACCCACAGCCATGTGGTGCCAGATTAAGGAGTGGGGTTTTGACGAGGCTGATAGGATGAGGGTAAATAATTGGGTGATTAAGGTTTCCCCAAATTAGGGTTCTTGGTTCTTAGGTGTGTGTTTAGTGTGTGTGTGGAATCGGTATTAACAGCACAGTAGTAGTTTCCCACCAAGATTAACAATAAACAAATTAGTTAAATGTTTAATTATTATTATTAATAGTTTAGTGGGAGCTGACATGGAATGATGAGGTGGCAAAATGTGGTGAGGTGGTGGATTATGATTGGTGGAATGGGTTTGGCTGTTTGGCAAGTTCACCCCCTACACTTCTAATTTCTTTGCAAATAAGGTTTTTGGCAGAATATCTTCATTTCCTTTGTTAAGAACTATGACAAAATGTCATTTTGCACCCTCCACTTATGTAGAACTAGAATAAGGACTAATCTTGTAACTTTAGCAATCTTCAAGGGCTTGTTATGCAATATCTTGAAAATTTAGGGACCTAACTTGTATAAATGAGATTTAGAAGGGTATAAAGTGAAAAGTCTTCAAAAGATGAGGGACTAATCTTGACAAATCTTCAAACTTCAAGGACTTTTTTGGAAAATCAACATTCGAGTCCGGTTCTTTGTGCGGCTTCGTTTCCCGTGTTCGTTTTTTCTTGATTCTCGTAATCTTTTGGTGAATTCACGATATCCGTACCTAAAATACACAATGAACAAACACAAGCATATTTTGGGGTATTTTATGACATTTTTAAGCGTTTTAAGCCCGATTTAGACGATGAGACTATTTATAAATGCAGTCTCATCACTCCCCCATACTAAACCATTGTCGTGTCCTCACGCAATGCTAGAATTAAGTATCATAGCACTTCCAAAAATCATTTTTATGTGACACTTATTGAAAACGTAAATTTTAAATAAACTACTACCCGTGTTTTAGACATAATGTATTGTTTTCATCGCAAAACGGTACGTAGGTTCATAGAATAAGAACATATGACTGCCTCATAGAGATAAGTTTGTCATCCTTGATTTTCACCCAATTCCATGCTAAGCGTGAAACAAGATCATTGTCATTATAAGTTAGTAATGCTAACACTACTCATATGCTCTAATCACGTACTTAGACTCCCTTATTCCTAAGGTGTATCTCTTATATTTTATTTTTGTCTTAATGATCACGAGGATACATCATTGACTTATGCGTGAATAGAGATTAGGTCCAAAAATAGAGTCTTAACGGTGTAACCAAAATCATTGAATTAATAATTCATCCTAATAGACAACGATGTCAAAAAATTAAGTCAACAAGAAGGATCGATAAACACGATTTTATAACGATTTTGAACATGAGACTTATTACCAATTTGAAATTAGTTTACCGCCACCTTTTATTTAACCTCGCCATGAGGTGTTTATTATGGCTTTGGTCTTGCCCTTGTCTTTTATTTAACCTCATCATGAGGTGTTTATTATGACTTGACGTATATCCTCACGCTAAAGCGAATTTTGGATCTTTAGGGCTTCAAGATTGACATTTTCATTTTACGCATAGATTTTTCGGCCTTGTGAGCTTCGAATTTTTTCTTGATTTAGGTGAAGAGGAACTTAAATTATTATTGGGGGAAGCCTTTGATTATTCGGGTTGCCAATACTTCAAAACCGTGACGCTGGCGATACCTTAATGTTATCCCAATTTAATTACATGGAAGCTACTAAAACAAATTAGAAACCAACAATAGAGACTAAACCGCTAAATTAATTTTTATTAACAATTTATTATAAAAGTGTAGGGAGAAAAAGCAAATAATTAGGACACATGAGTTTTTGAAAGAATACGAGTACTCTACGTTTAGCATAGTAACTTATAATAAACTCTATCATTTCTCGTCCTCAATTAAGAGACTTAGCCTAAAAAGTTAAGGAATTGAAGCTAAGTTCTCAACACGCACGGTCGAGTAAAAAATTACTCTTATTCTCACCATCGGAAAACCTACATTCGTGTCTTAAACACTTATGAAAAAGAAGAAAAATTTTAAAATTTGGCCATTTTTAGCCTTATTTTGCATAAAACGATAACGAAAAGATGAATATTGGATTGCGTGATGACGTGAGCAAGGTGAAGAATCTACTCACCCCCCCCCCCCCCATACTAAAACTAAACATATTCCTTAATGTTTCGATTCTAAGGGTGAAACACCCCCATACTAGAGACGAAAGTCGAATGCTTAATCTCAAGCATGGAAAGGGTAAAACGAATAACCTAAAAGCCGTTTATGAATTATGCTAATAATATAAATGTTAGAACACAAAACAATATCATCGGATATCAGAATTTCCAAAGGCAACGATCGAAGCTCGAGTGATCCGAAAAAACAAACACGAGAGGCTTCAATGATGACGATGAACCTAATAAATCACAATCACAAACAACCACGAAACAAAGGTTGGAAGAGCACAAGTCCCCTCATTACACTATTAGAAAACGATAATATTTACAAGGATAAGCATGAGAATGCCCCATGAGGCACCTTGTTTTTGATAACCGAGTCAAAAGCTCGACTTGAATCCCCATAAATGTGATCATTTAGGGATAATCATGGTTTGGTCATTTTTGGTGGGGCTTACATGATAAACAATGCCCAAAAGTACGTGGAGTACTTTTAAAAACCCGATAAATGTATATCGGGGTCAAAGATAGCGTCTTTATTTTTTGTTGAAAGACGAAACAACGCTACTCCAACACGAACCCCAATGGGGTAAAAGAAATAAGATGAGAATAAATAGAAGGGTGGGACAATGGGTGGGGCACTAAAATGAGCTACTCGAGGTAGACTCACACCAAGCAAATGAGTAAATTTTTCATTTATTGCATCGGTGGAAGACCGAGATTTCCCTAAAAATGCGATTCCAGGATCAAATATCTCGTCCTTGGTGGTAAAGTGTGAGGAAACATAAGGGGCTTCCCGCACACTAAAACCACACACACCATCGTCAAAAGGATTAGACGAGGTGGTAGCACTCAAATAACGATGTGATGACGGAGTTAGACTTGTAGAAAAATCTTCTAAACCAATTTTAAAATCTTTTCCTTTTTCATCGTTTAAAAACTCTTTATGAAAACCCGATTGAATTATGTCGAAAATATTTGGCGTTTCTAAGACGTTGTTAGACACACTAAAAATTCTCACATTGACGTCGTAGGGATTATCATAATGGTCACCACTCGCAAGATCGTCGGTCTCATCGATTTCTTCATCGTAAATAGGTTTATCGAACCAAAGTTCTTCATAATCCTCATTAATGATATTTGAAATTCTCTCGAAGGATCACGATCAAGCACAAAATCAACATTCATAAGGGAGGAATGTTGATTAGGTAAATCCTCATGAACGTGATTAAAGATCTCGACATCCTCTTCGTAAAGTGGATTATTAATCCATGAAGGTTCAAAAAGAGGATTCGAGAAGGTAAAAAACGTGCCGTCATTCTCGTCATCACGAGAAATATCGGACAAGGTATCGAGAGTGTCACTGTCGGATACACGATCATCATTCTCATTTGAGGGATTTTCAATGGGTAAATCCTCGAGAATGGAGGGTGGGTCAAAGGAAGCTTCAACATATAAAGATTTCACACATTGAAAGTCCTTAGTCGTGGTAACTTGATAAGTTTGACGTCATTAAAAATAAGACGTTCTAACTCATCAAGTTCTTCATCTATTTTGGAAAAATCAACCTCGCTCGTAGGTGGAAATGGAGGCAAAAGAGCTAGATCTCATTCAATAATTTCCTCAATCTCGGGATCAAACTCGTAATCATCGTACTTTCCATGTAAAGAGGTCTTTTGGGAGAATCCTCAAAAATGGCATTAGGATTTTGAAGCACGTGATCAGTTTCAGCAAAATCGCCATCATCATCATCAAAGAAAGAGTCGATGTGAGCACTCACAACCATGGTCTTACAAGTCGATCGGCTATGCTTAGGTGACTTTTCAATGACGAGAGGATCGATGTCGATGAAACCTTTAGCCTCAATAGGTATTGGGCTAGGTAATGGAGGCACTTCAATGGAGTTAGAAGTCGATGCCTCAAAGACGTGATCCTTCGAAGGTGGTGAAGACGAGTCCATTTTGGTCATTGTCGTGATGGCACTAACATCACCCTTCGGAATTGGTTGTTCACTTGTTTCGCCGAATATATCCCAAAGTGATTTTTCATCCATAAATTTACGAATACCCTTTTGAATTAAGTAAATGTATTATTTATCATTAAAATCGTCACCTTTAAAACCGTTCTTTTTAATTCTTTCAAAACATGCATTAAGCCTCATATTTTCCACTAAAGTCAACATTTTGAAATCATTTTTGGAAACATCGGTTTTGTCATGATCATTTGAAACTTGGGATCTACTCGTGAAAAAGTCCATTTTATCCTCCCTATATTTCATAGTTAATTTCCCACCGTGGACGTCGATTACGGCTCGAGCCGTCGATAATAAGGGTCGGCCTAAAATAATGGCACATTTAGGGTCACACTCATAATCAGATATGACGAAGTCCGCGGGAAAAACAAACTTTCCATATCTAACATAAACATCCTCGGCTATTCCAATTGGTTTTAATGGCGTACAATTTGCTAGCTCGATTGTCATGTTCGTGGGGGTAAGTTAGGCAATCTCATCAATTTCCAAAGAGAATGAGGCATGAGATTGATGCTAGCACCTAAATCGGCAAGGGCTAAACATCCCTCAATCTCGGAAAAATCACAAGGTAATAGAAATTAGCCCGGATCCTCTTCCTTTCTCGGCATATGCCTTTTGGGTTTTTTAAGAAGGATCGAAGCACAAGTTTCCTTAAGGGTTACATTGGTGAGGTCGATAAAGCTCTCTTTTTGAACCGTGGATGGAATTTGAGGTACACCAGGGTGTGCACTCTTTTCCTTTGTCGCCACGTTCATCCCATCGACTTTAGAACATGACGGCGTTCTAGAAGTCGAGGGTTGAGAAGAAGAAACAACTCTAAATCCATCAAGGTTTGCGGTAATCACACGACTTTTTCCAATACACGATGTGGCGACTTTAACATGTTCCTTCGGATTAGGTACGGTGTTACTAGGTAACGTACTTGAAGACGAACTCGCTTGATTGCTCATAATTGCCGAAAACATCTTTTTAATCTCACTTTGTCCATGATCGATTTTATTATTTTGACCTCTCAAAGTGTTGAAAAAAATCGTTTTTCATCTCACCAATTTGCGTTTCTAATCTCTTCATATTAGCTTCATTTGATTTAACTTAATTTTGAAAATCATTTGAGCCATTAAAATTTTGATTGAAACCTTGGTTTTGATTCCCTTGAAAATTGTTTCCTTGATTAGCGTTGTTAGAAAAATTTGAATTTTGGCCATTGTTAAAATTCCGGTTTTGATTGTTGTTGTTAAAACCTCGATTTTGCCAATTCAAATTTTGACCTTGATTATAACCTTGATTCGAAAAGTTTCCTTGTTGATTATTTCCTTGAAAATTGTTACGATTTTGAAAATTATTGCCTTGATTGAAATTTCTTTGTGATGGACCCGCATTCTTTTGATTTTGAAAATTGTTGTTTAACGCGTTTACACTCGACGTTTGGTCGTCCGTAGCCGCACACTCATAATAATTATGAGGTCCACCACACAACGTACACGAAGCCTCAACCGCTTTCATTGTAGCGGGAGCGTCTTTCTTTTTCATTTCAATGAGAAAAGACGTAAACACATTCGTCAACTTATCGACTTTCGCATCAACCCTCTCAATATCGGGATTAGGATTACTAACATTGGCGACATTGGCAACACTCGGTGTGTTGCGGAGTTGGTAAACTTGGGTCAATTTTCAATAATCATTAAAGCGTCTTTCAGAGTTTTACACAAAAAGTTGCCACCGGCGGCGGAATTCAACGAATCTTGTTCTTGAAAACAAAGACCGTTATAAAACGTATCTATTTGGTGTAACTCGGAAAATCCATGGTGAGGACATTGCCTAAGGAATTCCTTAAAACGATCCCACGCGTCTCTAAACGATTCATTTGGCTTTTGTTCAAATCTCGTAATCTCGTTTTTGAAAAACGTCGTCTTAGACGGTGGTAAAAAATGATTAACGAACTTAGAAACGAGATCCTTCCACGTAATTATGGAATTAGGTGGATCTTTCTAGTACGAATCCTTGGCGGCACCATCGAGCGAGTACCGAAAAAGCATAAGCTTAACGACATCGGTGTCGACGTTTTTAAACTTGCTCGTGGCCAAAAGACGATAAAAATTCAGAATGTGATCGTGAGGATTATCCGCCTCAGGTCGAAACTTCGTTGCTTGAATCAACGATAGCATTCCTCTCTCAGTCTAAAAATTCTCCGATTTGATAGAGGTAATTACGATCGCGTCTCCATAACCCTTGGTGGGCGCTTGGAGCAATTCCATCATCGAACGATTGTCGGCCATCTCGTCTACGGTTTCGACAACGATATTAGGAACGTCAGTTTCTAAATCTCGTCTACATCGTCGATTCCTTCGATTTCGATTGCGTCGATTCGAAACGTCGCTATAATTAGAATAATCCTTTGATCGAGTGCGCATGCACTAACTTAGAGAATGGGGGTAGCAAAGAAGATTCTTTTGGGGGGTTTTAACTTTTTCAATTTTTTTTGGTTTTTGATTATTTTTTAATTTTTTTGGATTTTGGTGTATTAAGTAGACTCAAATCTACAAATCTCTCCTCGAATCAATTTCTCGATTAAAGGAGACTCAAGGAATGAAAACGATCACGTTGAGTGAACGCCTTCGATGACTTTAGAACGTTGGTGGAACATCAAAACGTTCAAGAGGGTTTAATCTTAAAAACACAATCAAATATAATATACGTAGATAATACTTTGGTTGGCAAACCCTTGATTATCCGTTTTTCTCAAAACACGCACAAGCAAGCGGGGGAAACGAGGCAGCGCTAAGAACTTAAGAGCCTTTTTCCCTTAGGTCGTAAAATACAACCGCCTTATACCCACCTTATAGTTTGTGTTAATCAAAATTAAGCCTTTCGAAAGTATTTATCTATTTTGTCTTTTCTTTTTACTTTAGATTCGAATAATATAATTGAGTGATGAAATCCCAATTAAGGTTGCGTTTTCACGCTTAAGAAGATATTGTAAATTTATTGTGATACGTAGTATAATATATTAATAATATTCACAAATAAAAACGAAAACGAATATTTCTACAATATAGTAAAAAGATTGTTGTGTGTTTAATTAAGGATAACTAAACACGATTTATTTAGATATTATAATATAGTAGAAAAAATTAACAAAAATGAGTATGTACGATATTTATGCTTTCCAAAAATGAAAAGCAAAAACGCACTACTCACACAAACACGATATATATATGGCTATACACACCTCCCCGGCAGCGGCGCCAAAATTGATGTGTCTATGTTAGTCACTTACTTTTAGGAAAAAGCAAATAACCGTGACAAGTATTAAATCTCACGAATTAGGAAAACCGTAAAACCGAATAAGTGCGAGTTTGTTCTCAGCGGAGGTGTATGTGTTATATGCCAATTATATAAAAATCAAGTTTGGATTAGTGTCGTTTTTTTAGGTTTGAAGAGAGAAAATTAAAGGACGAGTCACACTACGATTATACTACGACGAATGACGTAAAACGTAAACGTAAATACGTAAAACGTGACGAAAATAAAAAATTTAACTAAAAATAATTTATAAATTAAAACTAAGTCTAAAATAATAGAAATAAGAATAAAAATTCTATAAATAAATTTTAAAACCTTTTATTAATTAAATATTCAATTTTAATTGCTAATTAAAGCCCTAAAATCTATATATATAATAAACAAACGTTTTTTTAAACTGCTATGACGTCACTAAATAAGCTAATTACATCACTAATTATGTCATGAAAGCTACGTGTATATGCAACTCTACTGTTATGACAACCATTTCTTTCATTTGATTGACTTTCAACTCTCAAATATAGCAACCATGATAAACAACCATTTCTTTCATTCGTTTGACTTTCAACATAGAAACTATCATCAATCTATATACACGAATGAAACACTTTTTGATTTGTTTCATATCAAATTTTAATCTCTTTTAAGTTTTAACCTTATCATGAATTGTATCAATTGTTCGATTTTAGTTTATGTTTTTGTGGGTTTCGCAATTACTTTTTTGGAATCGTATTACAATACTCTGAATTCGTATTACAATATTTTTTCATAATTCGTAATACACTAAACAAATTCATATTAAATTTTTTGATTTGTGGACCTTTTCCCAATTTCAATTATTTGCTTGATTGTTTTCTGAATTGATTTGTGCATTTGTTTCTTCTTTCTGGTGATTTAATGTCTAACAAATTTATAGCCGATAAACATGTTATTTATTTTTGGTTTGTTGATTTGTTGTTATGTTTCAAATATTTTTTTCAATAAGCATAATTTGGTGATATCTTTACAAATTATACATAAAGCCTATAAATTGATACTTGGATGCATCACACATTCACAATACTCACTCCATCATTTACGTATTTTTTATTTCTGTCAATATTAATTAAAAATGCCTGCCATGGTTACGTATACCAAAACTTTCATGATCAAGGAATTATCACTCCTAAAAGATAATGGTGTATCAAGGTAAGGATTTTACGCTTATGGAAATTAACAGCGTTCAAAAATCCGTTTGGAGTTGGATAATTTAACCTAAGTCATTTTTAACTACTTTCTTATATTTATTTGGTCAGCTTACTGGTGCCAATTGTTAATTGTAGTGGGACTAAGCTTTGGAATATCACTCTATGGAGTGATTATCTCCAGTTGAACAACGCCTTAGGTGATCGACAAAACTTGGGACATGTTGTCATCATCATGCAGTTCATGAAGCACAAGATATATAAACGTGAGTCATTCTTTTATGAACTTGATCTATTACTCATGTTTCACCCTTATCCATTGATCAACATATCAAATTCTCTTATTCCAACAGGTAAACCTGTTGTCTCGAGCAATTCTTGCTCCCACTCACTTAGTGGTTGAAGTTATAAACGATAGTTTGCTATCTCAAATTCCGGGCGAGGAGGTTGTTTACTATAGTTCAGATACTGTATGTGAATCTAAAGGTCTAGACAATACTTACACTAAATTTTTGTACTCTCTATAGTTATCTGGTATACCTAACGACAAATTAGCTCTAAAAGTTGGTTCACCTGTTATGCTTCTTCGAAACATTGACCAAGCTGCTGGGTGATGCAATAGGACAAGATTAAGGATTCTAAAGTTTGGTGAACATGTTATTGAGGCACAAATAATAACAGGTACAAATGTTGGTCAAACTACTATCGTTTCATAATCGACTTCAATTTCCGTTATCTGTTTGTTTTGCCATGGCCATCAACAAAAGCCAGGCTAGTCTTTTTCAAACGTTGGAATCTTTTGCCTAAGCTAATATTCACACATGATCAACTTTACGTCCCTGTTTCCAGGGTCAATAGTCGATTGAAGGTTTTGATATACCATAAATATGGTAATGTTGCAAACAACATTTTGAAAGTTGTTTACCATGAACCGCTACAAAAGATCTCATCCACCGTGCAAAGTAGTCACTTATTTTTGAATTGGATGGTCTTTTATTTATGAACCCCTCATATTGAGGATGAATTTTCTAACTTACTACTGTTGTTTACAAAGGTTTTTGCTACATCTTCGGAAATTTATATTCTTTCATTTAAGTATTCTCAACTTTCTTTTACATACTTTTATAAGCTGCCCGTGATTTATCACGGGTTTATAAGCTAGTTAAATATAATTAACAAAAAGCCCAAAAATTTATTTTATTAAACAAATATCTTACTTATATTAATTAAAAGCTAAAAAGTATTTTTTCTAAATTTTTAAAACTATTTTTCTATTTTTTAAAGGCTTAAAACACTTTTTAACTTAAAATAATCATAAAAAATAATAAAATAATGAGAAAAATAAATTTTCTTTTTCAAAAATCCCATTTTACTTAACTAAAGCTTGGAAATGAAAAAAGTTGAAAAAAGTAATTTTAACCCTAATAAGACAAAAACAGTTTGATTAAAAACCTAATTTAAATTAAAATAATTCTAAAAATTAATTAAATATAGGGATTAATGAAATTCTTTTTTAAATATCTTAAAATAGATTACTTAAACGAAGAAAATTGGAAAAACTAAAAAAAAAACTACTTTTTTATCACTAAAGACAAAATCAGAATAATTAAAAACTAATTTAAAATTGAAATAATGCTAAAAATATTAAAATAATCAGAAAAATAAAAAATAACGTATCTAAAAATCTTAAAATAAATAAACAAAACAGGGAAAATTGAAAGAAATGAAAAACACTGAAAACTAACCACTAAAGACAAAAATAAGAGAATCTGATAGTGACATGTGACAAGGTTTTGTCCACATGCACAAAAGTGGGAACTTTTACACTAGCAGTGGGAACCTTGTTCCCACTGATGAACCTCAGAAAACGGATTTGCCTTGTTTTAATTTTTGTTACTTGGTGATTGTTTGAACAATGGGCACCCCCCCACAACCAATTGGGTTGTGGGGAGTCACAGCAACACAAAAAACACAAAGTCTACATGAAATGTACACAAAACCAAGCAAGGTTCAGTTACTGATGAACATATAGGGTCTGGTAGGTCTCTTTACTGGTCTAGTTGGTCACTAGACGAATTTTGAGTCAATGAAACTAACAACCTAGCATTCCAAAATCAAAACAAGTAGCACATACTCCTATATTAACATAACAACTACTAGCAAGAAAGATATGAAACCAAGAAGATCATAAAATCCACCTTGTTTTACCTTACTTCTAGTCTGACCAAATAAATGAAATAAGCAAAATGACTATTGTTGTATTTAGAACCAAACCAGCTTTGAAAACTTCATAAAACTAACTTAAATGACATGTTTAGGCAAGTTGTAAACATTAGTTGTCACCCTAACCTTTTTGAACAACCTAATCCAAACACACCTCTAAAAGCTGATAATGAAAATTAACAAAGGAAATTTCATGAATCACACTCAAACTTTCAAACTCAACTATAACATTCCTAAAACATACTAAGGACATAGTTTAAGCACAAATCTAGCAAGAATAAGCAGTCAAGGATCAAATCCACATAAAACACATAAAACTCAAAAAAGGAGGCCAATAAGGTTCAAGCCAACTAACCAAGCTGATGCCTTCTAGTGGACCTTTTGTGAGCTTATGAGAAGTGTGTAGAGAGCCCTTGTTGGCTGGTCTACAACAGACCAAAGGGAAACTAATGTCTTCCATAAAAAAGAAAATGAAGGGTGGAATTGGTAAGACTACTAAAGTCAAACACCAAACCCCCTTGAGTACCGGTTGAAAATACCACAAACAAAGAAAATAGAGAACAATTAAAGCTCCCTAATCAGACTTAGAAGCAGATGTCAAGCAGCTTCTTAGTGAGCTTATGAAACACTAAAGAGTTAAAAGATAAAAGTATTTTTTAGAAATCTTGAAATGCAATTTTTACCAATGAAACTTAAAGTAACCAACACTATAAGTAACTATGAGCTATAAGGGGAACTTATGGGCTTATTTTGTCAGAATAAGCTCATAAGCCAGCTTATAGCTTATAGGTTCTCAAAACAGATTTTTGCCAAAAATCTTTGAACAAGAAAAAAGTTTTGATACCTTAACTAGAAAATTACACTATAAAACAGATTTTTGCCAAAAATCTTTGAACAAGAAAAAAGTTTTGATACCTTAACTAGAAAATTACACTATAAAACATGTAAATAAAGATGGAACACAGTCTTTATGCAAGGTTTTGAAAGTACTTTAAATATACATTAACAGAAGTTTACATAAAAAACTAGAACAAAAATATAGGTTCACATGTCGAACCTATATATACTAGATGGAAGAACATACTAGAAAACTGAAAATACATAAGCCCTAATCTATAGAAGTTCCCAGAATGCCCTTTAGGTTGAATATTCAAAATCTGGTCAAAAGCATTGGCTTGTGATCTTGACAGAATCATGTAAGTGGCCAGCTGTCCTCTAGCAATCTTGGCCGTTTACTAACCATTGGAGGCCAAGTTATGAATCTGAGCCTTTAATATTGTCTCTTTTGGGAGTTTGGTGACAAAGACGTTGCAGGGGAGGCCACATGGGGGACCTACAGCCATGTGGTGCCAGATTAAAGAGTGGGGTTTTGATGAGGTTGGGGGATTAGTGTTCTGAATAGTATGAGGGTAAATAATTGGGTGATTAAGGTTTCCCCAAATTAGGGTTCTTGGTTCTTAGGTGTGTGTTTAGTGTGTGTTTGGAATCGGTATTATGAGCACAGTAGTTGTTTCCCACCAAGATTAATAATAAACATATTAGTTTAAATCTTTAATTATTATTATTAATAGTTTAGTGGGTGCTGGCATAGAATGGTGAGGTGGCGAAATGTGGTGAGGTGGCGGATTATGATTGGTGGAATGGGTTTGTCTGTCTGGCAAGTTCACCCCCTGCACTTCTAATTTCTTTGCAAATAAGGTTTTTGGCAGAATATCTTCATTTCCTTTGTTAAGAACTATGAAAAAATGTCATTTTGCACCCTCCACTTACGTACAACTAGAATAAGGACTAATCTTGTAACTTTAGCAATCTTCAAGGGCTCGTTATGCAATATCTTGAAACTTTAGGGACCTAACTTGTATAAATGAGACTTACAAGGGTCTAAAGTGACAAGTCTTCAAAAGATGAGGAACCAATCTTGACAAGTCTTCAAACTTCAAGGACTTCTTTGGAAAATCAACATTTGGGTCCGGTTATTTGTGCAGCTTCGTTTCCCGTTTTCGTTTTTGCTTGATTCTCGTAATCTTTTGGTGAATTCATGATATCCGTACCTACAATACACAATGAACAAACACAAGCATATTTTGGGGTATTTTATGACATTTTTAACCGTTTTAAGCCCAATTTGGACGATGAGACTATGTATAAATGCAGTCTCATCATCTACCCTTGTGAAAACTATACCATTGCATTTCACTGAACCAAATCCTTCAGTAGTAGCTGATGAGTTATCACCAAAAACAACTTTAGGACCTTGTTCCTCCTTACACTTGTGTAGATAAATTTTGGTGCCAGTCATATGCCTTGAGCAGCCACTATCTAGGTACCAAATAGGCTTATGGAGATCACACTACACAAGTTAAGGAAATGGTCAGTTTTGTTTTAGAATCCACCTTTTATGGGTAGGGGTTTTAGATCTAGAAGGTGTTCTATATCTAGAGGGTCCTCATGATGAGGATGTGTATGATTGTTCAGAAGAAGAAGAGGTTTGAACAACTTTTGCTTTCTTAGCCTGAAGGGCTTCACCTCTTTTGAACCACTCTATATGATTGTGATCAGATGTAGTGTGGACATCACTTCCACAAGTTTCACAACATTTGGCAGTAGAGTTTGGGTTCCTAGGTTTGATGCCCCTTCTGAGTGAGATAACTCGATTATCTCCATGAGTGTCATGGTCATAACTTCCACAAATATTACAAACAGGATAGTAGTGGCAGTAATCTGAGTGATGGTTCCCCATACCACAATGAATGCATGGTGGGAAAGGCATATTTCACCTGGAATGAGATGCTTCAGTATTGTGAGCATCAGCACTAGTTTTAGCAAGCATATATTGAGTATGTTCACAAGTGCGATGGTCAGTCCTCTCACATTTAGTACAATAAATCACTTTTAGACATGTTTCAGTGATATGGTTGTTTAAGCCACATAAATCACAAGACTTTTTAAATTGTGTCTTGTACCTATAATGTGGAGAGTTTGAAGGTTCATCTCTGAATCGAGTTGGTGCTTGCTGCTACCTGAGTTGCAATTTAAGATCATTGATCTCTTGCATGACAAGAGACATTCTCTCATCTTCCTCAGTTCTAGCATTCTTTAGTTTATTTGTTGAAACTGAAGATGTAGTTCCCTTATGTGAACCTTCAGCAGGAGCTGAAGAGTTTTTTTATATGTCAATTTTGACATGTTTAGAAGAACTACTTTTGTGTGTGGTGTGAGACTTGATGGTTGACTGGATTGATTTTGGTCCAGTAGAGGGTTCAGCATCAGCCAACTTCTCCAAAGGAGGAAGTGGGGTACTTACATCATTCTCTAAATCATCATCTGAGTCATCCTCAGTGACAGAAGACTCAACAGGTGCTGAAGAATCAGCATTTGCCTGAAACTTAGGGAGAAGGATACGTCTAGTGTCAGGATTTGGTAAGTTCTCTTCACCTGATCTTACAACATCAGGGATCGAACTACCATCCTCATTTGAGGCTTTGACAAAGACAATATCACGAGAGTTGGTGATGGATGATCCTTCAGCACCAAGCATTTTCCTTTTTGAGCAGGAATTTGTTTATTGATGTATTGATTTACCCTATTAGATTTTCTAAGCCAATATTTAACAATATCTTTTGCTTCTTTTAGTTCAACTCTTAGGGAGTTATTTTCATCAAGAATCTCTTTGTTCAATTTTTGAAAAGTAAGTACATCAAGTTTAGCTTCTTTTAGCTCTTTTAGTTTACTTTCAAAATCATCAAGTTTTAGCACAAGTTTATGATATTTTTCAAGCAAATTGTTTCTTTGTTCTTCAACAAATTTTAGATCAATACACAGGTAATCAAAGACAAATTTAATGTCATCCTTTTCTTCTAATTCAAGAAGAGTTTGTACCTTTTGTATTGTGATATTGACCCATTCACCGTTTCTAGCACTTTCTCTGGCCAGAACATTAGAGATAGCCCTTCATCATCAGCTAGTGCCATCAGCACTTTCACATTAACAAATTCATCATCATCCGAAGAAATATCTTCTTCATCCCATTCATAAGCTTCAGCAACGAGTCCTTTGTTCTTATCTTGCTTGGAAGCCTTGAAGGAAGAACTTTCAGTGCTCATGAGGGCTAGTCTAGCTTTGATTTCTCTGTATTTAGCCTCAAAGTCTTTTGTTGGTCGAAGTTCAACCCTGTTTTGCTTAAATGAAGTAGAAGCAATTTGTTTTGGTTGAAATGATTGTTGACCAGATGGTCTTGATTGAGCTGGTGAGGAATAAGAAGGAACGGATGTTTTGGAATAACAATCCCTAGCAAAGTAACTAGTCTTCCCACATTTGTACCATTCAGTGTCAATTGAAGCTTTTGTGGTGCTAGAGAACTTTCCTCCTTTCTTAAAGAACCTTCTATACTTGGCCAGAAGAGATCTTTCATGAAATTCCTCTTTGAGGTCATTTAGATATTCCTCACTAGTTCTTGTGTCTTCTTTACCATCAGGGCTATCTTGGTAGTCTTGGATGACAGCCCCACTGAAGAAGGCTGTAGACAAGGGTGTAGAAATGGTTAATGCTTTACTCTTGCTTGAGCCTTCATAAATCCTATCAACTAGGTTTTCTTCATATTTTAGTTTCCCAAAAAGAGAAGCCAGATCACAATCTTTAATGTGATTAGCATTTCTCAAGCTTTGGCAGAAACTGAGCCACTTTTTTGGCAATGCATTAACAAAAACTGTGTTGATTTCAAGTTTTGAAAGCTCAACACCATCATTCACTAGTTCATTCATCAGTACTTTGTATCTGGTGAATGTTTGTGTGAGGGTTTCCCTTTCTTTGTGTTTGAAGGTGTTGTATTGAAGCTTTAAATCCATGATTCTTGTTTCCTTCACATTAGAGGGTCCCTCATGATAGAGAATAAGGTCCTCCCATGTAGATTTTGCTATTTTGCAATTCACAACAGAATTCATTTGGTCATCTGGGAGTACAGACATGATGAGACTTTTGAGACGTTGGTCTAGGTTAGCAGCTTTTCTCTCATCAGCAGTCCATTGTACTTTAGGTTTTTTTATTATCCCCAACCATGGGAACAATTGGACCATTTTCAATGATTCCAAGGAATTGAGGTTCAATTCCAACCATGTGGACAAGGAACCTCTTCTTCCAATTTATGAAATTAGCAACCTCTAGGACAGGAGCAACATTGAGTTGGCCACCCCTATACTCTAGGGTTTGTGGTATTACTTGAGCCATTTTTGGATCTTGATTTGAAAACTTTAAATGAGCAGTTTAATAAAATAAGAGTTTAGCTAATCAAATTGCTCTGATACCACTTGTTGGTCCTTTGTAAATCGTTATTACTTATCAACCTTAAGTAATAAATCTTTACCAAGACTCAAGTGTGTTGTTTTAACAATAGATAAGAACTATGAACAATTAAAACAACAATACCAATAACTTTTCAACGTATAGACTTTTATTAGAATCGAATAAAGAATCTATAACCCACTTTGTTTGCGGAATAACAAAGTGGTTGACTGACAATGGGTTGTGATCTCCTCTACTTAAACGTATAACCAAAGTTAATGTCTAAGCTCCAATCTAAACGTTCATATGCTTCTTGGATATATGGTTTAGTTGGTATTGAGAGAGATAGGTTTTACACAGTTTTTACTCTCGTATTGGTTAACCCTTTCCCTCTCAATGTACACTCCTTATATAGGCAGTGTAAATCTAGGGTTTGCATTTTGCATGTTTCAATGCATGAGTCTATCCAGTGGGTGGTTAATGCCCATGCTAGATAAACAGTACAAAGTACATAATAAACTATTCTAGAAAAGATAAAGGTTATAGCTAAGTATACAAGAAACCTACTTTGACTTAAAGTTATCTTTTCCCGCCTAATGCAAACCATCAGAATACTGAAGAGTCTTCAGTATCCTAGAGGAGATTGACATCATTCAGTTTGGTATTATCAAACCAATCTGAACTGAAAGCTCTTCTTCAGTACTTGTTCTTCGGCAACTAGACCGCCTAGTATTTGAAGCAAAGACTCATTTGTCTTCTAATTAAACTGGAAGAGGAATGATGAACATCCTTCAGCTATAATTTCTTCAGTTGGAACTTTGTTCCTCTAGTCATCCTTTAGCAGACTGGCCTTACTGCTGAGCATGAAACACTTAGGGGATTTTATATTCAAATCCTAAAGTTGCTTCAGGGTCAGTAAATACTGACCCAACAGTATACGTCCAACCTTCCGGATGATTATGTCAAATACTTGGTTAAAACTTACAATATCCCAACGAGTTTGCATCATAGTGCTCCTCCGCCGAACATGACGATGGATCAGCTTCCTTCTAATCGGGTAGGTTTATACGAACAGTACTTTAAACTTTCTGGACTACGAGTCCCCTTCTCCTCCTTCTTACTATTCGTAATCAAGTCTTTTGTTGTGCATATCTCTCAAATGGTTCCTTTCAGCATAAATTGGGTTATAACTTTTGAAGTTTATTGCCAAAGCCTTGTAATTGATCGGACTATGACCCTTTTCGGCCTCTATTATCGATTAAGTCGACAGGGTCACTAGTTCTTGTTCGAAAAACGATCCGGCAAGGGTGCTCGCAAACAAATTTTTCATGACGTGCTTACATGTTTAAAAAATTGGAAGTGGGAATTCTTCCTGATTGATCGAGAAGCCATTCCGGACTATATGTCATGGCGACATATCGATTCTAAGATTCATGACTTCATTCCTCAATCTGGATTCCAGGAGGAAGATGCTCTATGTTTAGAGGAAAAGGTTGTTGACTTAACCAATATTCCGGATGGTGTTCTCTTTATGGTCGGGTTATCTCAAACTTGGAAGTGTCCGAAGTACCTGCCTCGCTTTGTAGATCCGGAAGGGAATGGTACTAACCCATTTTTATTTCGCCGTTGAGCTTTCTTTATAATTTTACTTCTTTCTTCCTTTATTATTTGTAAAATTATTGTTCTCTTCGTCTTGTTTCTTGGTTACAGTTATTACCATGTCCGAATACCTTCGCTTCCCCGTTACTAAACCGACCCTGATCGAGAAAGGTGAGAAGCTTGGTCCTAACCACCGGATAGACCCTCACATCACTAATACCCTTAAAGACGGTGAAAATCATAGTGCTCCGACCCTGGAACAGATCGCTGCCGCTAATGAGAGTGAAGTTGTCAAGGCAAGTCATAAAAAGAAGAGGTTAGTGGCCCTTCGTGCTGCGAAATAGAATAAGAAAAAGAAAGGAACTAGTGATGTTGCTGAGGAGTCGAAAGCCAAACGAAGGGAAATGGACACAGATGGGACCTCCGGAGTGGCCAAGGATAAATCCAAGAAAGTTGATAAAGCCACAAGTGATCTCTTTCGCAGTATGAAGAAGATGACTGTGAATCGTCCGGTTACCTCTGGTCCTCACTCAAAAAGGAGTCGCACCCATTCTACTGATGCTCATGAAGATGGGGATTCTACTTCTCATGAAGGAGTTATAAGCCCAGTTCCCTTGAGGTCCGTTGATCTGAAGCTTCTTTCTACCAATCCAAATGGTACCTTGTCCCAAGAGAATCATATTGTTTCTAAGACGGATAAGTCAAAAGATGTGTCTGAGAAAGCGAGTAAGTCGAACGATATTGAGCATGCTTCAACTGAAGTTCAAAAAAGTTTGAATGAGAGAGTCCATTCTCGTTCACCTTCCCCATTTCGACATTCCTATTATGTGGGGGTGCTTCCAAGGGTGTTTTCTCTCCGGATTGTAAAGAACCTACGGCGCATAGAGATGGGAAAGATCATGTAGAACCCAACCATATTAGCTCAAGTAGTTAGTCCTTTCTCTTGCTTTCATGTACATTCTTCCCTTGTCATTTGCCCCTTCTATTATTATAAAGTAAAAATGTTTGTTCATAATTCAAGAGTCTTTCATGTGGATGAGGGTGCTTCTGGTCCGGGAAAGAAATATGTTCCAGATTGGCTAATCGGTATGAATAGCAGGGTTGAGACTCCCATGGAATGAAAGGATTTGATTATGCATGTGGGTTCCCCCTTCTATGCAACGAGAGTTGAGTTCCTACCCCCATCCTTAGACCAGTGCTGGTACCTACTTGCCCGGAACACAATGGGTATTGTTGATTCTCTCCGAAGGCTTGAAATGGAAACTAAAGCGCAAGATGATCTCTATGGTAAATATGAAGAGTATCAGTCTCTTTTAAAAGCTTCGGATACTAAGCTTTCGGCCCAACTTGACGCTAATGCCATGCTTACTTCTCGCTTAGCCACTTCGGAAGGCCTTTGTAAATCCAAAGATTCTGAGATAGCTACGATCACTCGTGAGAAGTGGGAGCTATCCGAAGAGGTGAAGGGTCGCGATATCCGGATCGTTGACTTAGAAGCTTCCCTGACCCGCCGGGAGGATGAACTGAAAGATTACTCCAAACAAGATGAAGCATGAAAGGTTGAAAAGGATGAGCTTCGTAGCAAATTGAACACCTCTAAGATGGGTCGGTATAATGTTGTCCGGATCTTGCTACCCTCTATTGTTTCCAAGTTGTTGAATAGTCACGAGCACAAATCAAAGATAACCGAATGCTTTAATATGGCGATTCAACCTGGGTGGGCTGAAGGTGTCAAAGTGTGGAGGAGTGAGGAAGAAATTCTAGTTGTCGTTTCGTCAACCGAAGGCTTCGACCCTTACTGTGATAGGAAAACGAACATGATGGTTGATAAGTTTCCAGAAGTTAAATACGCATTCATTCAAGATGTTGCTTCAAACTTTTGCCTCTCGGTTGAACGATAGATGGAAATCGAACCTGCTCCTGCTCCAGCAAAAATTGTTAGCTCTACTTCTGATGAAGCCGAGGAACCCAAGTCTCCGTTGCAAGAAGATGAACTCGCAACTAAGATTTAATTTCGTACTTTATGGACAATTTCATTTCTCGGTCTGTAATAACTTTGCTTAATACTTTTGTAATGGTTGTCTTGCGTAATACTTTCGGACATTTGACTTTGTATCGCACCCTTTCGTCTTTGCGTTTTGAATGATTTATAATATGTTTTGTGTAAGAGGTATACACACGACTAACCAAACTAGAATAACATGATGGATTAAACCAAAAAAGAAAGATTAGATTAAGATGAAGAATAAAAGAGAAAAACAAAGAGTTGTGATTTCCTAATGAGAGAAAGACATGATGTTTCTATCTCTACCACCTATGAAATGGAAAACACACCCACACAAATGAGGTGCTAGGGGCCTTTTATACTACAAGTGTAATGTATAGAAGGCCTTCCTCATTTGTGTGTTCGGGACTAATTCCCGTTACATACATAACATAAACTAAGAACTCTCGACACCATTGAATAGCATTTTCCACGAGCTTCGCAACAATATATTATATGACCATCACTTTCAATACGGCTAACAATCTCCCCCTAAGGGGTGGTCATGTAATACGTGACTTCACTTCTTTGATGTTGCAGACTTTGAAGCTCGTTGTCTTGAGAGTTCTTTCATAGTTCCTTTCATGACTTGTGATCTTGGATATTTGATCTTTGCCTTGACTTGATCTTGAAACTTTGCCAACTTGTGTTCTTGTGTCTTTCCCCACATACTCATATTTTGCGTTGTCTTGAAAGCTTGTTAACAATCTCCTTTGATCATCAGAGTAGCAGAAGTCTTTGTCTTTAGATTTTCTTATGCTTTCTTCAATTACTTGAGTATGTGGCCTTGAATTGCGACTCTTGAGATTACGCCACCGTTTGCATTCCTCCGGTTTCCGGTTATACAATACAAGTATTGTACCTGTGATTAGGTATGTTCAAAGAACTTCCTTGATAGGGTTTCCAGCTGTGGTGGCCGTTCTCAATACTTGAGTGTCTCGAAAGATAATTCATAGTGAAGAGTGAATCATGCAGTTCCATTCTGCTGATTAAGTCATCAATTCGTTTCCTGGTACAAGTTTGAATCAATTAAGAATCAAACCATTGTTGCTTTCCAGTTGACACAAGTTTGATTCATATAGAATCTCACAAGTTACCCACCGCAGTGTTGTTTGATGATGACACCTGAAGGATTTCCATTCGTCACTGTAAATACTAATGAGTATTACTCTGAATGTTCTGGCAAGATCATAAAGATATTACGTAGAGACCTGGAACAAGTTTGAATCAAAAAAGAATTAAACTACTGTTGCTTTCCAGTTAGCATATGTTTAATTCAAGTGAATCTTACATATGACCTACCGTAGTGCTGTTTGATGTTCACACTGGAAGGATTTCCATTCATCACTGTGAATACTAGAGAGTATCACTTTGAATGTTCTAGCAATACCACAAGGATAGAGCGTAGGACTCTGTAAATTATCACTTGTGTTCTAATGATGAACAATAATTGATATATGGAATAAGTGTCCTAATGATATTTTTGATGAATCTGGTTGGCTCTAGACTCTATATGTGCATGTTTATTTGGTGATCGGGGGCTGGAGCAGACTGCCGTCTTTTCAATATCTACTATCTCGGAGTGAGAAAGTTGATAGAAATGAGTTGAACTCCGTGACAATAAAACAAACTTCTTTTGAGAGAAGCTTGAGTCGGCTGGGAAGGGTTGTGCTTTGTATCACTGGGTCCATGATGCTTTGTCTTCAATACCAGAAATCATCAACGTGATCCTGATAGTAGATGTATTGACCCGGTTTCTGCCTAAGTTGTATGGAGGGCTATTTTCTTTTCACCCTTTATCCTTACATTTCTTTTTCATTCTTCAACCCCTTCAATGCTTACCAAGACGTCATAACTAGCACTTTGTTGTGATTGTTCCAGTGCTAGCTAAGTCATTAGTCGGTATTTTTCCCGTACACTCAACTACTCCATCTTTCCTAAGGACTTCTAAATTCTAACGGATTGTACCTGGGAAGATCCCTCTGGTTCTGGTTGGATCATAGGACGAATACCTAACCACCTTTTGACACCAATACCGTTGTGAATTAATGTGTTGAAGGGTATAGATATCGTAACCAGAAAAACCTATTGAAAAGGCAATCAAGGTGTTAATGAAATCAATGTTTACACCTTGAAAGTTTTCTATATCACCAAAATGCTCCCCCTACATATGTGCATCATAAAAGGAAAGGTGTTTGCACATATTAGGAAGAGAAAGCACTTATATCAAAGATCTTATCCAAGATGACACATTTTGAACACATTTTATCACTATTCACCCCCTCAAAACTGCATGTGTTTGTGAAATTTTTGATATACTAGTGATGTAACATGGAGAGAATAATGTTTTATGAAAATTTGGAACTATATTTTATGAGATTTTTATACTCCCCCTCGAAAAAAGAATCTGATAAAAGAGAGGAGTATATGAGCACACAATTTGAAAGACATTGAAAAAATATCTTTTAAAAAAATCTTGAAAAATTGTGCTCAAAACCGAGAAAACTGAATTCCCGTTGTTGAGGAAAAATGTACATAAATGAACATTTTCCTTGAGTTCATGAGCTTAAAACTTTGAATGTTTTAACATAAGCCCATGACCGAGAAAAATTAATTTCTTGTTGTTGAGGACAAGTCATGACTTTCCTTTCTTTGGGGACCGGGTTATAGTCTGACATGTGACTATAAGACATTATGAGAAAAAAAATAGAAAAGACATGTTTTGAAAACATTTGAACTCTCATTCGAACTTTATGTACGTACGCGTGTCGTTATTGAGCGACATTTCTAAGTACGTCCAGATTATCGATGCTGAGATACATGTCGGAGAAGAATATTTTTGGTATTTTTTTGAAAGATTTTCTCATTTTTTCTTTTGTTTTTATAGGTTTTATATTTTTGTATTTTGATTTTCTGATAGATATATACAAGGTTACTGCTAATGTGCAAGACGTTCAAGCTCATCTGGAGTGAAACTACGCATACCAAGTCGACGAACCAAGAATTCAAATCTGTCTTGAGAAAGAGCTTCGGTGAAGATGTCGGCTAGTTGGTAGCCCGTCTTGAAAAAATACAGTTCGATCGTTCCTCTTTCCACATGCTCCTTTATGAAATGGAAGCGGACAGCAATGTGCTTGGTCTTGGAGTGTTGGACCGGGTTGCAGGATATGGCTATGGCTGATTGTGAATCACAATAAATAGGAACTTTGTTAAAGTAAAAGCCATAATTCGTGGGTTGTGGTCTCATCCAAAGGACTTGAGCACTACACACGGATAGAGACACATATTATGCTTCCGCGGTGGACAACGCCGTGCAGTCTTGTTTTCTTGAGGACCAGCTCACTAGTTTCTCAGCTAAGAATTATGCTCCATCGGAGGTGCTCTTGAATGTATCATGACACCCTGCATGGTCGGCATCTGAAAAACCAGTTAGATTAAAACTAGAATCCTTCATATACTAGAGACCCATGTGAATGGTTCCCCGGAGATAACAAAAGATACTTTTATCCTCCTTGAGGTGCTTCTCGGTTGGCTTAGCCTAGTACCGAGCACATAAACAAGTAGCATGCACAATGTCCGGTCTGCTTGAGGTTAAGTACATAAGGGACCCGATCATACTTTGGTATTTCATAGCATCTACAAATGTCCCTTTCTTATCCAAATCAAGCTTGTGTTTAGTGTCCATTGGAGTACCAATAGGATCACAGTTTTCCGTTCCAAATTTCGTTAGAATCTCGAGCACATATTTGGATTGATTTATGAAAATACCACGAGGGGATTGGTGAACTTGGAGACCAAGAAAAAACGTCATTTCCACCATCATGGACATTTCAAATCGGCTTTTCATAAGGTCGGCAAATAATATGGAATATTTTGGGTTTGTAGAGCCAAATATTATATCATCTACATAGACCTGAGCCACCAAGATGCCGTTGCTGTAGTGCTTGATAAACAACGTTGGATCAATGGTTCTTTGCTGAAGTGATTTTTGAGAAGAATTGAGGATAATTCGTCGTACCATGCCCTCGGTGCTTGTTTCAAACCATAAATTGCCTTTTTCAACTTGTAGACATGGCTTAGATGTTCGGTGCTGATGAAACCTTCAGGTTGACATACGTACACATCTTCTTTTAACGGCCCAAGCAAGAAATCCGTCTTCATGTCCATTAGATACACAGTGAATGATTTGTGTGCAGCGTATGCCAGGAAAATCCTAATAGCTTCCATTCGAGCAACCGGGGCGAAGGATTCTGCGAAATCAATTCCCTCCTTCTGTTTATAACCTCTCACAACTAACCGAGTCTTGTTCCTAATGACCGTTTGCTCTTCATCCATCTTGTTTTTCAATAACCATTTCAGGGTAAGGGGATCAATATTGTCCGGGCATGGTACTAACTCCCATACATTAAGCCAGATGAATTAATTGAGCTCTTCTTGCATAGACCCAATCCATGATGTGTCGATCATTGCTTCTTTAACGCTTGTTGGTTCCATTGTGCTGACTAATAGTGCATAGATACTCATATCACCATTGGTACGCAGCTGATTTCATGTCGAGACTGGTCGTGAGATATTTCCAATCACTTGAACCAAAGGAAGATACTTAGTCCATTTGTGTTCATGTGGAAGTGTATTAGAAACTTGATGTGAGCTCGGCGGATCCACATATGGTGTTGAAGGCTGAGTAGTACTTGTGGAAGTCGCAAATGGATTAACAAACTCATGTTCGTTGAGCGTCGCATTGTTTGCATTTTCAGCAACAATTTCATTCTGAAGATGAACATGATTAGGAATTTGCTGAGAATGTTGTTAAGTCGCGTTAGCAGTCGGAGAAGTGGTTGGAATATTTGGAGTCAATATGGTTGAGGTTGACATAGATGGTGCAGGAGAAGATGTCGTTGCTGTAGATGCAATTGGAGGTTCTTGAACAACCGTAGCAGGTGCAGCTGGGGCATTTTGAGTAGCACCAAATGACAAAGGACCCTCCATATATTCATCATAAATTGGCCCAAATAAAACTTCCAAGTCATGTTCCAAAGGTTGTAACAATGATATTGCTGACGGTGCAAATTGAAGCGCGAGTCCTGAACTTACGTGTCCAGAAGTCTGACCTTGAAGCTGGGGATGTGAACTTCTATGTTGAGAGGCCATACCCGAGAGTTCATCAAAGGTAACATTCATAGTCTCCATTACCTTTCTTGTCCTTCGATTATAAATCCTATAAGCACAAGCGGTTGAGGAGTAACCAATGAAAAACCAATATCACCTTTAGGTTTAAGTTTACCGATATCTTTACGATCATTCTTCGGATAACATAATGCACTGAAGAAATGTAGAAATGATATATCTGGTTTTCTTCCATTAATGATCTCATAAGGTGTTTTGTTGAATCGGGTGTGAATAATGGAGCGGTTTTGAGTATAACATGCAGTTGCAATGGCATCAGCCCAAAGGAATAACGGTGCACTGGAGGAGAGAAGCATCGTCCGAGCAGCTTCAACTAATGTACGATTCCTCCGTTCCACAACTCCATTCTGCTCTGGAGTTCTTACAGACGAAGTTTGATGAGAAATCCCAACTTCGTCAAAATAAGCTTTTGGTTGCTGATTGGTGAATTATGTGCCTTTATCCGTTCTTACAATGATGACAGGGGCTTGAAGTAGCACTGATGTTTTCTTCAAGAAATTAATAATTACACCAGGGTCTTCATCTTTTGAAGCAAGAAAATGAACCCATGTGTAACGAGAATAATCATCCACAATCACAAGGACATACCGCTTTCCATTAATGCTTTTAATTCTCATTGGGCCGCACAAATCCATATGTAGGAGATGTAACCTATTCGTTGAGTTGGGAACATGTTTGGGTTTGTGAGGCTTCTTCTTACTTTTACCTTGCTCACAGGAAGGACAAAGATGGTCTTTTGTATATTTGAACTTTGGAATATCGATAACGAGATCATCTTTCGCGAGTTGGGTGATGGCATCGAAATTGAGATGAGATAACCTTTGATGCCATAACCATGACTTTGTTGATGTGGCTCGGGCCTTGAGACAAATTGGAGAAGCAACAGACATTTGAAAAAGATCAATGGTGTAAAGGTTGGTGGTACGATTTCCTTTCAATAAATCAATTCCTTCAAGATCTCTTACAAATCATGTATGACTTCTGAATGCTACCTCCAAGTCTTAATCACAGAATTGCCCAACCGAGAAAAAATTATGTCCCAAGCCATCAACAAAAGAGACTCTGGTGATGATTATATTTCCCAATGAAGATAACCATAGCCTAGAATTGCAGCAACATGATCATTTCCAAATCGAACAGTTCCCATGAATCGCCAAACAAAGTTCTTGAGAAGGCTTCGATTCCCAGTCATATGTTTGGAACAGCCCGATTCCACGTACCAAAGACAAATTTCAACAGCCTGCCAATGATAAGAGAAAAAATTATTTTAGCAACCGATGAAATAGGTTCCTGTAGGGTTAGATTATAATTAAGCCGTATCACATACCGACATTTCACTGTCAGTATGAGATATACTAGTGTCGATAATGTTGCCACTACAGTCAAAATTTCTACCAGTAGGCAACCATTTAGAGGTGAAGCTAGGGCTACTAGGCTTAGCAAGACTTTCTGTGGACCCTACGTGTGTACTTTTTGGAACATACACCTTAGCCTTAGGAGTGCTATGTTTTTCACTGATTGACAGCTTGTCAATTCGAGTGTAACCACCATAATTCAACCCATTCATAGTCAAGCCACAAGCATCATGACTAAAAGTAAAGAAACATTTATTACATTTAGCACAAATAACTTCAGATTTTTCATTCCGAATAGCTAGATTAAAGTCATTACATGCAGATGAATTAAGTTTCTGATTATGATTAAAAAGCGGTAAATTCCTAGGGTGTTCTTCTACTTCCACATTATTGATCTTGAGGCGACTACTTCTATAGGCAAAAGGGACCCTATCATTCCTTGTATTTCTCGTTGGCGGTGGCCTTCTACTCTTAGTGTAGTTGTTTATTCCTTTAGAAGAAGACACGCGTCTATTAGAATTAGCACTTTTTAAATCGATGACTTGTGGTTGAGATATAGTGGTCGGTTTTGTACTAACGCTTGCTTTACTTTGTTTTCTAGGCACAGAGGTATCAGCCCTAGGTTGAGAGGGGGGACAAACACGAAACATTCCTGGGGAAATCACATCAGCTTTTGTTATATCCACTTTGGGAAAAGGTGTTACAGCAATACGAGTAGTTCCCGAGGTTGTTGGTGTCTGAATCATAGCATCCACAATCGTACTAGGCTCAGAAGTCTTATCTTTTAACAAGGCCTTTAACTTACAGTTCTCACAGATTTTATCAATAAGTTTCTGATAGACGGACTTAACGTGTTCAACAGCCCGCTTATACGAAACAATTTCAAATTCTAAATCTGCAATCTTAGCCTTAAGCTTCTGAACATTCCCATCACTGGCATTCTCTAACCGTGAAGAAGCCAAATTCTTTGCTTAACCCCTCCTAACTGAGCCTGCAACCGTGCGATAGTTTGTTGCATTTCATTGTAGGCTTTATCATACAAAATTTTGTCATATTTGCATTCATCACATTTTTTGACAAATTTATTCCAAAGATCAGTAAATTCTTTGTCCTTTTTAATGACAACGGATTCCATTTTCTCTTTCGTACGTTCAAGCTAAGTTTAGAAGGTTTCGTGATTCGACACAGAGGTATCTAACACAATAGGGCTACTATCAACATTATCACGTGCTTTAGACAGGCGTTCAAGATCGTTTTCTAAAACGTTGCTTTTATCAAGAAATTCATCAGCCTCCTTCGCCAAAGATTTAAAGTCTTCAACAAAGTTGGCTAATTCTGTTAGAAAAGCGTTTTCCAAATTGCTTATCTGAACATCAACTTGATTAATAAGCGGATTAATATCGTTTTGAAGAATTTTCTCGACCTCAATCGGAACTGGTGATGTAAAATTTCCTCCAGTGATTTTGGAATTAACAACATGTTTAAGTATGACAAAGTTATCTTTTAGCTCGTTTAGAAATCGTCGTGTGACACTTGGTTTAGGAGGGTCATTTGAAAATTCCTCACTCGGTATCAAAAGCAATGCAGTACTCGTTTTAGACAGAACAAAAACTGTTGGAGGATTAACTTTCGGATAATAAACGGGCGTGACTTCTCTATTAAGCTTTTGTAATCGTAAACGACTCTCTTCGGCCAGTTCAATGGTTTCTTCCGAATCACACATAACAGTAGGATCATGCTTATCTAGCAACACATTACCATTATATAAACTTTGATGGGTGGTCTGAGCATGCTTAAGATATTCAGGATTATGAGGAAGAGGATAACCTAAATCCATTTTGTAACGGGTGTAATTAATCTCATTCACTTTTGGTGCGAGCATGTTTATCGTCTGCATAGATTGGCCACATTTTACCAAAAGGTTGTCTAATTCCCTGATCCTATCCTGAGCGTTGTAAAAATCCTCAAGATGCCCATCTTCTCGAATTTTGAAATCATGTTTCATCTTTTTTCGTTCTTCTTTTAGATCCGAAATAATAGATTTTTTAGTTGAAAGTTGTTTATTAAGAGAGGTGATTTCATCATTCAGTTCGCTTATCTTTTAGCACTACTTAAATGTAAGTCATTTAATTTCTTAGTTGTGCATTTTTCTTGATAAACCGATGTAGCATGAGCTTGTTCAAGTTCTTTAATTTTAGCATGATGAATTTCAAAACTTTTCTCCCGTTCCTTATATCTCGCAAGCTCAGTGGTCAATTTGGCATTAGTTTCTCTAAACTTATTATTAACCACCTTAGCATGGTCGACATCCTTATCAAGATTATCAAATAAAAGATGTATAATACGTATGTGTCGCATCAGGAAGGGTTGTAGGCTGGGCGACTTGATCCACACTAAGGTCCACACTGGGCTCATTCGAAATAATATTACTATTATTCGTTTGATCCCCGTGTATCTCAATGTAGGGCTCAAGCATCTCAGTATACTCCTCCTCCTGATTAGACGTACTATATATATCATTATCATCGAAACGTGGGTGTACCTCATAGGGACCGTTTGAATCATAGACGGGAGCGATGTCATCATGCATTCCTGATGTAGATGCTTGCTGTAAGTTTGCCATCAAGATGTAGTTGGCATTCACTTCTTCTTCCTCTTCATATTCTGCTGCAGAAGCCATAAGATCAAATTCCTTAGCTTGAAGTGGAATCCCTGCCTCTTCCTATTGTGCTATAAAAAGCTGAGTCTGAAGATAAGCAGCATCCCTCTTCTTTTTAGCTGTGCAATCTCGAGCATAATGACCAAACCCCCTGCAGTTGTAGCACTGAACCTGACGATTGATGTTTCCATTTCTCATACCAGTATTCTCAGCCCTTGCATCCATAATATTTCCCATCTGATTACTAACCGCTGGCATAACAATTAACCCATTCTGATTACCCACATTCGGAACACTCGGATTCTGACCACGGTTTTGTCCATACTGGTTTCCTGCATTCCCAACAATCTGCCCAGCATTCTGACCATATTGTTGATACTGTGTCCCCGTGTTCCCAGCAGCTACTAATTGGCAATCTTGATTCGCATTCATGAAAGGTTGAGCAATCTGCCTATTTCTAGTGTTCGAGGAGATTCTCTGATTGTTGTTGGTGGGGTTAATGGTAAATTTAAATGCCTTTGCAAGAAGTGCAAGACCAGTATTAATCGCATGAGTAGGATCGGTGATGTCATCAAAACAGGCAATGGGTTGTTGTAAGTAGTTCACAGCAGCAGGAAGTTGATATCCATAAGAGGTGAGTTGTTGTTGTTGTTTTTGTGCATGAAGTTACTTGATGCGGGTTGATGGTAGGGTATCATGGGATATGACATAGATGACAGAGAGTTTTCCATAAAAGCCAATGGATCTTGTGTTTTCGCACGTCCTTCAGCCCTAACTTTGTTAGGTTCATCTTGATTCATCTTCAAATAATCATATACTTGACTGTAGTCCACGACATGAAGATCCTTGGTTTGATTGACGAGAGTGACATATCGTGACCATTCAGAAGGAAGATTATCAAGAAATTTGATGTTGGCAGCAATTTTTGCAGGTTCATGTTTGTTTCTTCTAAGATGATTCATTAGGGTTGAAAACCGATGATAGTAAGGTTCAATTTGTTCCCTTTAAGTAGACGTAAATTTCTCCCATTCACAAAGCAACTTAGTCTCTTTTTCTTGTAAACCAATTTCACTCCCCTTCATCATTTTCCGAATCCTAAGACACATCTCGTGTGTAGTTTCACAACTATCGACAACAGCATAAACATCTTCAGGGAGTCCCATAGAATTACTAGAATTGCTTAATCATCAGTGTCAAGTTTTTTGGATTCAACTTCAGTTAATTCTTCATCCGTTTGCACATGACTTGAGTCCGCTACTGGGTTAGCATTCGTGGGGTCCCCAGGCACAAGTATTGCTCTTCGAACATACGGACCTTTTTGAATCGAGTTGACAATCAACTTTCCCAAAGGTTTACATTTTGCATAACGAAGGAGACGACTAACCCATGTAGTGTAATTCTCCTTGGTAAGCATGGGTGGACGATTCTCAGTACCCGCAGCATAAATATCTTGTTGAGACATCATCGTAGAAGTCGTTTGTAAAACAAAATCTCAATTCGTAGAAAGCTAAGTGTTGTAGTTAAAATCCCCTAAAATGAGTAATTCCCTAAGAGATGGAGCTAAAGAAACCAAAAAAATCTTCAATACCAACAAAAACTCACGAAAGTTTTGTTCGAAATTTTTTCAGAATAATTTTGTGAAGAAATCGCAATGATTCAACCCGTCGCAATGTTTGAAAATGATATATGTCGCAATGTCCAAGAAACTTTTGTTCAAATGTTGTATTCCAAACTTGTCGCAATGCCAAGACTCAATCTGGTCGCAATATCTCAGAAGTAACTATATCGCAATGTATAAATAAGTTCTGTCGCAATGCACAAGTGAGAATCTGTCACAATCACTAAGAAGAATCTATCACAATCCACAAGAGAGTAAGTTGTCGCAATACTCAACTACGTTCTGTCGCAATATCACAAATAATAACCTATCGCAATACCCAACTAACTGTCGCAATATCACAATTTCATCTGTCGCAATACCTCAAATAATAAACTGTTGCAATATCACAAAAGATGTTCTATCACAAAACGAATCGCAATACAAAAACCCTCGCTGTTGCGATGGAATTCAAGGTGATTCTGTCGCAATACTGGTACTATTCCGAGACTTTAGGTAAAAAAATGATATTTTGGACAAGAAATTCGTGATTTTAACCAAACCAAAGCACCCAAATCTCTACCGCAACTATGTAGAAAATATATGGATCACTTGGAATAACAAAAACACAAAAAAATTGAAACTTGAGATTTTTTATCCAAAACTCACGAAAAACAAGAACCTAAAACAACACCAAAGAGCTATCCACGAATCCCTTGGCGAATGATACCACTTGTAAGAGGTATACACACGACTAACCAAACTAGAATAACATGATGGATTAAACCAAAAAAGAAAGATTAGATTAAAATGAAGAATAAAAGAGAAAAACAAAGAGTTGTGATTTCCTAGTGAGAGAAAGACATGATGTTTCTCTCTCTACCACCTATGAAATGGAAAACACGCTTACACAAATGAGATGATAGGGTCCTTTTATACTACAAGTGTAATGTATAGAAGACCTTCCTCATTTGTGTGTTCGGGACTAATTCCTGTTACATACATAACATAAACTAAGAACTCTCGACAGCGTTGAATAGCATTTTCCACGAGCTTCGCAACGGTATATTATATTACCATCACTTTAAATACGGCTAACAATTTGCTTATCCTTTATACATCTCTTTCTTGTGCATTTGTTGTAGTCCTTCTTCTTTAGCTCCGAGTTAACACATGCTTAGTGAAAATAGCCTCAACGCCTTATGATGAGGTGTTTCGTTCTTGCCCTTAGGGATAGTAGATTCAAACGCACTCATATATTCGTTTATACTTGTACTTTATGTGTACCTTCGTTTTGGAACATGACGTGATTCCTCTCTTGGTAAAAATATTTATAGGGACATCATTTCTTAGAGCATACCTGCTAACAGCGTCTCGGATAGTGAAAAACCTTATATATATATATATATATCATGTTTCGGACGATGAAATAGTTCTTCGTTTGATGGAAGGAAAAATAATTACCAACATTCACGCGAATTTCGTTCCGGTTAAAATAATTATTTCCTTGATGGAAGGGAGAAAGGATTACTAACATTCATACACATTTCATTCTGGTAAATGACGTAATTCTTCCCTTGAATTGAAGGGAGAAAGAATTACTAATATTCATTCAAGTTTCATTCCGGTTAATGACAATTCTTCCCTTGAATTGAAGGGAGAAAGAATTACTAATATTCATTCAAGTTTTATTCCGGTTAATGATAATTCTTCCCTTGAATTGGAGGGAGAAAGAATTAAAAAATGTTCATTAAGATTGCATTCCGGCTAATAATGTAATTCTTCCCTTGCATTGAAGGGAGAATGAACTAAAAAATATTTATTAAGATTGTATTTCGGCTAATAATGTAATTCTTCCCTTGAATTGAAGGGAGAGAGAATTAAAAAATGCTCATTAAGATTGTATTGCAGACAAACATATTTAGCTTAATTCTCATGTTCGAATGCTAATGTGGGCATTTGTATCGTATGTTTCTTGATTGAGTCATGTCTAATACTAAATTGATTTACCCTTATGAGTGAGGTAAGCTTTTCATTAATTTGATCAAAAGTTTGTAATCTTTCCCTTCAGGATGGAGTGAAGATCAATACATTAGGAATGAAAAGAAATAAACTAGGCTTTTCCCTTGTCGGGGGGAGACAAAGCCGGTACATAGTCTTAAAAGAAAAAATTACAAATAGCATTTTCGGAGATTCATTGCATGCCACATTCTTGGAACCTCCTTATCTTTCATGGTGAGCAACTTGTACGAGCCATTCTAAAACGCTTCCTTGATACGACAGGGTCCTTCCCATGTGGGTGCAATTTCCTTCCTTTTGCACTCTGCTAGCCTCATTTTTCTTGGAACACATAATCTCCTGACCAGAACGTGACAGGCCTCACTCTTTTGTTATAGTATTGTTCCACCTTTGTCTTGTACTTGGCTTCTCGGATAGCCGCCATCTCTCTCTTTTTCTTGGAGTAGATATAAGTTTATGCAAAGGGCATCATCATTCTCCTTTTCATTTATCATCATGGTCTGGTATGTAGGCATTCCTATCTTGGCTGGTATGACGGCCTCCGAACCATAGGTGAGGCTGAATGATGTTTCTCCATTGCTTGGTTTTAGTGATGTCCGGTGTGCCCATAGCACGTGTGGTAGCTCTTCTGCCCATCCGGATATGTCTCTGCCTAATATTGTTTTGATCCCTTCCATAAGAGTCTTGTTGGCTCGTTCCACTAAACCATTTGCTTGAGGATGAGCAACAAATGTGGTAATCTGCTGGATTTCTAGGTCCGAACACCAGCTTTTAAAAGGCTCATTGATGAACTGTTTAGCGTTGTCCGTGACCACTATCTTCGGGACTCCGAAACCGCACACCACATTGTCCTTAAAGAATTTTATGACCTCCTTTCCGGATATCTTAGCCAACAGCTTAGCTTCTATCCACTTTGTAAAATAATCGATGGCTACTATGATGAATTTGACATTTCTGGATGATGCTGGCAATGGGCCTAAAATGTCCATTCCCCACTGAAAGAATGGCCAAGGTGCCATGATAGACATCATCAATATTTTTGGTAGCCTTGCTACTGGGGCATGCACTTGGCATGAATCATATTTTTGCAACTCCTCTCTAGCATCCATGTGCATAGTTGGCCAGTAGTATTCGGATCACAATGCTTGAGCAACCATAAATCTGGGTTTCAAATGCATTCATGAGCCCATATGTGTTTCCCTAAGTACGTAGTTGGCTTGTAATGGTCCAACACATCAGAGCATCGGTTCCAAGCAACCTATCTTAAATAGTACCCCATCTATCAATTCGTACTGGTGGATTTTCAATCTTAAACATCTTGCTTCTTCCTTGTCTTCCGGCCATATCTCATCTTTTAAGTATTTGATGATTGGAGGCATCCAATTATTTTCTACCTCTTCTACTATGGTGTTTACTTCCCCTCGGTCGATTGACCTCTCATTGAGGACCTCTACCAGCACTTCCTTTGTTAGGTGGTCGAATGCCATTGTTGCTAACTTGCTAAGCACATCCGCCTTTTGGTTTTGTCTCCTTAATATGTTCCGGATTGAGAAAATTAAGAATTTTGCAATGATTGTTTTTGCTTCGGCTAGGTATTTCATCATCCGGTCACAGCTTGCCACGTATGTTTCGATGATTTGATTAGCTACCAGCTTTGAGACTACCCAGACTTCTATCCTTGCTACCTTCATTTGATTTGCAATTCTCAATCCTGCTAACAAAGCTTCATACTCTGCTTCATTATTGGTACTTTCGAAGTTTAGCCGCAACGCATAGGTGAATTCCGTTCCAGATGGGCTAATGAGTACTAATCCTGCTCCGGAACCTTGTGCGCTTGAGGACCCATCGGTGAATAAAGTCCAAGTTTTTGTCTCATCTTTTTCTGGCTTCCGGACAGGTAGCTTAAAGAAATGTTCGGCAGTTTGGCCTATTGGGGCTTCCGTGAGGAAGTCGGCCAACACATGTCCCTTGATTGCATTCCTAGGCTTGTACTCATTCTTGTATGCCCCCAACTCAATTGTGTAATTAGCCCATTTTCCGGATGCATCTACCCTGCTCAATATATGTTTGATTGGTTGGTCCGTGATCACGTTTATTTCATGCCCCTCGAAATATCTTTGGAGTCTCCTTGACGCTTTAAGTAATGCCAATGTCAGCTTTTCCATTTGAGAATAATTCTTTTCTGCATCACTTAATGTTCGGCTGATGTAACGGATTGGGCATTGTCTCCCGTTCCTTTCCGTCAGCAACACCGCACTGATTGATTCTTGAGAAGCTGCTAAATACATGTACAATGGTTCCTTTGGCCGAGGAGTGGTAAGAGTTGGCAGATTGATGATCAGCTGCTTCATTTGTTGGAAATCCTTTTTCGCTTCTTGCGTCCATTTATACTCATGCTTGTTTTCCTTGGTGATGTTCTTCAAAGTGTTGAAAATGGAAGTGCCCGTTCGGCTGAGCGAGCTAGGAATCGATTCAAAGCAGCCAGCTTCCCGCTCAAGGATTGCATTTCCTTCCATGTTTTTTGGTGATTGAATGTTCGCGATGGCTTTATCTTCTTCGGGTTTGCTCGGATTCCATCCGGAGCAATCATGTACCCAAGAAACTTTCCTTCCTCTACTCCGATTGAACATTTGATTGAATTCAACTTCATGTTGATCTGCCGAAGGTTGTCAAAATTTTCTGCAATGTCCGCTAATAAACCCTTCTCGTCATTGCTCTTGATAACCATGTCATCAATGTATGCTTCTAAGTTTCTTCCAATTTGCGACTGGAACAACGAATCTACTAGCCTTTGACTTGTTGCTCCAACATTTTTCAATCTGAATGGCATCATGGTATAGCAAAAGGTTCCTTGATCCGTATAGAAAGATGTCTTTTCCTCATCCTTTTATGTCATTTGAATTTGATGGTATCCTTTGTACGCATCCAAAAAACTTTTGAAACGAGATTCTACAACAAATTCGATCTTTTCATCAATGTCCGGAGGTGAATAATAGTCTTTCGGGCTTGCTGAGTTCAGATTTTTTAAATCGACACACATCCTCCATGATCCGTCACTTTTCTTAACCATGACCGGACTGGATATGTATGTGGGATATTTAACTGGCCTCACGATTCCTGCCTTTACTAAGTCTTCAACTTCCTTCGTTACGGCCTGACTCTTTTCAGCTCCTAGCATCCTTCGTTTTTGACATACCGGCTCCAGACTTTCGTTGACATTCAAGTTGTGCTGCATTATCCTTCTCGGCACTCCAGTCATGTATGATGGTTCCCAAGCAAAAACATCTGAGTTTTCCTTTAATAAGTTCTTTAAAGCTTCCTTGCATGTCCTTGTCAATCCTCCTCTGATGATAGTGAATTGGTCCAGATATGCAGGATTAAGCATTACACTTTCCGTCATGTTTGAAATCTGAGTTTCATCTTGCTCTTTGGCTTATAGAGTTGGAGCTTGCTTCTTTGCCAGTTGTCTGCATTCCGAAACAATAACTGACGGAGATGCAAGGGAAGTTATGCCTCTTGGTTTAGGGAACTTTATAATTGCATGAATAGTCGAGGGGACGGCTCTCAAGATCCGAATGCCTGGCCTTCCAACTATAAAATTATATGGTGACGGAGCACTTATCACCACGAACTTCGTGTGTGTTCGGCGGATCAAACCGTTCGATCCGAAATTTACTTCTAACTCAATCTTTCTGATTCGCTTGACAACCTCTCTAGCAAAACCGAATAAATCCGTATGCATTTGCCTCATTCTTGACTTGATGTTTGCGGGTAGTTTTTCAAAGCAGTTCGAACATGATTTCGACCGAAGCCCCCTCATCAACATAAATTCTTCTTACCAAGTATCCTCCTAGCTCTGCTTCTATTATTATCGGGTCATCAGACATCTCGTCTTCTTCCAAAAAAGGGAAAGTTATGGGGACTTTCATCCATTCTTCAGCTTCTCCTCTAAGCTTCCTTTTTTCTCTGTCCAGAATAGTTCGGACCATATTGATTATCTTATCCTGCTTCGGAGGTTCATCTCTTCGGTTGTCTCGGCCTCTTTTTCTTACGTCCCTCACTAAGTGATTCAGCTTTCCGGATTCCAGTGCCAGCTCGATTTACTTCCTTAGCTGGATGCAGTCGTTGGTGTAGTAGCCCTAATCTTGATGGTAATCACAATACTTATCTATGTTTCCCCCTCTTGCTGGGTTATTTATCGGACGGGGAGGGGGCAAACGTAGCTGTGTTTCGGTCATCGAAATTTCCTTCAAATTCTTTGTTAAAGAATTTATGCTCAAGACAGGTGCTGGCCTATGATAATTGTCGTTTCGGTTGAAGTTGTTTCGGTTGTAATTATCATTTCGGTTGTAATTGTCATTTCGGGATGGCGGGTACGGTGCCCGGCAGTCTCTATCCCTGTTCCTGTTGTTGTTTTGGAAATCTCTTCCCCTGTATGCCTCCCGTCCATCGTTCCTTCGATTGTTGTTCCAACCATTAAACCTTTGATTACGATCGTTCCTTCTTTGGGTGGGAGGGTTGGGCTTTCTGAATTGCTCGGATCATTCCCCCTTCCGCAGTTCAGTGCTGGCAAATGCCTCTTCTGCTCGGACGGAGTCGTCTAATCTCTCCATCATTTCATCTACCGATTCAGGAGTCTTGTCCGAATATCTTTTTGCTAATTCTGAGCTCTTGACTGAATCTATGAACGCCGAAATCTTCATGGCTTCCAGAACTCCATGGATGAGACCTACTTCTATTGTCCATCTTTCTTTGAAGTCTGTGAGTGACTCATTTTCTTTCCTTACGATCTTGGTTATCTCGTGATGGCCCTTGTGACGTAGCTTCTTGATCGAGTATCTTTTGGTAAATGCTTTCTTAGGTCGGCCCATTCATCAATGCTATTCGGCTCCAAGCTTTCAAACCATCCTCTTGCTCCTCCATCTAATGTCTGCTGGAACATCCTGCACCAAGCCGGCATCGACCATTCCCCAGAGTTGGCTGCTCCAGCTAAGTGGTTCAGATGGTCTTTCGGATCTCCCGAGCCATCGTATGCTTTGACATTAACTGGAAGCTTGTACTACGGTCCTGCGAAGTCAATAATTCTTTGAGTGGGAGGAATTTTAACTGTTTCCTTGAAAGGCTTCTTTAAGTCCGCATCGGACACCACCCTTTCTCGCACTATCTTAGTAGTACTGCTTCCTTCGTCTTCTTCATTGAAACTTAATCGGACTGGTCCCACAGCGTTTCGATTATGCTCCTTGACTAACGATCGCAGAGCCGAGATGTGTTGTACAAGTTGTTCCCTTGTGAGGTTCTGGTTTTCCAGAGTGATCAAATTGATGGGAAGATTATGACATGTCGGAGTGACAGGGGGAGTAGGAACTGTCATTCTAAGCAAATAGAATATCAAGTCCCACGGATGGCGCCAATGTTCGTGCAAATTCTTGCGGGGGTCTGAAATGCGTGATCCTCCGGACTAGACGAAGCTTGTCCTTCGGATCTCCTGAAATCATAGTAAACGCGTTAGCCTCGTCCGGGTGTGAGAACCTAGACCAAGCTCGGGCGTGAGAGTAGGTAAAGTGAAATGATCCGAAATGGATAAGAGAATAAATATATTAAATAATAATAACGTAATGTCAAATCAGTTACCTCAACTTGAATCCAAAAGGAGGTATTTATACTGCTCAAGTTCCCCAAAATCCGGAGGGCCCAATGGGCTTTGATCGGGCCCTGTTGGTCCGAATAGGGACAGCTTCCCATATTTTCAGAGAGTCTGTCGGTTGACTTTCCTTTGACCGTACTTCACGCTTTTGGGCTAGTGTTGGGCTTAATGGACCGATCATGGGTTTTAGACCATTATTTCGGATTTGGGTCCGGTTCGGACACATACACGAACACAAATCATCAAGGCAAGCACACGACATATCAGAGCAAAAAGGAAACGAAGGGTAAAGATGTATAACAAGGACTTATGGGAGCAATCAGAACACGGGTAACTAAATGTGCAAAAATGAAAAAACACACCTATGAGTGAAAAAATGGGTCATGAGTGAAAAAATGGCTAACATCAAGATGCGTTGTGATTTGGACACCGATATATTCACTTAACCAATGCCTGTTGTTCGATGAAGTTAGAATCGACCCAACACCTTTTTATTGATTCTTCTTAATTCGGCTTCTAATCTATGGAGTATTATATCTAATCTATGGAGTATTATAGCTGCTTCATGGGGAAGGTCTGATTTTCCTAAAGAGTTGTCCTTAATAATATCTTTGGCTGATACAAAAGCTTTTTTCGACGTTGTTACAACCGTGTTCTGAGTAATTTGAAAATTTAGGAACCGGCTTTGGTTTGATCTGAAGCCGCCGTGGAAATTTAGACTGCCTCTTGGAAGATATTTAAGTATTTTCTCAGTCTTGGATTCACCATTCATAGGAATAGGCTTTCCCATCACAGTTAGCTAGCATGGATTTATTTATTATCCAAAGAGATCTTGCAACAATTTATAGCAACTCTTCTAATTTCACTAGTTTCTTAGCAGAGGCTTATTTTTATTTTTTTATTTCACTAGTAAGCTAAATCATTAGAAGACAATACTATACTAGATAAGAACTGGGCTTTATCTGAGATAATTGTCTGTTTGTACTTTTTGATAGAAGCCTTTTACCAAACACTAAAGGATATTTTACAAGGTAGTGTTGTACATTCGCCCATTAAATCATTGTTTCGAACTTAAAATCAATCAATTGTCGCTTACTTTGTTGAAATATGATACCCAGAAAAGATAAAAACGACATGTCGGTAACAACATGACATGATAGATGAATAATTGAGCATGAATAGTTGATATATGAGGTATGCATTATGCATAGATAATTTGCTGGTGCATCTGGTTTTGTTTGTCATTAAACGCGTAAATGAACTATCGAACACTGTTTTCAATTATATGTGGGTTTATGTGCTCTTGTTTCGGCTTTGTATTGAAGGGCTTTCAGACTTTGCCTGCATAATACAAGAGTTGAACCAACTTCACAACCAGCAAAGAAATTTATATATTTTACCAGGACCTGGAAACAGACCCCAGTTCATTTGTAAATCTATACAAACGAAACGAAAGTAACTATGAAATGACCTGCGAAAGTATATAGGTTGCATAGTCTCAGATAACATAAGACAGTATATATTTACAATAAGTTTTTCATTTCTAAAACGTTTTGGTTTTTCGTACTAGAGCTCAACTAGAACAAGTAAACATATATAAGCTTTAAGTTCTAAACCAGATACTTCTCAAGTCCTCGGCATACTCTTAAGCAATATTTACAAAGCACCAACAACTCACGTTAAACTAAAACAGCAGGTCAATTTATTTAAAGTCCAACTCATACTATCTCAGCTATATCTCTTTCAAAACTGGCAAGAAGTTCCCATCCTCTGTAGCTGCCTCTGTCCTACGTTTGCTGATTTGCGATTTGCAAATGCCGGGTAGACCAGTTCTTGAAATTTCTCTAGGAAAAGGCTCCATTCTTCCTCGTTCATGTCCGCCAACTTCACAAAACTAGCACTGGCTGGAAGTTGCTCATTTGCACTCCTGTGTCCAGATGATGAATTCACTGCTGCATATCCCTTCTTTGCTGACTTTGTCTTCAGATTCTTCAAGTTGTGACTCGTAAATGAGTTGTTCCTCACTGGCGTTGACAGGTTTGATACGGCAGGATTTTTTGGTGGTGCATGAAGTACGACACGCCCCATCGCTTCTTCTTCATCTCCAATACTCTCGTTTTCTTCTTCGATGGTTTCATGAAGTTTAGAAAACGGATTTCGCCCAAAGCCAAAGTGGGTAGGAGAGTCGTTGACCAACACGTCATAGTTGAAGTCAAAGCCAGAATCATCACAGTCAATCTTAAACAGGAACGGATCTTCCTCTCCTTCGGTTTTCGGGGATAAAACCAACATCTCTCTTTCCTGCTCATCAGCTACCAGACTCCTTGCATTTAGACATAACAACTCAAGCTCACTGGGCTCCTCTTCACCACGACGAAACTCACGGCTCATCATTTCGCCAATCTCAGCAAGGGTAAGCCCGTAAGCAGCAGCTTCCTTGAGGAAAATTGTACAGATAATCAAGACACGTAAGCAGGCTTCCCTGATCATAGGAAGTTCAGTTTTCAGCATTTCTGCATCACGATATGGATTAAGATCTTCGATGTATGTGAGTTCTTCCTCTGTGAATGGAATTGATGCCTGCGGCCAATGCATCCACTCAAAATACGGATCTTCTAAACTTTCAGGCAAGCAGAGACCATGATCGATGGGTATGAGTTCAACTTGACTGAAACTCCCTACACCGTCATCATCAAGCTTTTTAACAAGCAGATTCCCGGCATGCCTGTCTGTGTTAAAGATTCTTATATCTAAAATACCTATACGATGGACAGCAGACACAGGGAAACTCGATGTTCCATGGTCGCTAGCATCAAAATCATGAGGGATAAACTGTTGGAGAGAAGCAAGCTTGCTAAAATGCTTCTTGACTTTTGGAGGCTTGTTGGTATTGTTGTTACCGCTAACACTATCGTTAACATTGAAAATAGAATGAGTAATTTTAACTAATGCCGTGGGAGGTACATTGGCAAAGTGGCCATAGTCAAGAAGGTAAGCAGCAACCTCTCTAAAACCGGTTTCTCCTACCCGAACAGAACGCTTTAGCCCTGGTTGACCTAAAGCTCTTCCCACAAAACCTTTCGGGTTGTTAGGTGCAAATGGTTCCTCATCTGTTGGCTTCACAATCGCAACACTCTCACCTCTACTGTTTCTAAAGTAATAAGCACCTCCAAGTCCACCTTGAACTGGGATCGGTTCAACACCAATCTTCATGGCGTTTACAATCTCCTTAACGAGCTGTTTTGTTTTCTTAAAGCTAATAGAATGGCCCAATATCTCAATAGGACCACTCTTATCTCTCACTTGCATATCCTTACCAGTTGGAGAAAGGCAAGGCGATGAAGAGCATCGGTGAATATGGTTTCGTGTTAACAGAAGAGGGGAATCGTTCCGAACGGCACTAAGGTCATTCTTCAGCACCATGTCTCCAAAAGTCAGTGAACTCTCTTCGATTGGGACACTAAGTGCAATCTGTAACCTTCTTTTGACTGTATGAGCATTGTCACCTCGATCTAAGTCCATTCCTAACACGCAGCCAGTTTCAGTTTGAACAAAAACACGTCTCCTAGAAGACGGTTTCACCCCTTCCATCCCATCGTTGCCATAGTGCTCCCTCCCTAAGGGACTGTTAAAAACTGCTGCAGCCATTTGGGTTTGAACTGGGCTGTCGGAGTTTCGAGACATTAACAAAGGGAAGAGGAAATTGGAATTTCACACAGCCTGCAAACAGATGCCAGCAGATTATTGTCAACAAAAAAGAAACAGGACACGCTGACAATCCAGTGGCACAATATGGTTCAGACACGTTCAAAAAAAACCTCAGTTTCCAATATCCACAGATCTTATAGGGATCACGAGAAATTTGTGTGGTTATAATCAATACATCGAGAATGCCATCTAGATGTCCCAAATTAGTCTCTTTTTTTTTTCCTAAATCTGTACCAAAAACATGATAAACAATAAAACATTCCGTACAATTAACTAATTTCATCAAACAATGAAGGACACCAGAAAGAGAATGCCAAATCACCAACAGTGTCCTACTAATTTGAACTCATACGGCCATAGATCTAACAAAAACAAACCACATGCTTTGTTTTCATCACTTAAAAGTTTACCGGTTGAGAAAAGGTCATTTAACAAAAAACAAGCCTCAATCTCCATTATCCACAAATCCTAAATACACAAACGTGAAAGCCATATATTTGAAAATCAATAGATCAGTCTGATTGGCTCAAATCAATCCCTTTTTGACTAAATCTACACCAAACAATCAGCTTATTTCACCAAACAGTGAAAGACACGAAGACATAAGTAACAATCGCAACAACAATATATTATTACCTAATTACAAATCCATAGAAGATAGATCTAACAACAACAGCCCAGATAATACACATAATACAATAATCAGCTAACTTATGGGGTGTTTATTTCGGCTTATACAGCTGGCTTATGGCTTTTGTGGTTTTCGGCTAATGTTTCATAAGCTCACTTTTTTGTGGCTTATTTTCAAACTTTATATAAGCTTATTATGTCATAATAGTTTCAAAATGATCCACGAAAAGTGAGCTTATGAATCATAAGCCCAAAACTAAATAAGCCATAAGCTGGCTATATAAGCCGAAACAAACATGATACTATAATGATACTAACTTATTTGGTTCCGGGCTTATGTTTCATAAGCTCACTTTTCGTGGCTCATTTTGAAGTTTTTCGCCTTATATAAGTTCATTATGACATAATGATCTTATGAAAAGTTCCAAAATAAGCCACTAAAACTGAGCTTAAGAAACATAAGCCCGAAACCAAGTAAGTCATAAGGCGGCTATATAAGTCGAAACAAACACCCCAAGCTCAAATTTTCCGGATCATTTCGAGGATTACTGACTTATATAAGCTTTTATCAACATTAATATAAAAAATGCAGATCAAACTCACAGATTTACATCTAATACTATTTAACCTTAAATAAACAAATGCTGACGTCATCAACTTACACATAACAGCAAAAACAAAAAAAAAACTCACCGATCGCTAGATCTACACACGATTCACACAATGCAAAAAACACAAATCACACCTTCATCATTTTTGGCGCGCTTTCTCTCTCTAGAAAAAAAACCTCACTTTCTCTCTCTACAAAACCCCTCACTCGCTCGCTCACTGAGTCAAGGTATATAAAGAAAGAAATATCAATAAATATGTTTGTTATATTAGTATTAACTGCAGTTAAATTATGTGTTTGGAAGGGTCTGGAAGAAGGTGAAATAGCCGTTGATAAGAATTGAGGTGATGTGATCTGGACCGTTGGTGTGATGGAGGTGACGTGGAGGGATGTGATTGAGTGTGTGACTAGTGACGTGGTGATTTAAAGTCAAAAGTGTAATAGGATTGGTTGAGTTGTTGTGGGTTTTAGTTTTATGGTTTTTGTGTTTCCTTTGTGAGATGCATAGAATTGATAGAAGAATTGTTTTTTTTAGGTGCCGGAGTAAATGATGTTTATTTATGACATTACCTAATGTGTTTAAAAATCGTTTAGGTTTTGGGGCATTCGAACCTCGCGTAGGGAGGCCTCCTCTTGACTCTTGGTCGTGACCTTAAGCAGAACTTCAGCAAGGGGTTTTTTTTCATTCTCGTAGTTTCGTTGTGACGGTATCAAGCTGACTATAACGAGTGAGTATTTCGCACCTCTGAACCCTATTGAATTAAACTTAAATAAGGTTATTGGTTTCAAAGTAAAATTCAATTGCATAAATTTATTTCATAACACTAAATTTGTTGGTATATATTCGTTTCAACCAGGATAAGATAATCATAAGTCTTGAACCAGCATCTATCTTTACACACATGAACAGTTACTCCAAAGTCCACCCACCATGCAACATCATCATCCTACACAAAATAAGCCTTAGATACATATATAACATAATAAACTGTTAATCCCACTTCAATCCATAACACAATATTAAGATGATATTTAGAGAGAGAAATAGATGAAAGTAGAGAGAATGGAAGGTTAATCTTTTCTAGAGAGAGAAAATGAATGTTAACCAACACCCTCTTCCACACATGAAAGAGGGTTTATATACCCATGAGCTTGGTGGGCCCATGGGCTTGTTTCTTGGGCCGAGCTTGGTTCTTTAGGCATAGAGCCCCTAACTTATACAATATTGGCTTAAAGACCAAGCCCGATTAACCCGACTAACCTATTACATTACAAGACCATTAACGACTAAGATGACCTATTACATTCTTGTTCGACTATATAAAATATAGGGCTAACAATCTCCCCCAATTTATCGGTCATCTTTAAATACATAAGATGATTGAGTGAATATATTCTTGTGGAGGTGATCTGCCTTCTTTGGTCTTGTATCTTGGTCTTGATCTTGTTTGTAACGGTTTCGTTCCTCCATGCTTTTGTGATCTTTATCTTGAGTCGTTGTCATTTGACTTTGAGTGCTTGAGATCTTCATCTTGTGCTCCTTGTGACTAAGATGACCTATTAGATTCTTAGGTATCTTGATATCGCCATCTTGTGCTCTTGTGACTTCTGAATCGACATGTTCACACTTTGTTGATTTTGAAAGGCTAACAATTTCCCATACAAGTATAGTTGTAGTTAATCCTTCAAATATTCATCAGAGTTGCGGGAGACTTTATCTATTAGTATGAACATGTGAAGACGACTTCGGTTAGTACACAGCTACGTCACCATCTTGATATACACCAACATATATAGACACGGATAAAATGGCTTTGAACATTTCATCCTAACTCGGTAGCGTTTTACCTCCGGTCGGTGAAGACCGTTAGACGGTATTAGATACCGTACCTGTGATCGGGTAGATTCGATTAAGAATCTCCTTAACAGGGTTTCCCGGCAGTACTAGCCAGTTCTCTTTACTCGACCGTCTCAAAGCAGACTGCGAACGTAAAGAGTGAATCATAAGGATAAATTATCCGTCTGATTAGAGTCGTCAATTCAGAATTCCTGGAACAAGTTTGATTCTAAAAGAATCATACCATTGTTGTTTTCCAGTTTGTCACAAGCTCGATTCATAATGAATCTTACGAGTTACCTACCGCAGTGCTGTTTGAGGTTGACACTGGAAGGATTTCCATTCGTCAGTGTGAACACTAAAGAGTGTCACTGAATGTTCTGGCAGGATTACACGGAATTTGCGAAGAAACTTGGAATCAAGTTTGAATCAATTAAGAATCCAAACTTAGTTGCTTTCCAGTTCTCACAAGTTTGATTCATATAGAATCGCACAAGTTATCTATCATGAGCTTGTTTGATGCTGGCTCAAGAAGGATTTCCATCTTCATTGTGAACCGTATCACTCAGATGTTCTGGCAATATCACAAGGATAATGCGTAGGACTCGATTGTGTCCTAATGAGATGATAGATTAATCTCTTTTGGCTCTAGATTCGATAAGTGCATTTTAGTAATCGGATGCTGGAGCATACTGCCGCCTTTTCAATATTAACGAACTCGGAGTGAGAAAGTTAATAGATACGTGTTGATCTTCGTGACAATGAGACAAGTTTCTTTTTAGAGAAACCCGAATGGATAGGGAAGGGTTTTGCATTGCATCACTGGGTCCATGACACTTGTCTTAATAGATGTGTTAACCCGGTTTCTGCCTAAGTTGCATAGAATATTCAATTCCTTCAATGCTTACCAATACGTCATCACTAGCACCTTGTTGTGATTGTTCCAGTACTAGCTTAAGTAATTGGTCCGCATTCAGCTCCATCTTTCCTAAGGACAACTATTTCTAGCTAGGAAATGTCCTTGGGTAGATCCCTCCGGTTCTGGTTGGATCATAGGACTTTGTTTCCTATCATAAACCACCTTTTGACTCCATCGTTCCGTCATGGATAATAGGTTGTTTTGGGTATAGATCGTAACCATAAAACCATTGAAAACCAAGTGCTTGATAAAAATCAAAACTTTTAACACTTTGAAAGTTTTACATTTCTGAAAATCTCCCCCTAAACACATGCATCGCTATACGAAATAGTTTAGCATGTGAAGGAAAGAGTTGCACTCGAGTCTTTAAGATCACATGTTGTGATATATTATATTTTAATCACATTTTCTCCCCCTATATCTAATGTAAAAAGATAATATTAGAGGTACCCATTGATTAAAATATGACAAATTCTGAAAACCAACGGGAGAGAAAGATGTGTGCACGCATGAATCATGGAACATTTGTAGTCGGGTAGCTCCCCCTCAACAATATGTTTGTGTCTTGAAACAAAAATTTGACAAAATATAAGAAAAAAAACATCACAAAATATGTTAAGGGACGGAGGTGAGATACCTTATCCGATATGGTATATTACATATGACAGTTTTAAACCGTTTTTGGAATGTGTTGGATACATAAAATATGATAATTTAGAGATGTACCCAACAACATTAAAGGCTTGATTTTAAAACTCTCCCCCTCAAAAATTTATCCAAATAACATATGACATTTTTGAGATATAAAACCATTTTATGATGAAGGGAGTGTTGAACACACAATTTTGAAAGATTTAGAAAAACCTTTTGAGAAAGTCTTGAAAATTTGTGTTCAACGGTTTTAAAATAATCATGATAGAAGACTTCTCTTCTATTGCTTAGGAAAAGTGCACTGAAACGTACACTCCCCTTTCGGGTCCGCTTTTCATGAGCTTAAAACTTTGATTGTTTTGTGACTAGCTCATGACCGAGAAAAATTAATTTCCCGTTGTGAAGGATAAGTTATCATCCGTGATAAACTTTCCTTAAGGTGAAGTGTGAGTTCTAAGCTGACTTTTACGTAGAAATCGTTTTTCATGAACTTAAAAACTTTGAATGTTTTTATGAGAAGCTCATGACCGAGAAGTATGAAATTCTCGTTTAGAAGGATAAGTTATCGCGCGTGATAAACTTTCCTTATTTGAGGTCCGAGTCCTAAGTTGTGATGCACTTAGAAGTCATTATGAGAGAATATCAAGCAGCTTCAATTTGCGAAAACCTCCAAGTCTTATGGAGTCATATACTTCATACCAAGACGGCCAACGAGATACTGAAACCTATTTTGGGATAGAGCTTTTGTAAACAGGTCTGCAATCTGGTACTCAGTTCTGACAAAGTATAATTCTACGATTCCACGTTCAACTTGTTCCTTGATGAAGTGATATCTGACTGTGATGCGCTTGGTACGGGAGTGCTGAACCGGATTGCAAGAGATGGCTACTTTGAGTCAAATACATATGTATTTTATCAACGTGGAAGCCATAATCCGTGAGTTGAGTTCTCATCTAGAGGACTTGAGCACAACACGTAGATAGAGCCACATATTTTGCTTCAATTGATGAGAGTGAAGTGCAATCCTGCTTCTTTGACGACCAGCTCACAAGCTTGTCTTCCCCTAGAAATTGTATGCTGTCAGAAGTGCTTTTTCGACTATCAAGGCAACCTGCGTGATCAGAATCTGAAAAAGCTGTTAGATGAAAATCGGTTTCCCTAGGATACCAGAGTCCCATGTGAATGGTATTCTTAAGGCACTGAAAGATCCGTTTAACCTCCTTGAGGTGCTTTTCAGTAGGTTTGGCTTGATATCGGGCACAATAGCATGTGGCATGACGAATATCAGGCTTGATGGCTGTAAGGTACATAAGAGACCCGATCATACTGCGATATCACGTTTGATCTAAGGGATATGAGTACAAGTCAGCGTCTAGGGATGTGGTCGACAATGGTGTACCAACGCGAGCACATGAGGTCATGCCATGATTTTTAAGTATCTCTTGAGCATACTTATCTTGGTTAATAAAGATACCACGTGGGGATTGATGAATCTGGAGGCCCAAAAAGAATTTTAGCTCCCCCATCATTGACATTTCAAATTTTTTGTGCATTAATTTTTCAAAATGTTTTGAAAGTTTTGGGTTCCTAGAACCAAAAATGATGTCATCAACATAAACTTGCACAAGCAATATGCCATCCCCACATTTATTAATAAAGAGAGTAGGATCAATGGAACCTTTGGAGAATCCTTTGGATACCAAGAAGTTTGATAGTTCATCGTACCACACCCTTGGAGCTTGTTTGAGTCCATATACCGCCTTCTTGAGACGGTAGACTTTGTTAGGATGACGAGGATCAACGAACCCTTTCGGTTGATTCATATATACTTCTTCCTTCAAATGACCGTTGAGAAAAGCAGTTTTAACGTCTATTTGATAAACTGTGAAGCCTTTATGTGCAGCATAAGCAAGGAATATCCTGACAGCTTCCAAACGAGCAACTGGAGAAAATGATTCATCGAAATCTATCCCTTCTTGTTGACGATATCCCTTAACCACAAGACGAGATTTGTTTTTGATGATTGTTTGTTCTTCATCCAGTTTGTTTTTCCAGATCCATTTGAAGTCAAGAAACGATGTTCCATATGGTCGGTCAACAAGTTCCCAAACATTAAGGCGTTCAAACTGATGAATTTCGTCTTGCATTGATTTAATCCACGCATGGTCAATCCTGGCTTGCTTGATGTTAGTAGGTACATTTGAACTCACGATGAGTGCATACATACACACATCGTCATCGGTTTCGAGTTGTTTGCGTGTTCGAACCGGTTGTGAAGGATTTCCAATAACTTGATCTAATGGATGATCACGTGTCCAATGGTGAGTGGATGGATATTGTTGGTAGAATGTATACATGTTGGACGGATCAACATGTTGAGTAGAAGACTCTCCGACTTCGTGTACCGGTGTACCAAATGGGTTGACAAATTCTTCTTCGTCAGACTGTGCATCGACTGCTTGATTGTTGTCTCCTCCTGCAGCATTGATGGTTGGTGATGTTGGTTGTATGACGGTTTCTTGAGTTTGTTGAGTATCTAATGAAATTGTATTTTGAGCAACGGTTGCTGAAGTAGATGCAGTTGTGTCTTGTTGACTTTGTGCGGGTGCATCAGCAGTATTGACAGCGGAAGGCTTTGACACAACTTAATTGTTTCCATAGTAATATTCATCAAACATTGGATCATATAAATCAACCAACTCATTCATTTATGTCGTATCCGTCGAGTCCGCTGTAAGAATGTTTTCTTGACATTCTTGCACGGGACGTACACTGTTTTGTGTAGGTGCCATTGTTGGACATTGAGGTGCGGGACTTGAGCTGTTCTGATCAAGTACCATATGTGGCAATTCGTCAAAGTTTACATGAATTGTTTCAACAATAATCTTTGTTCTCTTGTTGTAAACTCGATATCCCTTCGACAATGTAGCATACCCCACAAAAATACATGCATTACCTTTTTCTTTCATCTTGTTGAGATTCTCACCGTCTTTAAGAATGTAGCATAAAGATCCAAAAACGTGAAAGGATTTAACAGTAGGTTTCCTACCATTGATGATGTGGTAAGGTGTCTTTTCATGTCTAGGGATTACGAGAGAACGATTTTGAGTATAACAGGAAGTTGCAATAGCTTCAGCCCAGAAGAATAGTAGTAATTTTGATGCAGAAAGCATTGTTCGAGCTGCCTCAACCAAAGTGCGGTTCCGTCTTTCGACAACGCCGTTTTGTTCAGGAGTTAGAGCAATAGATGTTTGATGTTCAATGCCTTCTTCTTGAAAATAAGATTACAAAGTCTTGTTCAAAAATTCAGTACCCCTATCCGTTCTTAGATTAAGACTTGAGCTTGAAGATTGCGCTGTATCATATTGAGAAAGTTTTTGAGAACCTTTGGTGTTTCATCTTTGGACCTTAAGAAGAAAGTCCATGTGTATCTACAGTAATCATCAACAATCACGAGAATATACTTTTTCCCGTTAATACTCTCTACACGCATGGGATCACATAAATCCATGTGTAGAAGTTCCAATCGTCCTTTTGAGCTTGGGGTAGTCTTTGTTTTGAAGGACTTTCGTTTTGCTTTCCCCACCTCACAAGAAGAACAAAGATGGTCTTTGACGAATTTTAACTTAGGAAGATCGGTCACAATATCATTCTTTGAAAGCAAGTTGATGGTGTCAAAGTTGAGATGTGACAATCGTTGATGCCATAACCATGCTTGAGATGATGAAGCTTTAGCCATTAAGCAAATTGGATTTGTTAAAGATGTGTCTTGAAGAGTTACTGTGTAGAGATCAGAATCATGAGAACTTGTAAGAAGGTCATTCCCATCGTAGTCTCTAACATAGCAAGTAGTTTTCCGAAAAACCACTTCCAAATCCGCATCACAAAATTGACCAACCGAGAATAAATTATGATTTAGTCCCTCGACGCAATAAACCCTTTTTATAGTAAGATTTCCTTAAACCAAATCGCCATATCTAAGTATCGATGTAAACTGATCATTTCCAAACCGCACCGTACCCAGAAACTTCTCCACGAAGTTACTGAGAAGCTTGCGATTTGCCCATCATGTGCTTTGTGCACCCGGAGTCCATTATGAATATAATGATTTTGACGAGCTGCATAAGAACTAGAAGACAATGTAGAGTTTGAAAAATGGGAGCCTTTGATAGAAGTGGGTTCCAAAATATTAGTAGGCCTATATACAAATTCTAAAGGCAAGCTAACATTCATAGACCCAATTAGAATAGTGGTTGTCTTAGGTACCCATTTGTATCCGGGTGGTGTAAATCTTGAGTACCCCCGTTTACATGTCCTACTCATGTTCTCATAAAGCTTCTTTAAAATGTTTTGTTTATGCAGAGTAGTAGATTCTAACGCATTTAGTTTCTTAAGTGGTTGAGCAGTGGATTGGTTCAAAGTTCTTGTGGGTTTTCTGGTACTAGTGGGCACAAGAATAGGCTTCCTAGTTCTAGCATTCACGCCATTAATTAAAAACACAAGCATCATGATTGAAAGTACGAACACATTTTTCACATTTAACACAAACAGATTCAACATTCGAAGTCTTAACATTTAAACTGTCATTACATGCAGTTAAAGACGTTTTATTCTTAGAAAATTTAAAATTCCTACGGTGGTCTTCTACTTCCATCTTCTTCACTTGACTATTGTTTGGCCTGACTCTATCTTGAATTCTAGTGCTCTTAAGTTGTGGTCCGCTAACGCTAGTAGTAGGAGTTACTCTTGTAGAAGAAGACACACGTTGATCAGTTTTCCTAGTATTCTGAGGTAACCGCGATGTTCCGGTTTGAGTGGACCTAGTGTTCATCTTATATATTCCAGATTCTATCACATTTGTGCTCTTATCATTTCCTAGCTTAAGCAGAGTCTGTGGTGGTTTTCCAAAAATAGATGATTTAGGGCATTTAACCGCATTTGGTTGACGAACGGCGGATGGTTTACCCAATTCAGATTTTCCTTTCATTTTCTCAATGAGTTTTTGTAACTCACTGATGGCTGTGTCACTTTCTTGTAGCTGAGCTTTCAAATCATTTATTTCGAAACCCTTTTTCATTTAATTGACGAACCGAAGAAGCTGCCAGTTCTTGACACTTTTTATGATTATGAGATTTTTCACCTTTTTGTAAAGCAAGTTCAAGAGAAATGGAGTGTTTCTTAAGTTGGGAAAAACTTTTCGAAAGTTTGTTATATGACTGAATTTGTTTCGAAAGCTCAACTTCAAGATTTTGACATTTCTCGTCCGTTTCTGACACTAGACATGCTACATGACAATATTGATCAAGATCGGTATACACACCAAGTATAGCATTCATATGGTCAGCATAAAAGTATTCATTCAAAGTCGATCAATTTCGTTAGAAAGTTGGTGTTCTTGTGTCTTCAATTTAGTTTGAAGAAAATCAACTTTTTTTTTCAAGAGATTTAACATATCTTAAATCAGTTAACATTTCCTTAGTGAGAGCGTTATAAAACATTTCCACATTATTTGAAAGATCATCGATGGTTGGAACAATACATTGTTGAATGACGACTTCTACTTGTGGGTTAGGTTTAATATTCGAAACGGTATCTCTAGAAATTTTTTCTTAATTGACGACACCTTTGTACAAATTTAAAACCCCTTGTTTTATAAACTCAAATTGCTGAACACTTTTACTTTTCTCATCCGATTTACGTTTTTCATCCGAAATTTGTTTTTCTAACAAAATTGATTGCTTTTTGAAACCCCTTGTTAAAGAAACTTTCTTTTCCGTTTCAGGAATCGTAGTGGGACATTTGTAAACATCTTTTGTTCTTTTGAAAGTTCTTTTTGAGGAACAAACTTAATATGATTGATAGAATCAGAAAGGTTCATCAAATCACTTAAGTTCGATCGACTTTCTTCATGATGACGAAGGATTTCGTCGCTGTCAGGGGAAAACATATGGGCAAGATTATCATTATAACAACTGATATCATAAAGATCAGGCTTGATACTTTGAACTTTATTGAGATAGTCAGGCTTAACAAAACTCGTTTTCATATTTCTATTGAGCATGTTCATAGTTTGAATAGACTGACCCGTTTTGTAAACAATGTTGTTTAACATTTCGACTCTCTTTTCCAAAGCAAGAATTTTTTCAATATCCTTTTCTTTACGAGTTATATAAAGCTCAGTTTCATCTTTGTCAAACGACTCTAATTAAGTAATCTGGAGTTTATGTAGCAGGAGCTGTTCTTCAAGTTCCGATGTCTTTTGTTTTGAAATATGAATTTTATGTGTTACTTCAGAACAATATTGTTCGTTGAGCACCTTACGTTCATATACCAAACCATTAGCTATTGCAACTCGTCGATCAGCTTCTTTTACATAATCACACTCTTTAAGCCTGTCTATCTCCTCGGCTAAGGATGTGTTTGCTTGCTTCAAACGTTTATTAGCCTCTTTGTTTTCCTTAATTTCATGTTTTAAAGAATCAATAATATAGGCAAGAAAATCACGGTCCTCATCCGAGTCAGTATCCTGAGCATCATTTCCGTCATCATTACACATATGCGGTGAATCCGTAGAGATATTGCTATCCTCCGTGTCCAGTACATATGTGTCATTGATGCTTTCGGGTTGCTCAGGATGCTGTCGTTCATTAGCACACACATTATAGTTATCGTATAACGGTACCTTTTCAATTGGCTCAGTATCAAAGATAGGTATAGAATTGTCAACAGTCTCTGGAATCACTTCTTGAATCTTTGCCACGTACACATAATGTGCCTCCAACTCTTGATCATCGACTTCATCATCAGTGTCATCACGCCAATCAATTTCATCTGCTGTGAGTAGAATCCCTGCTTCTTCTTTCTTACACAACAACATCTTTTCCCTTGTGATATCCCGAATCCTTAACCCGTTTTCGCTTATTGCATTCTCTAGCCATATGCCCAAATCCCTTGCAATTGAAGCATTGAATCCCAATCTTCTGCACAACCGGAGTGCCTACAGTATCTCTAGCGCCAACTTGATTCGGCATCCTCTGATTATCATACCTAGCATCACGATCATACCTAGGTGCATGATCAACTTCCTTATATCTAGCATTGGATGATAATCTGAGGTTGTTGTTGGTATGTTTGTAGATCTTCTTATAAGTTGTGGTAAGTAAAGACATGAGTTCCTCAATCTTCTTGTCCCTTGAAGTTTGTTCATCATCACTGTCTCCATCTGACTCGGTGTCATACTTTGGAGTTGGAGTAGGGAAAATTGCTTTTGCTTTGTTTCTATCAGTAGCTAGAGGTTTGGTGGATGAGCTTGATGACCTTGAGGGATGAGTAGGTGGTTGTTGACGGTGAACGGGTTTTGTTGAAGTAGCAGCCACAAAAGCAATAGAGTTAGCAGACCGTTCTGCCTTTTCAGCTCTAAGGGGATGTTTGGTAGGGTGGAAAGGAAAGCTGAGAAAAAGGTGGAGAATAACATCCCGTGTTTGTTGCAAAAAAGAATGGAAAGGGGAGATTACAAATTGATTCTCTTTCCCTAAATATGATTCTTCTAAAAAAAAGTAAAGAATATAGGGAATTAAACATTTTAATGCCTCTTATTCTCTCTGATCATTCTCAATGATTCAGGGATCCTCCTTAATCACAACGCGTACAAATCACAGTATATAACTACAACTCTTTCTAATCCCTACATCACTTCTGAATCTCAACCTGTTAGCTTTGTCTTTCATCCCAATTAAGGTAATTGTTATTGTGCCTTCTTTTCTAATTTTCACTTCTTCACAATTCTGATGTTAATTTTAGTTAAACGATTATGTGGTTGTTCATTTCACATGTTTAGGATTTTAATTATACATAGTTGTTCGACACTTCTTTAGATAATTATTGTTCAGATGTTTGGATAACACATGTTATTTGGACTCAAAACACATTGTTGCATATTCTGTTTCTAAAGTATTATACTTTGTAGATGCCGATACCATCTTTGTCCCAAAGGAGAATCAAAATTAGGAAAGCGACAATGATGGCCACATTAGGAGCAACGCATAGTATGGTCTTTGTGATACGTTGGTTTATGCTATGTGGTGTTGCAATGAATCATATTATCGAGTCTAGAACATTGCGAAAAAATATTTTACAAGTTATTATAATAGATGTCAGAATATGAGAAGGATGGTATATGAAAGTGACACTATGAGTGTGGTAAATGTAAGGATGAACAGATATGTGTTTACGACATTATGTGAGATTCTTGAAACTAGAGGAGGGTTAAGTTCTACTAAACACATGCAAGTAGACTAACAAGTTGCTATGTTCTTGCACACGCTTGCACATAATGAGAAAAGTCGTATCATAGTTAATAGGTTCCAAAGGTCGGGCGAAACAATCAGTCGGTATTTCAAGTTAGTCTTAAATGCGGTATGTCGACTACATAAAGAGTTTTACAAAACACCTGTGCCAGTGCCAGATAATGAGTTAGATGAGAGGTGGAAATGGTTTAAGGTTAGTAAACTATACATTCGTTTCATAAAAATTATAGATTTAATTAACGAGTTAACACTATAGTTTATATGTGAAGGGTTGTTTAGGAGCATTAGATGGAACTTATATTAAAGTTAGAGTCCCTTCTAGTGATCGAAAACCATATCGCACCCGAAAGGGTGAGATATGGTGTTTGTACAAGAGACCTTGAGTTCATTTACGTCTTGGCGGGATGGGAGGGTTCTGCAGCCGATAGTTCATCAAGAATGTTCAGTTACCTGCAATTTTCCTTTGGGCGTTGCATTGTCTTGGGTTAGTACAAGTATAGTGGTTAATTGAATAATGTGATTCTGCTCCTGTTTGTATGTAAAAAACTTGCACTTGTTAGAACCTAGAAAACATATTATATGTACAGCAGAGCTGCAGTGGTTAAGCCGAGCAGCGCATGTCAAAGCTGATTCATGTTGAATTGGGCGAATTTTAGTAAGGCATTCATGAAGGAATGTTTTATTGGTACACCAATGCAAAATCTGGCCCATCTTTCTCCCAGGTATGTTAACACTTTCCATCATAGTTAGAGTTATGTAGTTATCTACTGTATGTTTGAGTGGATTGCTAATTGTTAGTATATAGTAATACTTAAAAGCGTCCACCTCCAAGAGCAACGTCAAGTTTTTTGCAAGCATTTGGTAACAACATTCATGGTGGAGTTCCTTTTGATCCTACTCGACTTACTATATTAGGGTTATCTAAAGGCGAAAAACGGTCCAAAATGTAAGTTTCTGTTTAGTTGTATTACACCATATATTACCCGAGCTAAGTTACATAACCTGTTAAGCATTCAGAAGCAGCATCTATTGGCGTCTCAGTCCCTGAAATTATTTTTTAGAAATTAGATGGACTTGACCATTTATCGCTTGAATTTTTATAGGCTTAAATAGATTAACATGATGTAAATATTTCTTCCACATATAAGGTTTTTTTTATTTGTTCAGGTGGGGGGTTTCTGTCTTAGTGAAATCCTTTAGCTTAATTCATTTGACCCGTTTAAGAAAAAAAATCCCAAAATGACCCATTTATAAGTGAATGGTCGAAATAGTCGCCGCTACTTGCTACACCATCATGTCCTTTGATGCAGGAGGTTACTGGATCAATATTTTCAGTAGGTGCAGTCGGATCCCTTTTGGGTGTTCTTCTATACCAAAATGTATTCAGAAACCACCCCTTTCACAACGTGCTCTTTTGGACCTAATTATTATATGGTGCTTCAAGTCTTCTAGATTTAGTACTGGTGTTACGCTTAAACTTAAAATTTGGTTTACTAGACTACATCTTTGTTGTAATGGATGAATATTTATATTAACAAAGCAAATGTTTCACCTTTTTCATGTCAGCTATTAAATCAAACGTTACATTCATATTAACAAAACGAATACTATATATACCATCCTTTTTATATTGTAGAATTGAATAAGAATTTGTATACCAGGGTCACGAACAGTAGCACGAACAATATAGCCACGTTCGAGTAGTCTCATAACGAGCCATGCACCAATGAAACCGGAAGCTCCAGTGACACATACAATTGCTGGTGAGTCTTCTTTCATGTTGTTTCTGTGGTATTTGAAGTATTTTTGGATGATGGATTGAGTAATAATCGAATAGTAATGATCATGAATATTTGATATCTTGACCATACTCAAAACTAATTCTCTGTTAAACCAAACAAAGGAATATATTCTCGAGCACATTCCAATGTTGAATTCTCTGTTCACGCCAAACAATAGAATCAATTCCCAGACTTCAAAGCCTTTCCCTTTCTCTGTCATTCCGTTCTCTACTACAATTCCATTCTTTGCGATTCCATCCTACCAAACGTCCTCTAAGTTCATTCACTTCATTTTGATGTTGTTTCAATATATCATAAAGTTTGTGATAGGAGATGGTCTTGATATATTCCCTTTGTTTAACAAAGTCACTAACCTTTGCCATTCCGGTTTGAGTTGAAGTAGAAACTGAACATTGACATGATGATTGGAGATGGTGCACCGATTTCTTACAAGCTCATTCATCATTTTGTAGAATCTCGAGTAATATGAGTCAATGGATTCACCATCTTCGGATGTGAATTTTCCAAACTCCCAAAGTAGATTAGTTTCGAGATCTCGAACATTGATCGACTCACCTTACTTCAATCGATGAATTGCATTCCACATTTCCATAGCATCAGGACATGCATCAACCGTGGAATAGATATCGTTATCAATCCCAGTGAGTATGTAGTTAACAGCATCAACTTCAGCTTGTAGGAGTTTCTTTTTCTCAGCAAGACACGTATCGAAATTATCTATAGCTCGTGTAGTTGATGAAGTACCATCCTCTGCTTGTGTGGTAATTGGTCTGAATTCAAAAACTGGAGGAGGATTCTCAAGGCAGTGATGAAGAGCAATTCGGTTCTCTTTTGTGTCGATAAATCAGAGAAAACGAGGTCTCCATTGAACGTAGCAACCGACAGTGAGCACAAGTGGATTGTCGTTGCCACCTTGTTCCAAACGAATTTGATTAGTAGTTGCATTGTTGTTGTTGTTGTTGTTGTTGTTAGACATTGTAAATGCGTGTGCATGGATTAGGAGCTTAGTGGATGTGTTGTGATGATGTGTGGTTTACAATTCCGAAAAAGATTGATGAAATCCCTTAACAATGTGGTCACGAGAAGCCAAAAAATTCCAAGACCAAAAATTGCACGAATTGTTCGATGTTTTCTCAGAATAATTTAAAAACTAATTTCGGATAAATCTTCAAACAACTTTCTGAAAAATCGTTTATCACTTTCGGGAAAATTGAATTCACACTTTCGGATAAATTTTACTTTTCGAAAAAATCTGATAACTTTCACTTTTCGGATAAATGGTGAAAAACTCACTTTCGGAAAAAAATGAGTTTTGGATAAATGGAGAAAAAATGAGTTTCCGATAAATGGAGAAAAAATGAGTTTCAGATAGTAAGCACACTAGATAACGACTTTCGGATATTAAGCACACTAGATAATGACTTTCAGATGTTAAGCACACTAGATAATGACTTTCAGATATGTCAACCTACAATGACTTTTGGATTATGACATTAGCAAGTTGATATGTGAACATAATTTATAAGTCACTTTAAACTTGCGTATTACTAATTTAAACTTTTGGATATGTCAACATGCAATGACTTTTGGATAGGTAAACATGCAATAACCTTTCGCAATTAATGCAAATTTTGGGTTCTTCTTTTTTTCAGAATGTCAGAACTTTCGCCATTAATGCAATGACAACTTTCGAAAAGAATATAGCTTTTAGAAAAATGGGGAATATAACTTTCGCATATTATTAGAGCAATATAACTTTCAGATACTACAAGATTACCACTTTCGGATAAATTCAAATTGAAACTTTCGGATAAAGCAAAAAATCAACTTTAGGGAAACTTGCAAAACCCTCTTCCGAAAGTTGTACACTGTAATCTCACGGAAGCTTTATTCTCGGCCAAAACACACCCAAAAAGTAATTTTAAGCCAAAAATTGATCCAAATACCAAAACAAATTGTGTTTTTAGCCAAAGAAACGATATAAAATCTCTACCACTACAATGTAGAAGATTTGTATCAAGATTAATCCATAAAAAACACAAAAAAAATTTGGATAAAGGATTATGGATCAAATACCTCACAAAATCGATAAGAACACAACTACGAATCTTCAATCACCTATCCACTATAGGCTCTTGATACCAAATGTTAATCCCACTTCAATCCATAACATAATATTAAGTTGATATTTAGAGAGAGAAATAGATGAAGGTAGAGAGAGAAAGTAGAGAGAATAGAAGGTTAATCTTTTCTAGAGAGAGAAAATAAATGTTAACCAACACCCTCTTCCACACATGGAAGAGGGTTTATATACCCATGAGCTTGGTGGGCTCATGGGCTTGTTTCTTGGTCTGGGCTTGGTTCTTTGGGCATAGAGCCCCTAACTTAGACAATATTAGCTTAAAGACCAAACCCGGTTAACCCGACTAACCTATTACATTACATGACCATTAACGACTAAGATGACCTATTACATTCTTGTTCGACTATATAAAATATAGGGCTAACATAAACCTAAAGAGATTTATTAAACATATTCTAACCTTTCAGTGTGTTGTTAGAAACAATTACTGAACCATTTATTCCTGATCCATTAGCTTTACTACCAATACAAACACCTTTGAAATCCCTTTTCAAGTGTCCAGGTTTCCCACACTTCCAACAAGTCACCTTGGACTTCTTGTTAATATTTGATTTGGTGTTTTCTTGATGCTTACATTTGCCCTTATTGTCATTGTACCTGGAGGAGTTGTTATGCTCCACCATATTGACAACAGATAAACCAACAACATTGTTGCTCTTTGGCTTGTCTCTATTCTGCACCCTGAGGGATTCCTCAATGCGTAGATGACTGCCCAACTCAACAAGAGTTAGATCCTCCTTATGTTTCAAGGAGTGCTTGAAATATTTCCAAGAGGGAGGTAGTTTATCAATGACACAAGAGACCTGAACGGTCTCATCCATGTTTGTTTTATGTTGTGTAAATCTACCAAGTATAGCCAGAAGTTCATTGTATTGTTCCATGACTAGTCTTGAATCAGTTGTTTTATAATTTGTGAAATCACTCACAAGGAACTTCTTACTTGATGCATCCTCAGCCATATATTGGCTTCCAAGGAATCCCATAGTTCTATACCAAATTCAACATTTTGGTCAAATAAGGAATCAGACATGCCATTGAAAATTATGCCGCGACACACATAGTCATCATTCTCCAATATGCTCCTTTTCCTCATGTCCTCTAGAGTAGCATCATCATCACCATTATGAATGGGAGTAGTCAGCACATACACCACGCTCATGGTAGAAAAAAGAAAGTGCGTCTTCTTTTGCCATCTCCTGAAATCCACCCCTTCAAACTTGTCTAGTTTGGAGAAGTTAGCCACCATATGCTTCATTTCAGCCACCATTTTATCACAAATAATCTTCTTTGACTGTTCGCGTACATTCATCCCAACTGGGGTAAGATAATCAACAGCCTAACTACGTACCAATGAATGGTTATCGGATATCACTTGAAGTTGTGTAATCACTTTCCAAAGAAGATTATTCGACCCTATGCCTGGGTTGACACGAATACCTTCTTGGGATAAAACCAAGTGTTTGTTCTTGTTTTAGGCACAAATTAAGAACCCTACACTTTTAAGTGTTTATGTTTTCTATCTCTCTTTTTCATGCAAGTGTAATATTTATATATAGAGATATAATTCCTAAGAATGTAACTCAAGGTCAGGAATTATGAGCATTAATCGACCAATTAATCTCATAATTTCCTACATGAAAGCATAGTGGTTACATGACTATAACATAGTCATTAAGTCAATCTTAAATCCCTCATTAAACAGTCAAAGAGGTTACAAATATTTCTAGCTGAGTCAAGTGTTTATTAGCATGTGTTTCATCAGTTTCATCACGTTCCCACTAATGAACTACTTACTCGTTGATGAACACTTTCCTTCCCATTAATGATACAACCATCAGCAAAACCACTATATTAAGTCCAGAGAGGTTAAGGACTTAATTGGTGTACACTTCGTACCTCCAAACCCATTTACAAGTATGACCCATTCCCACAATTGCAGTAAATTTCCAATAAAATTTACCAACATTCCTCTCCTATTTTAGTGTGATCCTTTATTTACTAAAATACACAAAACAAATTAAACTCATGCATAATGAAAATATCACTATGGATTAAATTTTCACTTTGCATATTACACGTTTTAAATTTTTGAAAATCAATGTGTCCCTAAGGATTAAACCCTTCAATTTGTATGAATATTCGAAGATAATATACACATAAGTTATTCTAATACTATAAAGTTTATAAAGTTAACCCTATTATATAGCCATGTGTCCACATCATATAATGAGCATAAAAAAGCCAAGTCCAAATCTTCTTGAAGAGGCAAAACTTTTCAAAATAACTATTAAGAAGCTAAACTTCAACTTAAGATATTATTGATGTTCCGAACACATACCTTGGGATGATTGTGGTGAATGTTCTCTAATCACTAAAAATAATCTTTTCACATTGAATTCAGCTCCTAGCATTGGCTAGAATGGAATTGTCTCATCGTTAGGGATTTAGATGGACTTTAATCTAATTCTATAGCCGACTTGTGCAATAAGTCTCATGTTAATCATTTGTCAAGTGATCTACCAAGTTTTGTTGAGATCGAACTAAATATAGAAAAATCACTCCATTTGTAATGAGCTTACAAACCATAATAAGTCTAACACTTAAGTGTCTAGACTTTTCCATGGTATATTTTAAAATATGCCTTAGCCAAGTGGAACTAGTTTTGGCCACAACAGAATCTCATATATAAGACCCCTCAACCATTTTGCCTCTTTGTCAGTCGTAGTTAATGCTACAAAATATACTTTCATTATTGAGTCAGTAATACAGGTTTGCTTCTTGGAACCCCGTGAAATGGCACCACCAAGCAAAAACACCCAACCAATTGCATAATTATTATATCCTGAATTAGTTATCTAACTTTTATCAGAATATCCTTCTAAAAGTGAAGAAACCTAACATATGACAAACCATAATCCATGGTTTTCTTTAAGTACTTGAATACCCGCATTATAGCATGTTAGTGATTCTAATGTACCTGCTTAATTTACCCATGTCATAAGCAATATATGGTATTGTGCTTTTCATTGCATACATCAAGTAACCAGTAGCTCTAGAATACTCAATTTGATTTACAACCCTGACTGTATTAGGCATAAGTTTGTTAGTCGGATCCAAAGGAGTGTTGATTGGACAAAAATCATCACATTTGAGCTTCTTAAGTATTTTCTTGATGTTATTTGATTTACCGATTGTAATACCTAATAATTGTGATAGCAATAAAAAACATATCCCCTCGGTTGGCAATTTTGATGACTCTCTATGTAAAACCTCTGCTTTTACCCTCATTGACTTTGTCAACTGTAGTACTATTTATATTTGGAATTTACATAATTTCACCTTTATATGAATTATTAATTATCATATACCTATTGTCATACTACCTTTCATATTTATTTTATATATATATGAACCTTTAGTCATTATTGACTACCTTGGCAATTGACTGGCCACTTGATTGAATAACACATGAACCTTTAGTCATTTGTTGACTACCTTGGCAATTGACTGGCCCCTTGATTGAATAATGAAATTCATCACCTCAGTACATATTTGAGATAAAACTGTAACCTTACTTAATTTATTTTATTAAGTACTTGAATTATTTTTATATGTACATAATTACATATAATACTTAAAAGGATTAAATGCCTAAACACTTTAAAAAGAATGTATATTATTTTACATTGTCACCTATTTACTTTAATAAAGTAAATTAATTTTAGTAATGTATTTAAATAATACACTTTCACTAAGTTATCTAAAAGCTTCAACAAAAATACCTACAACACAACAAGTACCTATAATAATATACAATGACTATTATTATCATACAACACTTGGCAAAATTTACCCAAAACCCTTCCTATGCCTACAATGAAACGTGTGTATGTATGCATGCATGCACTACCATCATTTGATTTAACTAGTTACAAATAACCTAGTGTAATCATACACACTCCACAAATACCCTATGCTAATGCATGCATAACCCTACTCTACTTACTCCTTAACCATGCTTACTTACACACACTTACATGCATAATCATACCTTTTTCTACCAACCCTATACCTTTACCTTACAAGTTTACTTACACACTCAATGAAGACACTTGTCCCCCATTTTGACTTTGGAAACACACGGCCACATACCAAATTTGGGAAGGAGTATGTTTTGCTAAAATGGACACATGTTTAAACTAACCAACCAAATATCTTACTCAAGATATGATGTATCTTGGTAGAGATACTAAGGACATGGTACCAAGATCATAATAGATCTCTCTCTCTCTTGTTTATAGGCCAAAACACATACAACCCACACAACACAAAACATTTTCTCGATCTCACTCCATCTCTCTCAACTCACGGCTAAAACACCATCACCACCATTTTTAAACCTCCAAAAGTTACTACTACTCCTATACTATGTCTTCTACTACCTAAAGGTTAATCCTAAGCTCAACCTACAAAAAACCTTGATCATTGAAGCAAGAACAAGAACCCTAGAAGAATCCTTGAAGCCCACGGCATGTTTGCATCTTCCTAGACCTCCATTGTTGAAAGCTTGTCACTTGTCTCTACTCATCTTCATATCATTCCTAAACCTAACTAAACAAGTAAGTCCAAGTTAAAACCTATCTTTTCTAATACATTACATTCATATATATTAGTGTGTACATGTTTATTTTGGTAAAGTTAACATTTAAACAAGTATAGAAACCCTAAAAACCTAAGTGAAACCCACGGCTCATTTTTATAAATGACAAAACTTGATGTAAAAACTTGTCAACTTGGAAGAACATATCAACATGATCTTGTTTAACTTGTAAAATCATGAAAACCTAACCATGCAAATAAAATGGGACGTGAGCTTTAAGCTCATATTATGATTTTGAGTAATCTTGTAATATTATATAACTAGAAATAATAGCTTCATGTTATTAGGTGCCTTAAAATATTAAGATCACTACTAGGCCTCATAAGACTAGTTTAAGCTCACTATAATACTCTGCCTAGATAAATAATCATTTTTATTAAATAAATGTTTTAATAGACTTTTAGTGTCAAAAGTATGATTTTATAAAGTTACATGTTAAAAATATAGATCTATGATTATTTTTGATTTAAATTATAGATCTAAGAAGTTTTGGACTAAAATAGTATATATATAAACTTTCGGGTTAAAAATGGCATAAATAATACTTTCGGACTAAAGTGTAATTTTAGTAAGTAAAAGGGATCTAAATGAATAAGTGTAGAACTTGGTATTTCAAAAACATAAACTCTAATCCACTTTTAAAAATATGCCGAGAGTCCAAGGGTGTGTTTTGAACATATCTGAAACTTTGTAAAGTTTAAAAGGACTAAAAAGAGATTACTAAAATATTAGGGTAAGTTTTGTAAACTTTGGAAAGCCTAAGGACTACTTTGGACACAAGCCGTGACATAATATTAACCTTAGGGACTAAAAGTGTCAAGTTACTAAACTTAATAAAACACTAAGCAACCCTAGGGACTAAACCTGCCTAAAGCCGAAACCTAAACAAGCCCTAGGGGGGGGGGGCATAAATGTAACTTATAATAAACCCTAATATTAACCGAAACTATAAGGACCAAAACTGCCATTAAGTGAAACTATTATAAGCTCTAGAATATGCCGCATACTATAAGGACCAAAATTGACACTTTATGAAACTTTAAGAAACCCTAGTTACACGTGTAACTAGGAGGGACCAAAACTGTAAATACTTGAAAGATTTAGAAACCCTAGGGGTATAAAAGTAATTTAATCGCGAGTATCTGTTTATTTAAAAGGACAAAAACGTATTTTTATACAATTATTACGAACCTTAAAATCTTATATATTTTAAGTCATTATTTAAACATAAAACTTGAATAAATGTAACAATTGTTATTTTTCAAACCTATAACTTAATAATGTAAATCTTACGTAAGCATGGATTTTAAATAAATGTTATACCTTTATAAACCTTATTTATATATTAAATATAAATTATAAATGGTTAACTTATAAAATAAATAAATTAATTATATTTAATTTCCTATCACTTTAAATGTATATAAAACCATCCTATATGAATACTTAAAGTGTTTTATAACAACGTAAGTGCAAAATATTAATTAAGCGAATTAATTAATTAAACCTTATTATTTATTTTACACCTAAAATAAACACTATTAGAATTTGTACTACGACGAACAAATTACAAGTATTGTGAATCATATACTTAAACCCGTTTAAACATGTACAGATTTATTCTGGAACTTTTATGCATTATGTTATGCAATTACTGAGACCTTATAATTATTTAGGTCGTTGACTGTATCGTGAGAATCTTTATCAGATTTATCTTCTGACTTATTGCTGTACTACTGAGGTGAGTTCATGGCCCCACTTTATATATTGACAAACTTTTAAACCTTTTAATGGGGAAGAAAACATGCAACATATTTGATTTTCTGGACATAGATTGAACTGTGAAACCTTTGATTACCATGCCTATTGTAGATTAACCCGCATGACCCGTGCATCCGAAACTGTTAGAATTATTGAATTACCTGAATGTTATAAATAGATCTGTTTGGGATTGACCGTCCCCATCTGGGTGAGTCATGCTCACTGTGCCTCGGCCGGGACAACAGATGTTTCACATGTCAGCACTTATTTTTGTTCTGGGTGCCTTTTATGGTAAAGGGTCCTTATCTGTTAAGGACTTAACTGTCAAGTTTCAGTTTCGGGCAATATGGAAATGTAATCACTTTTAAGTATTATTGCTTTGTGCATTACTACTTCTGGGAATATCTACTGTCCAAACTTAACTTAATTAAACCTGTGAATTCACCAACTTTATGTTGACTTTCTAAGCATGTTTTCTCAGGTAACTGAAGCAGGTAATGGTGTGCGTGAAGTCAAGCATCATGATAGATTGCATTTATAGAGCTCATCTGGGGTTTTATAAATTGGGAATAAATTCAAACTTTCAGACAATGTTAAAGACTACTGTAATACTATTTGCACTTTCAATCATGTAATAAATGTAAGGATAATTTTTATCTGTTGCTCTATGTTCTGTCTGCTGTTGATCCACCTACGTGACACCCAAATATTATTTTTCCGTTGCGTTGACTCAATTTGGGGGCGTCACAGAAATGGTATCAGAGCGACAGTTATAGAGAATCAGAACCAAGTTTAAAATAAATATAAAAAATAAAATTTTTATATAATCTGAACTATAACTGCTTTAAAAATCTTTTGGGATTTTCGGGACTAAAATAGTTAAGCATATAGACTGTAGAGCATACATCGATTGTGTGATTGCCTGTGCATTGATTATTAACATCCGGTTAATTAATGTTATAAGTATTAACGTAACCTTTAGCATGGCGAGTGTTAAATGGCATTATTATATAATTTTAAATTATATTTCTCAAAAATTTTAACTTGAGTAAGTTTATACTTATATCAATTAAAACTATATTACTTTCAGATTCATCATGACTTCGCCTACTGATACACCTGCTGCCGTATCTCCGACGACCGTCTTGTGTGGATGGTTATCTGCTAGTGACTCCGGCGATAGTCACGCATCTGTCGACGCTGCATCCATAGAGGCGCTTATTTCTTCACCACCTGTTTCCCCCGCTGGGGAAGAGGTCCAGCCTCCTACTGTTACACCACCTATACCCCTTGTGACTGTACTACGAGAGCATGCACCCGAGTCTCTGCCACCTCGTAAGAGGAGGTACGAGGAACCTCTCGATTCCACCTTTGAGATCGGTGAGGGCTCCCGGGCCAGACATGCTGATCGTGTCCAGGCCCAGATCACGGCACTTGCCGCACGCCAGGCCCAGGACGTAGCAGACATTCTTGCTCTGCTAGCGGCCGGACAGACTGAGCGCACTGTTCTACAGCAGCGCCAGGACCTTTTATCGTGTACCGTGAGCTCAGAGGCACACGCTGCCCGAGGAGTGTGGTCGACTACTTATCATTCTCTCCAGTGGTTGCTGGATGAGAACCAGTTCCTTCGAGAGCAGATCTACCTACTGCAGAGTCAGCAGACAGAGACTCATACCGCCCTTATGACCATGGAGCAGACTCTTGCCATATTCTTCGACCTCCAGGATGTCCGCCATCAGGGGTTGACGTCAGAGACCGCTCATCTCCGGGGAGTTCAGCAGACTCTCAGAGACCAGTTCCGTGAGGCACTCCGACTGCTCAGAGAGACCAGGACTGCTATGACCGCGATGCAGGATGCCATGCAGGAACCGGCTGTCTCATCTCCGCCTGTGGCGCCAGCCGTATCCGAGGAGTCAGTTAGGCATCAGTAGATTAGATGTGCTAGATCTTTTTTACATCATGATAATCTATTAGGGTTGTACCCCGGCTATCATGATATAGGGTCTCTTGTATTTGTACTTTTCTTTAGTCAGTTGTATTCCTGTACTGTACTATTTAGATTAGGGATTCATAGATGATGTACTTAGATTTCATGTACCACCATCCCAGACAGGCGGGCTGTGCTCTGTCTTGGATTAGGTTGTGCATTTCGTACTGTATTCCTATTCTAGACTTATGGCATGTACTCATTAAATTTTGTTATATCCGTACTGTATTATATTGTGAACTTTAAACAGGTTATCCAATTTGTTGCAAAGTATATGCATGAAATTCCTTTTCGTGTAATTATATAAAACTGTGCTAACACCTTGAACTAATGATTTCATTTTTTTGTATAATTATAGAAAAATGGTAAACACTAGAACGAACCCCGTCAATGCCGAGACTGCCCAAAACGTCACTGCTACCCAATTAAGGGAAATGATTGACCAAGGCATCGCATCTACGATGGCTGCCAGCAGGAACGTAGATGATAGTCAAAATTCCAACAACCGCCGGAATAATCAGACCACCAGGGGTTGCTCTTACCCCGACTTCTTGAAATGTAAACCTTCCTATTACAAGGGCAAAGAAGGAGTGGTGAAACTGATGCAGTGGTTTGAGAGGATGGAAACGGTTTTTCGCATCAGTGATTGCGTAGAAGAGAACAAAGTGAAGTTTTCCGCCTGCACCCTACTTGAGAGTGCTCTTACTTGGTGGAACTCTGTTGTTGCTACTCTTGGACACGATGCTGCCTATACTCTCAACTGGACTGAGTTGAAGGAGAGGATGACTGAGAAATATTGCCCAAGGGGAGAAATGAAGAAGCTGGAGATCGAGTTATGGGATCTTAGATGCAAGAACAATGACATCACTGCGTACAACCAAAGGTTCCAAGAGTTGACCCTAATGTGCGTCAGGATGTTTGTAGAGGAGGATGAAAAGATTGAGAAGTACGTGGGTGGACTCCCAGACGCCATTCACGACAGCGTGCTCGCATCTCGACCTACTACCGTCGAGAGTGCCATTGAGTTCGCTACTGAGTTGATAAACAAAAGAGTCTGTACCCTATCTTAGAGGCAGACTGACAACAAGCGAAAGGCAGACGAGCACTTCTGCTATCAGCACCAACAGCATCCTAAGAAGCAGAATGCTGGGCAAGTTTACAGTGCTACTACTGTAGGAACTAACTCGTACGTGGGCACCAAACCTTTGTGCTCAAAGTGCAACTATCATCATACTTTCGATAGCCCTTGCCAGACCTGCTACAGATGTGGGCAAGTAGGTCACTTTGCTAAAACCTGTCAGGTTAATGTTGTCACCCAGGCCCGACCCACTCAAAACACTGGAAGCTACAACAACAGGGGTGGGTACAATGCCTGTGGGAACGGGAATGGACAGCAGGGGAACCGTAATGCTACTAGAGGAAACAACAATGGACCCAAGAAGGGAGTTGTGTGCTACGAGTGTGGAGCACCAGGACACACGAGACCAGGTTGCCCTAAGCGGGCAAGCCAAAACAAGAACAGTGGAGGAGCTTCATCTAGAGTGTACGTGGTCGATAATGCAAAAGCCAACCCCGATTCAAATGTCGTAACTGGTACGTTTCTATTGAACAATCGTTATGCATCTGTCTTATTTGATACTGGAGCAGACCGAAGTTTTATATCCACTGAATTTAGTCAAGTACTAGAAGTTGTCCCTACAAGCTTAGATCACCGTTACTCTATAGAATTAGCTGACGGTAAAATTGTAGATGCTGACACTATCATTAGAGGTTGCACCTTAAATCTTTCCAAACACCCGTTCAACATTGACCTTATCCCCGTAAACCTTGGTAGTTTCGATATTATTATCGGCATGGACTGGTTAGCGAGATACCGCGCAGTCATTGTTTGTGACGAGAAGCTAGTCCGTATTCTGTGGGGAAACGAAACTCTAATCATTCGAGGTGACGGTAACACCGACCTCGCTGACACTAGACTTAGTGTTGTCTCTTGTACCAAAGCTCAGAAATATTTGTTGAGAGGATGTCCTATCTTCTTGGCCCATATTTCTCGAACAGATGAAGAAGAAAAACCCGAGAAGAAGCAAATCAAGGACGTACCCATTGTCCGAGATTTTCCAGAAGTCTTTCCTGATGAGTTTCCAGGCTTACCACCGACTCGACAAGTGGAATTTCAAATTGATTTGATTCCCGGAGCAGCACCTGTAGCTAAAGCTCCATACCGGTTGGCACCATCAGAGATGAAGGAATTAGCTGAACAACTTCAAGAACTGTCTGACAAAGGATTCATACGACCCAGTTCCTCACCATGGGGAGCTCCTGTGTTATTTGTCAAAAAGAAAGATGGTTCTTTTCGAATGTGCATCGATTACAGAGAGCTGAATAAGTTAACTGTGAAGAATCGTTATCCGCTTCCTCGTATTGACGACCTATTTGACCAACTGCAAGGGTCAAGTGTGTACTCCAAGATTGACTTGAGATCTGGATACCACCAGCTACGAGTCAGGGAGGAAGATATTCCAAAGACAGCTTTTAGAACCCGTTACGGCCATTACGAATTCCAGGTTATGCCATTTGGGTTGACCAATGCACCAGCTATTTTCATGGACCTTATGAACCGTGTGTGCAGACCCTACCTGGATAAATTTGTGATAGTCTTCATCGACGACATACTCATTTATTGCAAGAACGAACAAGAACATGGGGAACATCTTGCACAAGTACTAAAGGTACTCAAGGAGGAGCAACTCTATGCCAAATTCTCTAAATGTGAATTTTGGATTCCTAGAGTGCAATTCCTTGGTCATGTCATCGATTGTGACGGTATTCATGTGGATCCAGCAAAGGTCGAATCTGTCAAGGATTGGGTATCTCCTAAATCACCAACGGAGATCCGCCAATTTTTAGGCCTTGCCGGATACTATCATAGATTCATTGAAGATTTTTCCAAGATAGCCAAACCGATGACCAAGCTCACACAGAAGGGAATAAAGTTCGAGTGGGGAGAGAAGGAAGAATCAGCTTTCCAACTGATCAAGCAGAAGTTATGCAGTGCACCTATACTGGCCTTGCCTGAAGGCAACGATGATTTCGTTGTATACTGTGATGCCTCGCACAAAGGCTTAGGGAGCCGTATTGATGTAGAGGATGAAAGTGATTGCCTACGCTTCAAGGCAATTGAAGAAGCATGAGAAGAATTACACCACTCACGATCTAGAACTTGGATCCGTAGTTTTTGCTCTCAAAATCTGGAGGCATTACCTATACGGAACAAAGTGCACAGTGCATACTGACCACAAAAGTTTGCAACACATATTGGATCAGAAGGAGTTGAACATGAGACAACGCCGTTGGATTGAGTTACTGAGTGACTACGACTGCGAGATCAAATACCACCCGGGAAAAGCAAACGTGGTTGCTGATGCTTTAAGTCGTAAAGAAACGGACCCTCCTATGAGAGTTCGGGCATTGGTGATGACAATCAGTTTGGATCTACCCAAACAAATTTTAGAAGCTCATACTCAAGCCCAATTGCCTGAAAACCTCGTGAAGGAAGATGTCGGGGGAATGCTCAGAACTGATCTTAGCAAAGAAAAGTTAGAGCCTAGAGCAGACGGAACCCTATGCCTTCACGGACGATGTTGGTTACCCTGTTATGGAGATTTGAGGAACTTGATCATGCACGAATCTCATAAGTCTAAATATTCTATACATCCTGGATCTGAAAAGATGTATCAGGATATGAAGAAGTTATATTGGTGGCCGAATATGAAAGCCAACATTGCCACCTACGTTCAGAAATGTTTGACCTGTGCTCGTGTCAAAGCTGAACACCAGAGACCATCGGGTTTACTTGTACAACCCAAGATACCAGAATGGAAATGGGAAAACATCACTATGGACTTTGTCAACAAACTCCCAAAGTCATCTCACGGTTACGATACCATATGGTTAATCGTCGATCGACTCACCAAGTCCGCCCATTTCCTGCCGATTAAAGAGAATGATCCCCTTGTCAAACTAGCAAAGACGTACCTAAAGGAGATTGTGACCAAACATGGAATACCAGTGTCGATAATCTGTGATCGAGATGGTAGGTTCACGTCAAACTTTTGGAAGGCTTTTCAACGAGCCTTAGGTACCAATTTGGATATGAGCACTGCTTATCATCCGCAGACTGATGGTCAAAGTGAACGAACCATCCAGACTCTAGAGGACATGCTACGAGCATGTGTGATTGATTTTGGAAATGGATGGGTTGACCATATTCCTTTAGTGGAATTATCCTGCAACAACAGTTATCATGCCAGCATTAAGGCTGCCCCTTTTGAAGCATTGTACGGTCGCAAATGCCGTTCGCCTGTGTGCTGGGCAAAAGTAGGTGAATTTCAGCTCACTGGACCCGAGTTAATCCAGGAGACTACTGACAAGATCATCCTCATCAGACAAAGAATTCAAGCTGCTCGCGATCGACAAAAGAGCTACGCGGACCTGAAACGCAAACCTATGCAATTTGAAGTAGGTGACCGTGTTATGCTCAAGGTATCACCTTGGAAGGGTGTTGTACGTTTTGGCAAACGTGGGAAACTGAATCCACGTTATGTTGGCCCTTTCAAAGTAATAGCCAGGATCGGGAAGTAGCGTATCGTTTAGAGTTGCCCCAGCAACTGAGTCGGGTGCACTCTACCTTTCATGTTTCTAACCTAAAGAAGTGTTATGCTGAAGAACCATTGGCTATGCCATTGGAAGGAGTTCAATTTGACGACAAACTCCAGTTTGTAGAAGAACCAGTAGAAATCATGGAGAGGATAGTTAAGAAGTTGAAACGCAGTCACATCCCGTTGGTCAAAGTACGTTGGAACTCTAGGAGAGGCCCTGAGTTCACTTGGGAACGAGAAGACTCGTTCAAGACCAAGTATCCACACTTGTTCACTTGACCAATGGCTTCATCTTAAGCTTTGAGGACAAAGCTAAAATAACGGGATGGTGCTGTAAAACCTCTGCTTTTACCCTCATTGACTTTGTCAACTGTAGTACTATTTATATTTGGAATTTACATAATTTCACCTTTATATGAATTATTAATTATCATATACCTATTGTCATACTACCTTTCATATTTATTATATATATATGAACCTTTAGTCATTATTGACTACCTTGGCAATTGACTGGCCACTTGATTGAATAACACATGAACCTTTAGTCATTTGTTGACTACCTTGGCAATTGACTGGCCCCTTGATTGAATAATGAAATTCATCACCTCAGTACATATTTGAGATAAAACTGTAACCTTACTTAATTTATTTTATTAAGTACTTGAATTATTTTTATATGTACATAATTACATATAATACTTAAAAGGATTAAATGCCTAAACACTTTAAAAACAATGTATATTATTTTACATTGTCACCTATTTACTTTAATAAAGTAAATTAATTTTAGTAATGTATTTAAATAATACACTTTCACTAAGTTATCTAAAAGCTTCAACAAAAATACCTACAACACAACAAGTACCTATAATAATATACAATGACTATTATTATCATACAACACTTGGCAAAATTTACCCAAAACCCTTCCTATGCCTACAATGAAACGTGTGTATGTATGCATGCATGCACTACCATCATTTGATTTAACTAGTTACAAGTAACCTAGTGTAATCATACACACTTCACAAATACCCTATGCTAATGCATGCATAACCCTACTCTACTTACTCCTTAACCATGCTTACTTACACACACTTACATGCATAATCATACCTTTTTCTACCAACCCCATACCTTTACCTTACAAGTTTACTTACACACTCTATGAAGACACTTGTCCCCCATTTTGACTTTGGAAACACACGACCACATACCAAATTTGGGAAGGAGTATGTTTTGCTAAAATGGACACATGTTTAAACTAACCAACCAAATATCTTACTCAAGTTATGATGTATCTTGGTAGAGATACTAAGGACATGGTACCAAGATCATAATAGATCTCTCTCTCTCTCTCTTGTTTATAGGCCGAAACACACACAACCCACACAATACAAAACATTTTCTCAATCTCACTCCATCTCTCTCAACTCACGGCTAAAACACCATCACCACCATTTTTAAACCTCCAAAAGTTACTACTACTCCTATACTATGTCTTCTACTACCTAAAGGTTAATCCTAAGCTCAACCTACAAGAAACCTTGATCATTGAAGCAAGAACAAGAACCCTAGAAGAATCCTTGAAGCCCACGGCATGTTTGCATCTTCCTAGACCTATATTGTTGAAAGCTTGTCACTTGTCTCTACTCATCTTCATATCATTCCTAAACCTAACTAAACAAGTAAGTCCAAGTTAAAACCTATCTTTTTTAATACATTACATTCATATATATTGATGTGTACATGTTTATTTTGGTAAAGTTAACATTTAAACAAGTATAGAAACCCTAAAAACCTAAGTGAAACCCACGGCTCATTTTTATAAATGACAAAACTTGATGTAAAAACTTGTCAACTTGGAAGAACATATCAACATGATCTTGTTTAACTTGTAAAATCATGAAAACCTAACCATGCAAATAAAATGGGACGTGAGCTTTAAGCTCATATTATGATTTTGAGTAATCTTGTAATATTATATAACTAGAAATAATAGCTTCATGTTATTAGGTGCCTTAAAATATTAAGATCACTACTAGGCCTCATAAGACTAGTTTAAGCTCACTATAATACTCTGCCTAGATAAATAATCATTTTTATTAAATAAATGTTTTAATAGACTTTTAGTGTCAAAAATATGATTTTATAAAGTTACATGTTAAAAATATAGATCTATGATTATTTTGGATTTAAATGATAGATCTAAGAAGTTTTGGACTAAAATAGTATATATATAAACTTTCGGGTTAAAAATGGCATAAATAATACTTTCGGACTAAAGTGTAATTTTAGTAAGTAAAAGGGATCTAAATGAATAAGTGTAGAACTTGATATTTCAAAAACATAAACTCTAATCCACTTTTAAAAATATGCCGAGAGTCCAAGGGTGTGTTTTGAACATATCTGAAACTTTGTAAAGTTTAAAAGGACTAAAAAGAGATTACTAAAATATTAGGGTAAGTTGTGTAAACTTTGGAAAGCCTAAGGACTACTTTGGACACAAGCCGTGACATAATATTAACCTTAGGGACTAAAAGTGTCAAGTTACTAAACTTAATAAAACACTAAGCAACCCTAGGGACTAAACCTGCCTAAAGCCGAAACCTAAACAAGCCCTAGGGGGGGGGGGCATAAATGTAACTTATAATAAACCCTAATATTAACCGAAACTATAAGGACCAAAACTGCCATTAAGTGAAACTTTATAAGCCCTAGAATATGCCGCATACTATAAGGACCAAAATTGACACTTTATGAAACTTTAAGAAACCCTAGTTACACGTGTAACTAGGAGGGACCAAAACTGTAAATACTTGAAAGATTTAGAAACCCTAGGGGTATAAAAGTAATTTAATCGCGAGTATCTGTTTAGTTAAAAGGACAAAAACGTATTTTTATACAATTATTACGAACCATAAAATCTTATATATTTTAAGTCATTATTTAAACATAAAACTTGAATAAATGTAACAATTGTTATTTTTCAAACCTATAACTTAATAATGTAAATCTTACGTAAGCATGGATTTTAAATAAATGTTATACCTTTATAAACCTTATTTATATATTAAATATAAATTGTAAATGGTTAACTTATAAAATAAATAAATTAATTATATTTATTTTCCTATCACTTTAAATGTATATAAAACCATCCTATATGAATACTTAAAGTGTTTTATAACAACGTAAGTGCAAAATATTAATTAAGCGAATTAATTAATTAAACCTTATTATTTATTTTACACCTAAAATAAACACTATTAGAATTTGTACTACGACGAACAAATTACAAGTATTGTGAATCATATACTTAAACCCGTTTAAACATGTACAGATTTATTCTGGAACTTTTATGCATTATGTTATGCAATTACTGAGACCTTATAATTATTTAGGTCGTTGACTGTATCGTGAGCATCCTTATCAGATTTATCTTCTGACTTATTGTTGTACTACTGAGGTGAGTTCATGACCCCACTTTATATATTGACAAACTTTTAAACCTTTTAATGGGGAAGAAAACATGCAACATATTTGATTTTCTGGACATAGATTGAACTGTGAAACCTTTGATTACCATGCCTATTGTAGATTAACCCGCATGACCCGTGCATCCGAAACTGTTAGAATTATTGAATTACCTGAATGTTATAAATAGATCTGTTTGGGATTGACCGTCCCCATCTGGGTGAGTCATGCTCACTGTGCCTCGGCCGGGACAACAGATGTTTCACATGTCAGCACTTAATTTTGTTCTGGGTGCCTTTTATGGCGAAGGGTCCTTATCTGTTAAGGACTTAACTGTCAAGTTTCAGTTTCGGGCAATATGGAAATGTAATCACTTTTAAGTATTATTGCTTTGTGCATTACTACTTCTGGGAATATCTACTGTCCAAACTTAACTTAATTAAACCTGTGAATTCACCAACTTTATGTTGACTTTCTAAGCATGTTTTCTCAGGTAACTGAAGCAGGTAATGGTGTGCGTGAAGTCAAGCATCATGATAGATTGCATTTATAGAGCTCATCTGGGGTTTTATAAATTGGGAATAAATTCAAACTTTCAGACAATGTTAAAGACTACTGTAATACTATTTGCACTTTCAATCATGTAATAAATGTAAGGATAATTTTTATCTGTTGCTCTATGTTCTGTCTGCTGTTGATCCACCTACGTGACACCCAAATATTATTTTTCAGCTGCGTTGACTCAATTTGGGGGTGTCACACTCTAAACCAAAAACCCTTAGATCGATTCTCTTGATTGATATAATATCTAAACATTTGATTATCCTCTGTTTGTGGTTACCACTGCTAATGCAATGGTTCCCCTTTTTTTAATTGATCCCTTTTTTGTCTTGTGTATCATTAGTATTTCGATCCTAGGGTTATTTTTTCATCATAGTTGTTAATTAGGGTTCTTTGATTGTTCCTGATTGTATCCAATTGATTTAACCATACAAGAGCGATTCCTTCCCGCTACTTTTGACGACATGGGCGAAAATACTACATAAACCATAGTTCGACTATTTGATCTTGGGTTTTATTTATTATCCCCAATCGCAATTTTGTTTTGGAATCAAATTTGTTACTTATTTTATTCACTATACATTAGGGTTTGTGTGTCAATACATTCTGATTGTTGTTTCAATTTGTTGTGTAGTTAAGGTTGCTTGGGTTAGCCGTGTTTTCTGTATGTGTTGGGGATGGAGTGTGGTTGTCTGAATCGTAAAGGGGATAGAGTTGTGAAAGATAAAGATCAGGTTTCAATTAGTGATAGAGTGGAACAATGCTTGAGCAGTTCGGGTGATGAGACAGCCGAGATGAAGACCGATGATTGTACGTCGAATGCCAACGTGAAGCAAATACCGAGATCTTCACCCGATCTACATAAAGGTAACTTTGGTTATACCTTGATTACAACTCATGACAATGATAATTCTGATCCAAATCGTTCGGGCCTACCTTGTATGCTAATTTAGTTACCAATAAATAATGTAGGAAAAGTTTGAATTTTTGTACTCTTATTACAATGGTTGTAAATGGACTGAGGTGAAGGTCTCGTTGCAGTCTATCCTAGCTACTAGTGAAACATATGTTAATTCAGCTTATGGTTTCTTCTTAGGTAAGCGGGTGGTGTATCCCGTTGTTGCTAACTATGTTAAGAACACTCGGAGCTAAGGGTATTGTCTCGATAAAGTCAACCTGTTTTGCCATTCAACGGTTTATTAATACTCCCCATGGTTTCTTTTTAGGAAAATGGCAACTTAATTAATTCTTGATAATTATGTTAGGAATACTTGGAGCAAATTTGGATTGGTTAAATCAATGCTTAACTCGTCTATTGTTTTTTTTCAATTTAACTTAGTGGATGGTATTAATGCTATGCTTGAAAATGTCTTGTTTTATTCCAGATAACCTAATTATCTTGAAAAATAGGATCCGGATATGAATGTATTAAAAGAGTAAGTTGGGAATATTCTAGTTTTGGTTAAATTGCATGGTGTCCCTATGACGGCTTTTAACGAGGATGGTTTAAGTGCAATTGATACTAAACTTGGTACTCCCTTCATGCTTGACTCATATACTTCTAAAATGTGTATGCAATCATGGGTTATGTCAAGTTATGTTAGAGTAATGATTAAGCTTCTTGCCAATGTGGAGTTAAAAATACTATTGTGGTGGCTATGCCTAGACTTAAAGGCAAGGATTTCTATTTATGTACTATTGGTGTAGAATATGAGTGGAAATTTCTTGGATGTTCGAGTTGTAAGATTGTTGTTCATATGTTAGACAATTGTCCTAAAGCTACTGACCAAATTGGGGAAACAAATGTGAAGAAGCCTAAGCAAGCAACTATAAGTATACAGGTTGCCTTAAGGTGAACTTTAAACCTTTTACTCATGAATAGCAACCGATAGGAAAGAAAAATACTACTTCGAGTGGTAGAAAAAAGAAAGATGTTGGTCGTAGTAAAGTGTTTAGTAACTCAAACTCTTTTGATGCGCTTAATTCATTTGAAAATGATGATGATTTTGGTAAAAACCAGGGACATCTAAGTTGTTTGGTGATGCGAAGTTCGCAATAGGTTTCACGACCCCCTAGGAAGTGTACCTAACCATTGTATTGTAATATAGCCTATAGGTAAGGACTCGCTGGTCTATATCATTCTCTATGGGAATAGTGTAGGAGGTCTGTGTCGAACGTACAAGGGTCTAGAGGTAAGAAAAAAGAGAATTTTTGTATTTTATATTTTATTAAAAGCAATAATAATCTTGGGTATACAGTAGGTTTTGACTAACAACTACGAATTTTATCTAAGATAATGGTGAGAATTCATATGGTTAAACAAACATGTTCATCTAATTATGCACTACTCCTTATAGCGATCATCCTATTTTTTTATTATCCATCACACCTTGTTGATTAAATGTATAAGTGTTTCCATTTGTATTAGCTATAAGTCATACGAGAACTTCTAAATCTATCATAGTGGTATGAGGCATTTACCGGACCTAATCGTTGACATACACACTTACAACTATCTACATGAAAATTATAAACCTAGTATAGTGGTATAGTGATATTCACTATATCACAATTAACACATGCATTAACAAACACTTAAAATGAATCCGCCTACTCAGTCTAGAAATCTATACTACAGTCGAGGCTAAGCCCAAATACAACCAAATCATGGTTGATGCGTCATCTATTACAACAATTAAGATATAAAGATCTAATTTGGTTTTCTAGAACCTGACGTGAACACAACCAAACAAGAAGCAATAAAAAATCAAGAATCACATTATAAGTTTCAACATTATAAGTTTCATGCAATCATACACAAACACTTTTAACCGGACATAGCAAATGAAGAACAAATGAAAAATAAAATCAAATAACAGACAAACATATTAAATGACAGAATAATTAAACCTTGATCTTCAATTGTTATTCATGATAAAATTTTGTTTTTAGGGAATTAGAACCTTAAAATTACTAAATAAAGTGACACGAACTATCATTTGAATGCTACATGGATTGGTTATTTACAAGGGTGTGTATATATAGAAAATGGGCCGCGTCGACATTAGGTTCTAGTCGCGGCGGCGTCGCCCCGTCGAATCTTCTTAGGCTTTCTTCAGCCATCATAAGGGTGGCGAACTCAAGTAGTATCTCTAACAGCGTCACAAGTGATATCTAGACAACGTCAAGTGTTTGTCATGACGTCGTCGATGGCTCCTGTTAACAAGTTTTTTTGGTCGTTGAGAACTTCGTGTATTCTTGACCGGATTCTTTTATACTTTTTCTAATTGATTATAAATGCTTTAAAACACCTCCAAATCATCTCTAAATGCTCCAAGTGATTCTAAATTGTTAAAATCACAAAAAGAAAGGATTTGAGGCGTTTTAAGGTGTAGGATATTGTAAATCTTGCTTATATTCTAGAGAGAGAAAGAGATAGATAGATGCTGAGAATACACACACTTAGAGAGAGAAAGTATAAAGAAAACATATTTTAACTATGTGAAAAACAATGTGAACCACACCCTCTCCAACTAAGGAGAGGGTTTATATACCAAGCCCATGAGATGGGCTTGGGCCTACAAGTTGGGTCGGCCATACATGACATGGACCGGGTTTTCCTTGTTTAGTTAATGTAAAGTAACTAGACTACAAGCTACTACTTAATATATTGTCGGAGTGATCGAATCTTCCTAAATACGTAAAAACATATTTGCAACAATCTCCCCCTAATGGAGGTCACTCAAACAAGGGCGTTACCCGAGTTACAATAATAAAATAAACCTAGCATACTATGCTTGTTTTGAGCTCGTAGTCTTCGTCTTTCTTTCTTTTTCTTTTCAAGTGAACATGCTGATGCGATCTTTGATATCAATATTGAGCATTAATCTCTTTGCCTTGATCTTGTGCATCCATCACTTGTGATATTGGCCTCCTCGTGACATTGTGTCCCACATACTTATACCTTCGTAATTCTTGAAAGTTTCAGAGTTCGATACAACGGAAGACTTGACTTTTAGGCTCTCTTGAATTAGATGAAGTATTAAGTGCATGAAGTATAAGCATGTGGGGACGACTTCTTCTCGGATTCCGCAACGCCACCGTCTTCAAATGTAGTAACATAAGTAGACACGAATGAAATGGCTTTGAACATTTCATTCTAATTCAATAGCATTTTACCTCCGGTCGGTGAAGACCGTTGGACGATATTAAATATCGTACTTGTGGCAGGTAGATTTAATTAAAAGTCTCCTTGACAAGATTTCGCGGGTAAACTCGTTCTCTTTACCCGACCATCCAAAGCTGACTGCGAACGTAAAGAGTGAATCATTTGGATAAAATTATCCGTATGATTGAAGCTGTCAATTCCGATTCCTGGAACAAGTTTGATTCATTAAAGAATCGCACCATCGTTGCTTTCCAGTTATCACGAGCTTGATTCATATAGAATCTTGCAAGTTACCTACCAAGTGCTGTTTGAGGTTAACACTAGAAGGATTTCCACTCATCACTATTGAACATTAAGGTGTCACTCTGAGTGTTCTTACAAGATAACTGAGATATTGCGTAGAGGCCTGGAACGTGTTTAAATTCAATTAAGAATTAAACAACTGTTTCTTTCCAGTTATCACAAGTTTGATTCATAAAGAATCGCACAAGTCACCTACCATGAGCTTTTTAATGTTCTCCCAAGAAGGATTTCCATCTTCATTGTAAATACTTGCGTATTACTCGGATGTTTAGGCAAGATCATGAAGATTTTGCCTAGGACTCTTAATATTTTTCTTTACTTTTCACAGTGTGTGAAGAAGCAACAAAATATGGAAATGTGTCCTAATGAGATATTTGATGATCTCAAATGGCTCTAGACTCAATCGTGCATTATGGATTTTAGTGATCGGAGGCTAGAGAGGAGTGCCACCTTTTCAGTATCAATATATTCGGAGTGAATAAATCGATAGATAATGCGTTATCTATGTGTGAATAAAACAAATACCTTTTGAGAGATATCTGAGTTAGCTGGGATGGGTTGTGCATTGTATCATTGGGTCCATGATGTTTATCTTCAATATCGAGCATCATTAAAATGATGTCAATAGCATATGTGTTGACCCAGTTTCTGCCTAAGGTTGTAAGTGGGACTTCTTTCTTTAGACCCTTTATCTTTACAATTCTTTTTCATTCTTCAACCCCTTCAATGCTTACCAATACGTCATAAATAGTACCTTGTTGTGATTGTTCCAGTGCTAACTTAATTACTTGGTCGGCATTCAGCTACGTTCATAATCTTTCTCTATCTTTCATAAGGACTACTATTTCTAGCTATGGAATGTCCTTGGGAAGATTCGTCTGGTTTTGGAAGTATCATTGGACTTAAGCTATCCTACCATTCTTATGTCACCACAATCTTCATTGTCGTGAATTAAATGGGTTGTGGGTAAGTAAACGTCACCATGAAAACTTCTTTGAAAACCATTCAAAGCACTTGTGATTATAAAATCAAAGCATTTTGTACCATGAATGTTTTGGACATGAAATCCATTTGCTCCCCCTACACATGTGCATCTAAATGCAAAAGAAATTAAGAAAACATTTTGCACATGTGGGAGTAGAGCCCGAAGTTAAGCCAAACCATTGGTGATTAATAATTTCCCATATTAAATCACTTTTCTCCCCCATATTAAAAATATTAACCCAATCAATATTTTTTTAAATCAATTGATTTAATGAAGTTTTAACAAAGTTTTTGGGAAGAAAAATGAAAGTCCATTTTATCTTCATGATACCAATGTGTGAGATATGATACCGATTTGTAAACTAATCACATATTCACCATATAAGAATAAATTGACAAGGTTGGACCTGATTGATGAGAACATCATATGATAAGATCACATGGTTCTTGTCGGGATATGTTGGTCGCCTCGTTGTGTCTGAAGTCATCTCTTGACACCACATGTACGATAGGTATTGTTGTCTTGACACCAATTAGTGAACTTGGCACTTTCGGCATCGAAGATTTTGAATGCTTGACAATTGCTCCCCCTCAATTTTTGGCCCGTGTTATATTGAAAGAGCTGTAGTCGTCGTTTGAGTAGTCGCATCGTCGAGTATATAGATACCAATTGTAGATTGCTATGGTTGTAGAGATGATAACTTCATAAAAACAAGATTTCTCTCGTTTTAACAAATAAATGCACTGATGCGTACATATATCCGTGTTAGATTGTGTTATAACGTAAACACAATCCCTTACATGGTTATAAAGTAAACCATGCCCGATAAAATTAATTCCCGTTGTTGAGCCAAACCTTTCTAAGAAATACTTGACTTTAATATGAAAAGCGGGTTGCAGTCTGAAATAACTACAAGCCATAATAGGCATGTTTTATGAAATATTTACAACTTTTGTACGAACTCTATTTATGGTGCCGTGTCGATATTAATCAACATTTCTAAGGCCGTAAATATTATCGTACCAAAAGACATGCCTTTGAAAAATAAAGTAAAAATATTTTTGGACTTTTCTGAAATTTTTAATTTTTAAAGTTTTAGTATGGTTTTATATTTTTGTATTTTGCTTTTGTGGATAAAAAATATAAACAATATATACATATGATCACCAAGGATACGGAACAGTTTACCACCACTATTCTTTCGCTTCATCTTCCAGTTCCTTTAGAGTCTCTGGAGAGAAAGTTCTCAAACCTAGCTTGTCGGCCAAAAATTCAATTCGAGCGTGATTTAAAGCCTTCGTGAAAATATCCACCAATTGATACTCAGATCGGACAAAGTAAAGCTCGATCACTCCATTTTCCACTTGCTCCTTGATAAAGTGGTAGTGAATGTCAATATGCTTCGACCGGGAGAATTGAACATTGTTGCAACATATGGCAATTGCACTTTTGTTGTCGCAGTACATCGGAATTTTGTTGAAACCTATACCATAGTAGGTTAATTGCGATCTCATCCAAAGAATTTGAGCACAGTAACCGGACATAGCTATGTATTCTACTTCCGTACTTGAAATTGCAGCGCTTTTCTGCATTTTCGATGCCCAAGTGATTAGTCGATCTCCTAGTAGTTGCTAAGTTCCACTCGTGCTACGCCTTGTATCTCGACAACCCGCGTGATCCGGATTTACATATGCCATTAGTGCAATCGAAGAGACATTTGAATACCAAAGTCCCCTATAATGGTTCCTTTAATATACCGAAAGATCCGTTTAACAGTAGCTAACTGTAACTCAGTAGGCCTAGTTTGATACCGAGCACACATACATATAGCAAATTGAAGATCAGGTCGACTATCTGTGATATACAGAAGGGTACGGATCATTCCACGATAAAGTATCGGATCAACGGCAATCCCATGTGGATCTGCATCTAGCTTAGTTCGCTCCACCATTGGAGTATCCACGGGGTCGCAAGATTCCATCTTATATTTCTTAAGCGATTCAAGGGCATACTTAGATTGATTGATAAAGATGCCTCTGGGACTATGAGATATCTGAAGTCCTAAGAAAAATGATACCTTGCCCATCATTGACATCTTAAACCTGGAAGACATGAGTGTACCAAACTCATCCGATAAGGTTTGGGTCGAGGCAGCAAATACAATATCATCAACATATATTTTGACCATTATCATATCTTTACCTCGTTTCTGAATGAACAGCGTGGGATCCACCTTGCCTTTAGTTGTTGGAAATACGTTTCTAATAGTCACTATTCCTGGGATCCCTCTCAATGTAAGCATGAGCATGGTAATAGTCACTATTCCTAGGATCAAGTTCATAAAGATCATCTTCCATTCCCAAGATTCACCAAGCTCATTATCAATCACTTTATGAAGAGTGACCCAAACATTGATACTCGCGAAAATTTCTTCTACCACACAAAAGATGATGACTATGTGCTTCGACAAATGAATGCGGATACTCAATCCACAAAGTACTTATTACGTCCAGCTCTAGTACCTGATGCAATGATCAATGAAGGAATCAAGGAAAGTAATCACTATCAAGAGATGCTCCAGGATATTGACACACAGTTTCGACGAGCAAATTCACTTCCCTTAGAGAAGCAAAAAGGTAAACGAAAGAAAATAGTTTCCAAGCGCCAATCGACTGCTTCCTCCAAAGATAAAGGCACAGGGAAAATGCAAATAGTTGATGATGATGATAATGATGACGGGAATGGCACCAAAAAGGGTGATAAGAATGACAAAACGGGTACGAGTGGTGACGAGTCAAATAAGGGTGACGGTGATAAGGAAATTGAGAAAGGTATTGAGGAAGCTGAAGAAAGCGTTGCTGAAACTGCAAAAAAGACGGTGGACACTACTGTACCAGAATCTCAGCATACTGACACATGTATATCTACTGAACCAGTTTCTACTACTGCTTCTCACAACGAATTTGTAGAACCTATGCAAGAAGACGAAATTCCTGTGTCTACGCATGAAGAAGAACCCACAGGGTCAATGCTAGAAGACGAAATTCCAGTCTCTATGCCTAACGATGATATATCGATGACACAAGAACAACCTTCAACACCATCTGAAGATCAGCACAATTCCGATATGGAAGTCGAAGACTTAAATGTACCCGAACCGACGTTTGCTGAATCTCTTATCATCGATGACACGGTACAGGAGCAACTCTGGCTTACAAATGCAGCACCACAACATCCTTTCGCCACAACAACAGAAATGGAGCTCACTCAATACCTAAACAATCCAATCGATTTCTCGGCCTTTCTAAGGTATCATCATGGGAAACCAACAATGACTCTGGATCTTATCAAAATGGCAGCCGCAGATGTGGACTTCTTTGATACCTTGAAGATCAGCCATAATGAGGCTGAATATCACTTAAATGAGCTTCCAAAGGCCATGAGAGAGATGACTAAGGGAATTCAAACTCCAGTGTGACGACCTCTTACACCAACAGTCATCGCAGGTTCTGCAACAATTCCAATAGAACACTTTGTATCTCATGATCTCGAGTATCTTGAAAAAGGCGCGAAGAAATACGCCACGTCACTTACTATGCTCAAGGCTATCAATCTGGAGAATGTGCCATGGATTAAAGATAAAGTACCTGATGCGTTATGGAGAAGGAAGTTGCTCAAGTTTTCTGATACTTTTGCATCACTTGGCATCTCATACTGGAATGCAAAGAAAAGGTTAGCTTACAATCACTTCCATCGTCCAAAGAGAGGTTCTTCTATTGTTTCAGATTATAGAATTAAAAGCATACAAGGAGCAACTACTCAGACTGTATTCGGTTATGATTACTTGAATGTAATCGTGTTCAAACATACTGATGAAAAAGAATACAGAATTGATGAAAATGATCTCCAGTACCTTGGCCTTGAAGACATCGAAGATCTTCTGTTGCTATTGGCTCAGGAAAAAGTCGACCATTTACAACCTGAGATAGTCATTGCGCTGAGCTCCAACCTTCGTCAATATGCTAGAAAAATCATCATCAAACACCGGGTGGAAGATTTTCAACTTGGAGTGGAGAGCTATCAAAAGCAGCTAAATTTGCAACGTCCCCATACAACTCCGCTCAGTAATTTCCACAAGGACAAAAAGCCTTACATGGGAACCACGACACCGGAAGTAGGGATATTTTATCCGAATGAGTCTGGCGTTATGCAGTTTATGTGATTCTCCGAACTGCACAAATTCAACGATGGTACGCTCAAACATGTTCGTGATGATCTGACTATTCTCAATGCCGACCTACCGCTTCTAGCAGTCATGTACACCTGGACGAGCCAATGCAAAAAAGGAGCTAAGTACGCGATCAAAAAGATCGAGGAACTTTTAAGGAAGCGCCAGTTGCTAAGAAGTGTGGAACGATTCGTAGGTGGAAGACCATATGGAGCTCACCATAGGTTCACAGAACGATCTATTTAATTATGGATCGTCTTCTATCAGGTCAACTCCATATGTCTATTACTGTAAATATGTTAAATTGTGTATACTCAGCTTTTGTGGCATGTTGTAGTGTGAAAGTATGATATTTTTCAAGAATTTCTCTTGAGACTCTAAATCTTTCAAACATATCATACTCGAGCACTACAACTAACCCTCATTAATTTGATGGGGAGCATTGATATGTTCTTTGACCAACATCTAATTTCATTTTATTACCCAAAGACCGATTAATCCATTAATATCCAAAATACTAATGGTTAACATTTTGGATAAGGGGAGAAAATGGGATTAAGGAGACTTGATAATATATTTGGCTAAACATGAAAAAGACTTCAAGCATAAATCAACTTAATATGTGTGTTGCACATATTAAGGGGGAGCATTTTTTTGAACAAAAACACTTAAAAATACAAAATTTTGATATATATATATATATATATATATATATATATATATATATATATATATATATATATATATATATATATATATATATATATATATATATATCACATGTATCTTAAGTGAGTTTTCAAGGATTTTTCATGGTGACAAGTACTTACCCAAAACACACTTAGTTCACGACGGATGTGGTGACAAAAGGGTAGTAGGATTAGGTGCTAGTCCAATGATTCTTCCAGAACCGGGGGAATCTTCCCAAGGACAATTCCTTAGTTAGAAAATAGAAATCCTTAGGAAAGATGGAGAATGGAATGTGAACGTAGCTGAATGCCGACCAAGTACTGGCGCTAGCACTGGAACAATCACAACAAGGTGCTAGTAATGATGTATTGGTAGGCATTGAAGGGTTGAAGAATGAAAAATAAATGTAAAGATAAAGGGTGTAAAGAAAGAAGCCCTCCTTACAACTTAGGCAGAAACCGGGTCAACTCATCTTGAAGACAAAGTATCATGGACCCAGTGATGCGATGCACAACCCCTCCCAGCCAACTCAAATATCTCTCAAAAGATATTTGTTTTAATGTCACGGAGTTCAACACGTTATCTATCGGTTTATTCACTCCGAATAAATTGATATTGAAAAGGTGGCAATCCTCTCCAACCTCCGCTCACCAAAACAAAAATGCACTATTGAGTCTAGAGCCACGAGATCATCAAAAGTCTCATTAGGACACAATTTTAAAAATAAGAAAGATTTTTATGAGTCCTACGCAATATTCTTGTAATATTGCCAGAACATCTGAGTAATACGAAAGTTTTACAATGAAGATGGAAATCCTGCTTGAGCCAACATCAAACAAGCTCATGGTAGGTGACACGTGTGGTTCTTTAAGAACCAATATTGTGATAACTGGAAAGACGATGGTTTAACTCTTAATTGAGATTAAACTTGTTCCAAGGCCTCTACGCATTATCCAAGTGATCTTGCCAGAACACTCAGAGTGATACCTTAGTGTTCACAGTGATGAGTGGAAATCCTTCTAGTGTTAACCTCAAACAGCACTTGGTAGGTAACTTGCAAGATTCTATACGAATCAAGCTCGTGACAACTGGAAAGCAACAATGGTGCGGTTCTTAATTGAATTCACTTGTTCCAGGAACATGAATTGACAGCTTCAATCATATGGATTTTATAATCCAAATGATTCACTCTTTATGTTCGCAGTCAGCTTTGGATGGTGAATAAAGAGAACGGGTTTACCCGCGAAATCTTGTCAAGGAGATCTTTAATTAGAACTACCTGTCACAAGTACGGTATTTAATATCGTCCAACGGTCTTCACCGACCAGAGGTAAAATGCTACCGAATTAGAATAAAATGTCAAAGCCATTTTATTCGTGTCTTAGTATGTTGCTGCATTTGAAGACGGTGGCGTTGCGGTGTACCAGTAGAAGTCGTTCTCACATACTTATTCCTTCTGCATCAAATATTTCTACAAATTCAAGAAAGTATGACCTAAAAGTCTTCCGTTGTATCAACTCTGAAACTTTCAAGAATTCAACGAAAGATAGGTATGTGGGACATGAAGTCACGAAGAGGCGAATATCACAAGAAGGCAAAGACTGCACGTGAAAGGTCAAAGAACATGCTCTCAGCCAAAGCTATAAGATTATCAACATATTCACAAAAGAAAAGAAAGAAGAAAAGAGAAAACAACTACGAGCTCAAGACGAAGACTTAGTATGGTATGCTAGGTTTTGGACATTGTAATTTGGAGTGACCTCCCTTAGGGGGAGATTGTTGGAAATATGTTTTTAACGTATATTAGAAGTATCGGTCACTCCAACAATATAATTAGAAGATTGTAGGCTCGTAGCTAGTCATTTACTTTGTATTGTGTAAAAGCCTAGCCCATGGAAATGTCCATGGGTTGGAAGGCCCAAGCCCACCAAGTCTTGGGTATTTAAACCCTTTCCTTTGATTGAAAGGGTGTTGGTTGTTTCATTTTTCCTAAGAATAAACATAGTTTTTCTCTCACTTATCTCTCTACTTTCTCTCACTAGAAACATCAACCCTCTTGAAATATCAAAGATTATCAAGATTCTACATTAATGAAGCCTTGCATAATGAGGATTTGTGACAATAGATCATACCACGCGCGTGGAGATTTATTCAACCCATAGAGAGCCTTCTTAAGCTTGTACACGTGATTAGGATATTTAGAGTTCACAAAACCATCCGGCTGTTGAACATAGACATCTTCCTTGATTTCACCATTGAGAAATGTTGTCTTCACATCCATTTGATAGACGATTATATTCATGTGGGTTGCATAAGCGAGGAATAGTCTAATAGCTTCCAAACGGGCAACGGGTGCAAAGGAGTCCATAAAGTCGATGCCCAATAATTGCTTGTATCCACGAGTTACTAGTCGAGCTTTGTTCTTCAATATTCCGCCTAACTCGTTGAGTTTCACCTTGTAAACCCATTTCAAAGTGAGTAACTTCACTTGGTCCGGGCATGGGACAAGTTCCCATACATCAAGATGTACAAATTCATTAAGTTCTTCTTGCATAGCTTATATCCGACAAGATTGGGTAAATGCTTGTTGCCACGTCTTAGGTTCAACTTCACTGAGAAAAGCATCAAAATGACAAAATATTGCACTTTCTTGTAACTGACTTCGTGTGGATACCGGACGATTAGGGTCACCAATAATATAATCTATATGATGATCCTTTGTCCACTTGCTGTCATGTTCACGAATCCGTGGATTGGAGTAGACCGTAGTAGGAGCTTCATTTGAGGTGGACGACCCGACTTGATTATGGTCGGAATAGGTACACCAAAGAATGGAAGTTCACGCATTTGAGCGAATTCCAAGTCGTGATAATCATCATCCTCTTCATCATCAACAGGCATGACATGGGTAGTTGATTCGGTTGTTGGTTGAGAATTACTCGTTGAAGGTATATCTTGACCAGTTGTAGGTGTAGATGTATCTGAGTGTGCTTCGGTTGCTGGAGCTACAACTTTGGTAACCGGAGCTATTACCTCAGGTTCTGGAGCAACAATACTTGGAGGAGTAAAAAATTCATCAAAGAACGGTTGAAACAACGTATCCCATTCATTCCTAGAAGGTGGTGTAAATGATGATGAAGTAGGGTTGTTTGGGACAAGACCAGAGCTAATGTTACTGGGTCCCATTTCATGAAGTGCGGCTTCAAAGCTGCTTTTCTTAGAAGCCATTGCCGTCAGCTCATCAAAATCAACATTCATAGTTTCGAGGATCTTACGAGAATTACGATTGTAGATTCGGTATGCCTTCTTTGTGGGTGCATAACCAATGAAAATACCAATATCAGCCTTTGGTTGAAGTTTTCCCAAATTGTCACCATCATTATTTGGATAGCAAAGAGAACCAAATACACGAAGATACGATAAGTCTGGTACTTTTCCATGAAGAAGCTCATAAGGTGTTTTGCCATGGCGTTTTCGAATTAGTGACCGGTTTTGGGTGTAAACTGCTGTAGATACTACTTCTTCCCATAAAAACAATGGAGCCTTTGCGTAAATTAACATCGTTCGAATAGCTTCCATAAGTGTGCAATTTCTCCTTTCAACGACACCGTATTGTTGTGGAGTGCGAGCAACGGATGTTTCATTAGATATGCCAACTTCTTCATAATAGTTACGCAAGATTTGATTCAAAAATTTGGTTCCATTATCTGTATTAATGCGTCGGACAATAGTGTTGAGACGCACTTGAATCATCTTGAGAATTCCGATGATGAATTTAGGTGCCTCATTTTTTGTTGTAAGAAATTTCAACCATGTAAACCGAGAGTAATCATTGACAATGACGAGGATGTACTTTTTACCACTAAGACTTTCAACACGCATTGGCCCACAAAGATCCATATGCAACAAATAAAGTTTCTCTTGGTTGGTGTCTTCAGTCTTGGCTTTATATGATTTCTTAGTGCTTTTACCCATTGTACACGTGAAACCCAAATGGTCCTTGTGAAATGTAAGTTTAGGAAGACCACGAACAAGTTCATTTTTCACCAAATGATTAATAGCGTCAAAGTTAAGATGAGATAACCGTCGATGCCATAACCATGACTTAGTCTTTGATGCTTTGGAGAGAAGACATACGGGAGAAGCGGCCATCATATCTTGTAGAGACAAAGTGTACAAATTATTCCCTCGAGTACCTTTCAATAAATCAACCCCTTCCAAATTACGAATAAAGCATGTATGCTCTCGAAAATCAACTTCTAGGTTTGCATCACAAAATTGTCCAACATAAAATAAGTTGTGACCGAGATCTTCCACATAATACACCCTTGAAATTATAACATTCCCAATATGATATTCACCATAACCCGTTATATTTGCAATATGATCATTTCTAAATCGAATCGTACCAAGAAACTTGTTGACGAAATTTCTGAGCTGAGAGCGATCTCCGGTCATATGTTTGGAGCAACCAGAGTCCAAATACCAGAGAACAATTTGGACCAACTGTTTTCAGCAACAACAATAGACAATGCATTGGAAACTATTGGTTCCGGAGTGTTAGCAGATACAGATAAAATATTATCAGAATTGCAAACATTTGTGTTATCCTTAGATTTCTAGCGTTTTCTAATGTGACTTTTACCAATAACAGGTTTTATTGTTCCAACTTTCTGAGGTTTTGGAGTATTAGCGGGCACTACAATGGGATTAGACCTGTTTAAAGGGCACTTGGTTCCTATAGTAGTGTTGGTTTTCCTAGTTAAAGGACATGCTTGTGTTTTGGTAGCCTTGGTACTCCTAATTAAAGGGAACGCTTTCTTCGCTTTAGTGAGAGTGCTCCTAGTTAAAGGGCACACATTTCCTACTATAGTGAAAGTTCTACTAGTGGGGCGCCACATCCAACTAACTTGGGTTAACACTTTCCCAGTCGGTTTCCATTCTACACCATTTTTCCGGGCATTCATCTAATTCACATGGTCAATAAGGCAATAATCATGAAGACTAGAAAACATACATTCATTGCAATTCCAACATTTCAAATTAGAATTAACAGTAGGCTTAGAACACTGCATAACCGCAGAGCCTTTAGGCTTAGCTACATGATTCTTTTTATTCAAAACAAAAATAACATTCCTAGGTTGGGCTTCTACTTTCTTCTTCACTTGAATACTAGATGGGGGCAAGATCCTATCATTCTTCTTGTTTCTTTTAAGCTTAGATCTTTGAGCCTTAGTAGTGGTGCTTACTCCTGTAGAAGGCAACATGAGAATATTAGAAGCTGGTTTTGATTTTGCCTTATCTTTAGTGACCAATGTTGGAGAAGGTTTAAACCTAGGGCCCTTGTTAAATGGTGTGACGGCGATGAGGTTCCTTTTGATTGCACTAGAGGACGATGTTGAGACGTTGGATGCGTTATCCACAACATTCTTACCTTTTAGGGCACGAAGTGTGATAGGTGTGAAAACACCCATCCTTTTACCACTTAATTCTGGCTAAAACAAGACCAAAACACGTATTTAATATCATTTGTTTGGAATTATGTGTGGTTTTTGTGTTTATTGTGTTTTCAGAGTCAACCGGATGAATATTGAAGAAAACATGGGATTGCACGGGTTTATTCGAAGAAAAAGACTCAAGACGAAGTCTATTTTCCAAGAGATGCAAAAGATTTGAAGTCAATGGGCCCAATTGAAGATTTATCGAAGAAAAGGACCAAAGATGAAAGATTTACATATGTCGAAGAAATTCAATTCTATTTAACGAAGAAATTAAAAGACGAGTTGAATTTAATCGTCGACAAATTCCGAATCAGAATCGAAAACGTCAACTTTTCTGAAAAGAAGAGAAGACAAGAAGAAAGGGAGAAAGCCCACTCACCAACCAACCACTTAACCTATATAAGGGAATCACCCTCACAATTTTTGGATCTAGTTTTTAGTTTTCAGATATATTTCTCCTAGTTCGTAGGAAACCATCTCCCTTAAGGAGTGGTTCTCATCTCTTTGATTTCTTCTTTAATCTTGTAGGTTTGATCCTTTCCTTTTGTTTACTGAATCTTAATCATCAATACAAGTTTTCCTTTAATCTTTTCATTCCTCTTGTTCATCATCATCTTTTCATTCAAGTTCTTAAGTTCTTATTTAGTTGAGTTTTGATCTTAAAAAGTTGTTGAATTTGTGTTTTTGTGATTGGGATTTGATCCTTATGGTTAGTAGATGATTATTGGTTAATTTGATTAAACCTTGTTGCTTATTTGGCTCGATTTGTGATCAAATCGTATTCCCCTGTTTTGCTTCTGTATTACTGTTCTTCGTCCAGTTCATTCCGAATAGTCGCTTGGTTTTGTCCCTTACTCGGAATGTTTAGTTATTCCGTATAGTCCATTTGTCTTGACCCTTATTCGGAATATTCATATATTCCGAATTGCCTTTTTCCTTTTTCCTTATTCGGAATATTTCATATATTCCGGATAGGCTTGTTACCTTGTTCCTTTACGCGGAATATTTATTATTCCGCATAGCACTAGTATTCCGCATGACGTGATTTTTCCGCATAGAATAAGTTATTCCGAGTAACCATCGTATTCCGCATAGCCTCCTTTTCCGATTAGTACTTTTATTCCGCATGGTCTTTTTATTCAGAATAGTCTTACATTCCGCATGGTCAATATATTCCGCATAGGCTTTGATATTCCGAGTAGAAGGTTTATTCCGAATCATCATTTATTCCGCATAGAGCAAGTTTTCAGTAAGGACATTTTTCTGTTTAATCATTTTACCATTAAATTTCAATTCAAGGTTTATTTCAGTCACTGTTTTTGGTTTGAATATTAATTTACTTTAATCATTTACCTTTTTAAGTAGAATAGATAAACAACCCTCACTTTTTGTCACCAAGAACAAATCATTCCACTTAGAGCTGTGATCAATTCGAGGAGATTCCGAGAACGAACTTTCAACGAGTAAAATCTCGCATATCAAATGGCGCCGCTGCCGGCTCTTCTCGTTAAGATCAACAGTTTTTTGTGAGAACTTGGATTTTGGGATCCGTTCCCCGTGAACGTTACTTTTTCATAAAAATTTTCAAAAACCCTAATAAATATAAAATTTTCAAAAATCCTAAAAATTAAAAAACATAAAAACCAAAAATATTTCTCCTTTGTTTTTGCCTTGTTAGTTCTTTTGCAGGTGCATGCGTACACGATCAACGTCTTATCAAGAGCCCGAGCCTCTCGAAGACTTAGACATGGCCGGTGTACAAAACAACAACAATAACCCACCTCAAAACAACAATAATAACAACAACAACCCACCTTTCAACAACAATAATAACAAAAACAATGAACCTCTACCGGATAATCACCCGATGATTGAACTTCTGCAAGCACATGTAGATGGTAACAATGATCCAATTATCATACCCGCGATTGCAGCAAACAACTTTGAGCTTAAATCCGGCTTTATCCAGATGGTCTCTGCTCAACCATTCTTGGGGCGTACCATTGATGATCCACATGACCACATCAAGAGATTCTTGCAACTCACCAATACGGTCAAATTCAATGGTGTTCCACAAGAGGTAATCCGTTTACAACTTTTTCCCTTTTCTTTAGAGGGACAAGCCCGGCATTGGCTTGCTAAGGAACCGCCACAAAGTATTCTTTCGTGGACGGATTTGGAGACCAAGTTTATCAATTACTTTTTCCCACCCTCTCGTACTACCGCTTTGCGGAATGAAATTATCAATTTTGAACAAAAGTACGATGAGTCGTTTAGTGAATCTTGGGATCGTTTTAAAGATCTTTTAAGAAAATGCCCACAACATGGTTTTACCAAAGTGCACCAAATTAACACTTTTTACAATGGTTTAAACATGAATGACGAAGATTCAATAAACAGTGCCTCGGGGGGTAATCTTTTGGCTAAGACTTCCAATGCTGCTTGGGATATCATTGAGAATAAGTCTCGTGTGCAAACCAAGAGTGTTCGGACCAATGTCGCTAGTGCTAGTACTAGTGGCAGCGACAAGCGACTTGACAAAATCACTGCGCTTCTTGAATCGCTTGCTACCCAAACCGCCAGCAACACCAACAGCATCAATGCTAGAAACGCTAAAGACGCTCAAGTCAATGCTGTTAGCCAACCATGTGAGATATGCAGTGGTCCTCATTCTTACACCACTTGTACCGCTACCCAAGACTACCCTTCTGAGAATTTGAATGCAGCATATGGCATCTATCCTCAACCTGCTTATCAAGCTCGACCTCAAGGTGACCGCAACTTGCTTAGCTACCGCTCTAACAACTATCTTTCCCCACCCGGTTTTCCTCCTAGCAACCCGAACCAACAACAAAACCTCAATCGCCCTCCTCAACAACAACAACAACAACAACCTCGTACACCATACATACCACCTCACAAACATCAACAACCTCCTCAACGAAACAACCAAGTTTACCAGCAACCTGCTTATCAACCACCCGCATACAATGCTCCTCCCAGCCAACCCACCGCTTTACACCAAGAAGTGGAAACCTACATGAGGACTAACGATGTGATCGTGGGAAATCTTCAGCGTGAAATGCTCAACTTGAAAGTAGACCTGGTGAAACAAGGGAACGATCTGAGAGCTGACATGAGAAACACGTTGGATAGTCAAACGAATGACTTAAAAAACATGATGGCTAGTTTCTTCCAAGGTAATCAACCCTCTTCTTCGGGTACTCTTCCGAGTAACACCGTTGCGAATCCAAGAGGGGAGATGAAAGCAATCACCACTCGCAGTGGCAAAGGTACCAAGGAACCCGAGCTTCCTATACCTCCACTGGTGATTGTGACTAAGGAAAACAAGTCACCTGATCCTATCCCTCATCCTTCTATTTCCCCAATTTCTCCACCTCTTACTTCTACCCCTCCCCCACCCAAGGATGTGAGTGATCCTATTCTTCCAAAACCTTCCTCTTCTTCCAATATACCTTATCCATCTAGGTTGAGGAAAGAGAAGCTCAAAATGAAGGACGATATTCAGGTTTCAAACTTTCTTAAAATGTTCAAACAATTGAATTTCAACATCTCCTTCGCTGAGGCTCTCGCTCACATGCCCAAATACGTAAAAATGTTCAAAGATCTTCTGAGTGACAAGGAAAAGCTTCTTGATATTGCCAACACCCAACTTAATGAGAATTGGCCTGCAGTGCTCTTAAGGAAATTGCCAAACAAGCTTGGTGATCCGGGTCGTTTCTTAATCCCTTGCAATTTCCCGGGAGTAGAGAATTGCATGGCCCTAGCCGATCTAGGTGCTAGTATCAACTTAATGCCTTTAAGTGTGTGGAAGCAATTATCTCTCCCTGAGCTAGTCCCCACCAAAATGACTTTGGAATTAGCTAACCGTACGGTTGCTTATCCAGTGGGGATAGCCGAAGACGTCTTTGTAGGATTCGACAAATTCACTTTTCCTGCCGATTTCGTCGTCGTCGACTACGAGATGGACCCTCGTGTTCCCTTGATCGTGGGTCGTCCATTCCTGAGGACCGGTCGCACTCTCATCGATGTTGAAGCCGGTGAGCTTATCATGAGAGTGGGTGACGATAAAATCGTCTTCAACATGGGAAAGTTGTCTAAACAACCTTATTCATACGAGAGTGTTAATTGTATTGACGTTCTGTATGAGGCTTGTGAAGAACACTTTAATGATGCTTGTAAAAATATTCCTACCTCTCTTCCCAATGTTGAAACCATTTTCTCTATTGATTCATCACTGTCTCTATTTGGAGAAAGTGATTTGTTTTGGAACGATCTTGAAGCGACCATGGGAGATGTGAACTTAGATAATGATGATTCTCCCACCGATGGGGATGAAGACATGCATTTCTTTGAAAACCTTCTCAACGAAGACAATCCTTCTCCTCCATCTCCCACGGTTATTGCTATCAATACTCCGACTTTGAAAACGCCTCCCATCGACAATCCTCCGGATTTAGAACTTAAGGAGTTGTCGCCTCATCTCGAGTACGTGTTCCTTGAAGAAGAGAAGAAGTCGCCCGTCATCATCGCGAAGGACTTGAAAGATGAAGAGAAAACTCGCCTCATCGCCGTGCTTAAAGATCATAAGAAGGCAATTGCTTGGAAAATTTCTGATATTCGCGGAATTGATCCTCACTTCTGCACACACAAAATTCTCATAGAGGACGACTTTACGCCCACAATTCAAAGCCAACGAAGGGTGAATCCAAAAATCCATGAAGTCATCAAAATAGAGGTTATCAAACTTCTTGATGCGGGTATGATTTACCCTATTTCGGATTCACCATGGGTTAGTCCAGTCCATTGTGTGCCTAAGAAAGGCGGCATCACCGTTGTGCCCAATGCAAACAACGAGTTGATTCCTACCCGTCTCGTTACTGGGTGGAGAGTTTGTATAGACTACCGCAAACTCAATGATGCCACGAGAAAGGATCATTTCCCTCTACCTTTTATGGACCAAATGCTTGAAAGTTTAGCGGGTAATGAATATTACTGCTTTCTTGATGGTTTCTCGGGTTATTTCCAAATACCCATCGATCCCCAAGATCAAGAGAAGACAACATTCACTTGTCCCTATGGCACATTTGCTTACAAAAGAATGCCTTTTGGCTTATGCAATGCCCTCGGGACTTTCCAAAGGTGCATGTTAGCTATCTTCCATGACATGGTTGAACAAACCATGGAAGTCTTCATGGATGATTTCTCGGTCTTCGGGGATTCCTTCTCTTCTTGCCTTGCCAATTTGGAACGTATGCTTAAGCGGTGCGAAGACACTCGCCTTGTTCTGAATTGGGAAAAATGCCATTTTATGGTAAAAGAAGGCATCGTGCTAGGACACAAGATCTCCAAAGCCGGTCTTGAAGTGGACCGTGCTAAAGTCGATGTTATCGCTAAGTTGCCTCCACCTTCAACCGTGAAGGGTGTGAGAAGTTTCCTTGGTCATGCGGGCTTTTACCGTCGATTCATCAAAGATTTTTCTCATATCGCTCGCCCGATGACCCACCTCTTGGAAAAAGATACTCCTTTTATCTTTTCCAAAGAGTGTCTTGAAGCCTTCAACTCGCTTAAGGATAAGCTAACTAAGGTACCCATCTTGGTTACCCCTAATTGGGAGCTTCCTTTTGAGTTGATGTGCGATGCTAGCGACTATGCTATTGGTGCGGTTTTGGGCCAAAGACTGAATAAACACTTCCAACCAATCCACTACGCTAGCAAGACAATGACGGGGGCCCAATTGCATTACACGACAACCGAAAAAGAGCTTTTAGCTGTTGTCTATGCCTTTGAAAAGTTCCGCCCCTATCTTGTACTTTCCACCACTATCGTTTACACCGATCATTCCGCGTTGAAGTACTTGTTGACAAAGCAAGATTCCAAACCAAGACTTCTTCGCTGGGTTTTGCTACTCCAAGAATTTAAAATCGAAATTCGCGATAAAAAAGGAGCTAAAAACCTAGCCGCGGATCATCTCAGTAGACTTGAGGATCCTTACCAAGGGGATCATCCGAACAAAGAAATCAATGATTCTTTTCCCTTGGAGACCTTAATGTCTATCAACTTGAATTCTGATGAAACCCCGTGGTTTGCAGACATTGAAAACTACTTAGCGGGAGGAATTCTCAAGGAAGGGTTAACATCCCAACAAAAGAAAAAGTTCTTCAACGACATTAAGACTTACTTTTGGGATGACCCTTACCTATTCAAACAATGTGCCGATTTGATTATTCGCCGATGTGTTGATGGACCGGCAGCTTTGGAAATCCTTGACGCTTGCCACAAAGGACCCACCGGTGGTCACTTTGGTCCCAACTACACCGCCAAAAAAGTGTTTGACTCGGGATTTTATTGGCCCACCATCTATCGTGATGCTCACGAGATGGTTAAAAATTGTGATGCTTGCCAAAAACAAGGCAAGATCACTCCTAAAGATGAGATGCCTCAAAATTTCATACAAGAATGTGAAATCTTTGATGTTTGGGGTATCGACTTTATGGGGCCATTCCCTTCCTCTAAAGGAAACAAATACATCATTGTAGCTGTTGACTACGTTTCTAAGTGGGTTGAAGCCAAAGCTTTCCCTACTAATGATGCAAGGGTGGTTTGTAACTTTTTGAAATCGTTGTTCGCTAGATTCGGCGTTCCTCGTGCTATTATCAGTGACCGCGGGACTCATTTTTGCAACGATCAATTTGCAAGAGTCATGGCTAAGTATGGTGTCAATCACCGTCTTTCCACCGCCTATAATCCCCAAACCAATGGGCAGGCCGAGATATCCAACCGTGGATTGAAGCGAATTTTGGAGCGTACTGTGGGAGAGCATCGTGCCGCGTGGGCCGATAAGTTAGATGATGCTCTGTGGGCTTTCCGTACTGCTTATAAGACCCCGATCGGTTGTACACCTTATCGTCTTGTGTACGGGAAAGCATGCCACCTTCCCATCGAGCTGGAACATAAGGCGCACTGGACCTTGAAGTGGGCTAACCTCGACATCAACAAAGCCGGTGATCATCGCAAGAATCAACTCAACATGCTCAACGAACTGAGGAATGAAGCTTATGAGAACTCGCTGATCTACAAGGAGAAGACAAAGATCCTTCATGACGCAAAAATCAAGAACCGAGAGTTCCACGTTGGTGATCAAGTCTTACTTTTTAACTCTCGGTTGAAGATCTTCTTTGGCAAGTTGAAGAGCTGTTGGTCTGGTCCATTCACCGTTGCCAAAGTCTTTCCATATGGGACCATTGAGCTTTCTCAGCCAAATGGGCCCAATTTCAAAGTGAATGGCCAGCGTCTGAAGCTGTACTTTGGTGAGGACATCTCTCAGGAGATGATTCCATCCCTCACCACGTTCCTCATGAACTAATTTTGGGTCGAGTCAGGCTCGTGACTCGGTTATAAAAAACAAGCGCTCCTCGGGAGGCAGCCCGAGTATCTATCCTTTCCTGTTTTAACCTCCTAAGTGTAGGGGGACCTATATAGGTATTTGTCTTTGGGTGGTGATGTGATTACAGGGATGAATGCACTTTTGGAACCTTTGAAGAACCGTGCTCCCGTGTTATCCGAAATCCGGTTCTATCTCTCAACTATCGTGATTCAATTTTCTTCATACTCACATTTGAAATTGATCACGTTAGTCGTCTCTTCCTTAACTTGAGTTAACCAACGTGCACAATGTCATAAGTGTAGGGGAGACTTTTCCCACATGCTTAAACATTGAGGACAATGTTTATCTTAAGTGTAGGGGGGACTTCTATCGAAGTTTTAAGTGGACTTTTCCATGAAAATGCCTTCATTTAACCAGAAAATCATTTTTTCAACATTATTCAAATTTTTAATTAACTTTGGCCATTTAGTCGTAATTTTTAAATTTTTACCGTTGCCTTCATATGTATATATTCCGCAATAAAGTCAAAATTATTTATAAAGTGGCGTAGCTAGTTTAGAAGTCTTTGACATATTAGGCCCGTTGCGATTATTTTGACTCAACCCGAATAGACTTATCCAAGTTTATTCTAGCTAGTATCCTTAACCATGTAGACCTCAATTGGTTTATTAGGCTAAGCATCCACGAGTCTCATTACTTGAGATTTTAAAATTGTGGAGGACGATAAATGATAGAGTCAATTATAAGTCGGTATTCTTGCACAAGCTCACTTGGTGTAATTATCTACCTATTCTCCCATCACTTGCTAATAATTTATCTGCAATAAGTAAGGTCGTACGATTTGAAAGGTTACTTAGTTCTAGCCCAAGATCGTTTAAAAGTTGCTCGGTAATGATAAGAGTTCATAGCCAAGGCATAACTTATGAAGCGGGGCGCGAAGATTGGCGAGTCTGAAAAGGCCCTAACAAGGCATGAGGATTCAATCTTATTGCTAAAGATCCAAGGTGATGTGAAAAGCATTATTCCCAAAATCAATATGAAGGATCAAGATTCACGACGAAAAGCAATCAACTCCCATAAAGATCATAGAGAAGTCTATCCGAAAAGACCCTAACAAGGTATGAGGATAAATAGATTCAAGTCCGAAAAGGAGGCGGATCGTTGTATCTCAAAATCCCAATTAGAGATTGAAGAAATAATCATGAAGTCGTGGTCAACAAAGTTGGAGTACCCCTCAAAAGTCTCCAAGTGAAGAAACTCTATTAGGATGAGAAGACCATTATATCAAGCACGTCTCTCAAGATATGAAGTATGAAGTACATGCCAAATATCGGCCCGAGAAAGGTCTCAAATCGTGAACCGAGTTATGCCAAGATATGAACTTTTTGATATCCCGAGAAGCAGTTTTAAGAGATTTTGTCCTTTAGCTAACTATTGATCAAATCGTCCTACCTTGCTTTCAGCCTAAATAACTATCAAAATAAGTCCAAAAATGTATCTTCATGATCATTCTAAGACAAAAAAATAAAATATAAGAGATACACCTAGGAATAAGGGAGTTTAAGCATTTAATTAAGCCATGTGTGTAAGTGTGTGAATTGCTAACTTATAATAACAATGATCTCGTTTTTAAGCTTAGTTTGGGGAACGTGAAACTTGAGGGTGATAAATCTTCGCAGCATCGAAGCCCTAATGTAAGTCCTCGATCTCTTTACAAGTTATTTCCACGTAAGCTATTTTCTATCCTCTTGTTTACATTAAAGTTTTAATTTCTCTTAGTGCTCTGATTTTTGTTTAAGTAGTATTTTAATAAGGCCAAGGTTGATTGATTAGGAGAAAAGTGTAAACTTGCTTTAACGCTAAGCATTGCATGAGGGCATGGCAATGGTTAAGTGTATAGGATTTGATAGGTGTGAAAACACCCATCCTTTTACCACTTAATTCTGGCTAAAACAAGACCAAAACACGTATTTAATATCATTTGTTTGGAATTATGTGTGGTTTTTGTGTTTATTGTGTTTTCAGAGTCAACCGGATGAATATTGAAGAAAACATGGGATTGCACGGGTTTATTCGAAGAAAAAGACTCAAGACGAAGTCTATTGTCCAAGAGATGCAAAATATTTGAAGTCAATGGGCCCAATTGAAGATTTATCATAGAAAAGGACCAAAGAAGAAAGATTTACATATGTCGAAGAAACTCAAGTCTATTTAACGAAGAAATTAAAAGACGAGTTGAATTTAATCGTCGACAAATCCCGAATCAGAATCGAAAACGTCAACTTTTCTGAAAAGACGAGAAGACAAGAAGAAAGGGAGAAAGCCCACTCACCAACCAACCACTTAACCTATATAAGGGAATCACCCTCACAATTTTTGGATCTAGTTTTTAGTTTTCAGATATATTTCTCCTAGTTCGTAGGAAACCATCTCCCTTAAGGAGTGGTTCTCATCTCTTTGATTTCTTCTTTAATCTTGTAGGTTTGATCCTTTCCTTTTGTTTACTGAATCTTAATCATCAATACAAGTTTTCCTTTAATCTTTTCATTCCTCTTGTTCATCATCATCTTTTCATTCAAGTTCTTAAGTTCTTATTTAGTTGAGTTTTGATCTTAAAAAGTTGTTGAATTTGTGTTTTTGTGATTGGGATTTGATCCTTATGGTTCGTAGATGATTATTGGTTAATTTGGTTAAAACTTGTTGCTTATTTGGCTCGACTTGTGATCAAATCGTATTCCCATGTTTTGCTTCTGTATTACTGTTCTTCGTCCAGTTCATTCCGAATAGTCGCTTGGTTTTGTCCCTTACTCGGAATGTTTAGTTATTCCGTATAGTCCATTTGTCTTGACCCTTATTCGGAATATTCATATATTCCGAATTGCCTTTTTTCTTTTTCCTTATTCGGAATATTTCATATATTCCGGATAGGCTTGTTACCTTGTTCCTTTACGCGGAATATTTATTATTCCGCATAGCACTAGTATTCCGCATGACGTGATTTTTCCGCATAGAATAAGTTATTCCGAGTAACCATCGTATTCCGCATAGCCTCCTTTTCCGATTAGTACTTTTATTCCGCATGGTCTTTTTATTCAGAATAGTCTTACATTCCGCATGGTCAATATATTCCGCATAGGCTTTGATATTCCGAGTAGAAGGTTTATTCCGAATCATCATTTATTCCGCATAGAGCAAGTTTTCAGTAAGGACATTTTTCTGTTTAATCATTTTACTGTTAAATTTCAATTCAAGGTTTATTTCAGTCACTGTTTTTGGTTTGAATATTAATTTACTTTACTCATTTACCTTTTTAAGTAGAATAGATAAACAACCCTCACTTTTTGTCACCAAGAACAAATCATTCCACTTAGAGCTGTGATCAATTCGAGGAGATTCCGAGAACGAACTTTCAACGAGTAAAATCTCGCATATCAAAGTGTTTCCTTTAACTCAACCAAAGCCAAATTTTTATCACAAATTTGTTCCCTCAAATCAGATATTTCCACCGAATTTTGATTCAGTCGTTCAATCAATGATTGATTATGTGCAGTGGTATTAGCACATGCGGGCTTTACTGAATCAAAGAGTTGCGTGTTTTTATGTTTTAAGTTCTCAACTTTGGACAAAATCTTGGAAACTCGATTATCTAGATCAAGTTTTAAATTCTCAGTGACCTCAAGTACGTTCACACAGTTAATCTCCTTAGATTTCTCTATGTCTATTGGCAATGATTTAGCAACCTTGTCACTTGGCTGACGCTGTTTTGAATGTAAATTCAATCGAAAATTCGTTTGAAAATTTGAATCATCTATATTAATACCTTCGAATGACGTTTCAAAGATCTCTTGAATAAAGTGTTGCTTACCTTCAAGCGAAATACAATGTTTCTGAATCTCATCAAAACGTTTGGAAAGCGAAGTATAAGAATCTTGAAGCTTTAAAAATTCAGCGTCAGATTTGTGACAAGTACTATCTACCACATTATCCACAGATTCCACATTATGCACAATAGAATCATTATCAACACTATTATTCACACAGACGGAAAAAATATCATGTGACATCACTTGTTTCCGAAGCTAATCATTTTGGCGTGAAATTCGTTCTATTTCAAGTAAACCGTTTTCATAAGCATCATCCATTTCATTGAAAACACGTTTAACTTATTCTAATTCCAAAACCAAATCTTGATCAATATTGCTAAAACACTCTTTAATATTGTTTACAAACGGAAAAATTTCGTCTCAAAACACAGCTCTAGTGTGCTCAAAATTCCATTCACCTTCCGTTATGGCCGAAGCCGTCATACGTTCCTAAATGATCGTGTCAAAATCGACAAAGTGTTGGTGCAACGCATTTAAGCTATCTGACACCTTACTTACCGGTGGAATTAACTTAGTTAAATCCTTTTTGACAAGTGTAGGAGACGTACTAGGAAGGTTTTCCTTTGACAAAATTTGGGGCACAAAAGCTGATAATTGAGCTAATTCTTTTTGTAATCGAATACGGGTATTTTTATCAAATTGATCTTTATTATGATTAATCAAGCTTATGGAGTGTTGAAAGCATTTTAGATCGAGTTTATTCCACAAGTGACATTGTCTCCTCAGTATCACGAACATAAGGTGCTTCTTTCGATTTGCCAATTAGGGTCACATCATAAAGACAAGGAATATATTCCTGAGCTTGTTTTGCATGACCGGGATTAGGTGGTAAATCTTGAAGATGCTTAAGTTCTAGTTCTTTAAATGATTTAGTTAAGAGATTAATCTTTTCTGTGGAAGCGTATTGTTTTTAAAGCTGTTGTTTCTTGAATTTAAGAAGTTTGATAGCATTAATTTCCGATTCAAACTTTTTAGACTCGAGAGTTTCGAAATCCTTTTTAAGTTTTTGAAAATCATTTACAACCAACTCTTTTTTTTTATTCATCGGAAAGATTAGCTCTTAATGATTCTATTTTGTTTAAGTGTTCTATCCTTTCAAAACGAAATTGGTCAAATTCAGAATAAGTTATTTTTCTGCTTGAGGGATCATTTCAAAAGTTTTGACCTTTTCCTTATACAACACAAGCTCAGCGGTTAGATTGGCTTTCAAATCTACGGTTTGTAGGACGACCACATTCATGTTATCAATAATATGTTTAGGCACCATTACTAAATCATGTTGATCATAAGATTCCATCCCGTCGTAGCATTAGGTTGAGGTTCACTCAGATGTGTTGGATTGAATACCACATCATTTGAGTTACTAGTTCCCGAATGATGTTCGAGATTGTCATTTTCATGCTCAAGTTGATGTGGATTATCATGAACAATATTAGATGTTGTTGGTACCTCACTACGACATCAGAACCGTAGTGAGAGAGATTAGAAATGAGAGTAGCTTGGGCTGAGTGAATGTCATCACAATCCGAATCATATGCATCAAGATCATCTGCTTGATATGCTGCATAAGAAGTAGAGACGACTGCAATGCCTTCATTATCTGATGCCCCTGGGTCTACAAGGAATGCTAATTCCTTTGAAGCCAAAATCTTTCCCTTAGATTGAGCATCGACCAAATACATCTTTTTACGAAACCACGTTGCATCCCTTCTCCTTTTCGGCTGAGTGCATTCCCTAGCCATATGAACTTGTCCACGATAATTGTAGTAAGTCACAACCTTTTGAGGACCAATAGGGCTTCCATTTCCACTAGCTTGAGAAGTCACAGCTTGAGCTTTCACGGTCCTTGTCGTAGGTCTATATGAATTTTGCCTTCCCTGAATGGATTGCACCGTCACTTGACCGTCTTGAATAGTGGCTTGTTATCAAGGATTTGAAGAAGTGCGGAGCTGATTGTTCGTTGGTGGAAAACCTCTAGTTGCAACAAGTTTGACAAGTAGGCAGTGAGATGGTTTAAGACATCAGCAGGTGTATCATTTGGAGTAAAAACCGGTGCTTGAATTAGTGGAAGTTCATTGGAGTAGAAGGCTTGTGCTTGTGGTGCTTCAATTGGAAAATATCCTTGTTGAGGAGTATAGCCCATTGGAGAAGTGATAGCTTGTGATGGTGATGCCTGATGTGTTGGTTGTTGTGGATAAGACTGTTGAAGAACACTTTGTTGAAATGCTTGCTGTGGCATCATTAGTGGTTGATGAGATGGTTGTTGTGGTTGCTGATAGGTGTGTTGTGGTGGCTGCTGCAAGTATGATGGTTGTTGATAAGTGTAAGCCATGTTTTGTTGGGGAGTCATTTGTTGAGAAGCATACATGGCAAGTGGACCATGAACTTGAGGTGTTGAAAACCGAGCCTCGATCACGTGGCATTCGTGTTGTTGAAGGACAGCTTGAAGTTGATCCACGTTGGTTTGATGCAAATCCTTAGACAATTTAACAGTCGTCACGTACTTGCTCCATTCAAAAGGGAGAGTGTTCAAATACTTGGTGTTTAATTGAAATGTAAGAATTGCCAGGCCGTAGATGTTGAGCTCATTCATCAATAAAGTGAATCTCAAATAGTAATCATTGAGAGTCTCCCCGGGGACATAGGCAAACTTATCAAACGTATCATATAGCTTACACTCTCGTTCTTGTTTAGTTAACGAGGTGCCTTGCATTAGGACACGAATTCTATCCCATAACTCTTTGGCAACTTTATGTTTACTGACGAATTTGTAGACATCCGGAGGAAGGGCTTGGAGAATGATGTTTGTAGCTTGTTTATCACACTTGTCTTGAATCTTAGCATCTCCAGTCAATTCACCCATTGTGCGAGGACGAGTAACAGTACCTTCCATCACAGTACCATATACCAATGGTCCATTGAGCACCAATGCCCAAATGAGATGTCCGTTCTCTTTATTCAACATATAAAGTTCCATTCGGGAAGCCCAATCCTCGTACATAGTCTTCACCAACATTGGTGGAAGATTATCTGTACCCAAGATGATAGACTTATCCGTAAGTGAAGTAAATCTCATTTCGATAAGTTTAAAGATTTACAAACGTTGATCGAACAATGAGAGAAAGTAAATGTGTTTGTTGTCGTGTGTAAAAGTCAAGAAAAATGTTGAAATCCCCTAAAATATGTTCTCGATAAACCAAAAAATTCCAAGACAAACTAAAAACTAAATTTTTTAAGGAATAATTTTGGAATCTTCGGAATATCACAAAAAACAATATCTTCACACTGTTCAAAACATACTTTCGCAATGCAAAGAGTAATACTTGTCGCAATAACAATTGCAATACCTGTCGCAATAAGGTCTGTCGCAATAACTATCGCAATACTTGTCGCAATAACAATCGCAATACCTGTCGCAATAAGGTCTGTCGGAATAACTATCGCAATACCTGTCGCAATAACAATCGCAATACCTGCCGCAATAAGGTCTGTCGCAATATGTATCACAATACCTGTCGCAATATGCAAACCAATGATTTGTCGCAATGTCTATCGCAATATGCGTCGCAATATATATTCCCTAGCGGATTGCGACATAAATTGAAGCTAAAGTATCGCAATAGTACAAACAGTATTCCAACTTCCACTTTTCTCGGATAAAACTCACCCAGTTAGAGATTTTAAGCCAAAAAATGATCCAAACACCCAAAATTTTTGTGTTTTTAGCCAAAGTAAATATACCAAATATCTACCATAACTATGTAGATGATTTGTATCAAGAATAAACCATAAAAAACACAAAAAAAAAAATTGGATCGAATGATTTTGAATCAAAATAGACACGAAAATCAAGAACACAAACACATAAACAATACAATCATCTTATGGCTCTTGATACCAATTGTAGGATATTGTAAATCTTGCTTATATTCTAGAGAGAGAAAGAGATAAATAGATGATGAGAACACACACACTTAGAGAGAGAAAGTATGAAGAAAACACACTTTAACTATGTGAAAAACAATGTGAACCACACCCTCTCCAAATAAGGAGAGGGTTTATATACCAAGCCCATGAGACGGGCTTGAGCTTACAAGTTGGGTCGGCCATACATGACATGGACCAGGCTTTTCCTTGTTTAGTTAATGTAAAGTAACTAGACTACGAGCTACTACTTAATATATTGTCAGAGTGACCGAATCTTCCTAAATACATAAAAACGTATTTCCAACATAAGGCACAATTAGGAAAATATTGGGTTATATGACCCCTAAAATATGTATAAAATGACACCTCATCAACTGGTTTGGGGGATTTTTTGAATGAGATCCAGTCTGAGGATGATACTAAGCTAGAAACACTCATATCTTTGCTAAAATTGACAATTTGAAAAGAAACATTACTAAAGGGAAATTTACTCTTGTGGATGATGAAGGTAAGTTGGTACCAACAAAAAGGGTTAAAATTCAAGTGTGCTTGATGATGAGGAGGATGTATTTGAACCTGTAAATAATGATATACAAAAATTTATACCTTCCAAATCATCATATATAGGATATGGGATATCGTCTAATATTCAGTTCGAACAATGGAGAGAATCACATATGGAGAGAATCGCCTGGGAATCTTAATATTGATTACAACCCATATGATGATGATATGTATGAAGATCAAGCTATTCCGGAAAATGTTCAATCTATAACTGATAAGTATGGACTTAGGGTACGAGGTCGTAAATAACATCTGATTTCCTTATGGTTTAAGTGACTATATAGTTTAGTTTCTTTTGTTTTTCCTAAAGGGAAGTTGGAATCCTATGTAACGGGCGAAGATGTAGGACTCACCCACATCCTTTGTACTTCACGGTTTTTTTGGCATAATAATTTTATCGGGGAAACACTTTACTTAAAAAAGTGATTGTAATACCCTTATCCTCATGTTTAATCCATATACCAAGGATCACGTCGGCTACCCCCATGTCCTTCATGGAAACATTTGATGATAAAAACTCTTTCGTTTTATCCACTTGATCTTGATGAGTCCCAAAGATCAACATGTCATTAACATATAAGCAAATGATGACTTCGTTATCGGATTTATCAAATTTCTAGTATACACACTTTTCAGACTGGTTTAGTACAAAACAACTAGACAAGTCTACCTCATTAAATTATTGATGCCACTATTTTGGAGCATGTTTGCGTCTATATAATGCTTTAGTTAATTTACGCACCTTATGCTCAATTTCAGGCATAACAAATCCTTCTTATTGCTTCATGTATACCTCCTCTTCTAAAACACCATTCAAAAATGATGTTTTGACATCCATTTGATGGATCACTAGGTTATAATTTGTTGCTAAAAGAAACTTAATGTAAATATAGATATACGAGCAACAAGAGAATAAGTATCGAATAATCGATTCATTCCTTTTGTATAAATCCTTGGATAACCAATGTATCTTTACATTTGTCAATGGTTCCATAAATTTTCATCATCCTTTTGAAGATCTATTTGTAACCCAAGGTTTACAACATGGTGGTAAATCAGATAACATCCATGTATTATTTTCCATAATTGTTAGAAATACGTTTTTACGTATATTAGAAGTATCGGTCACTCCATAATATTATTAATGATTGTAATAGCTCGTAGGTAATAGTTGCTTATTAAGTTAAGTAAGAACCGGTCCATGGGCTTGTCATGGACCGGCCCAAGCCCAATGTTGCTTGGAAGTATAAATACCCCTTTCCTCCTTGGAAAGGGGTTGGTTGTTGAATGTTTCTCATTTCCACTTAATAAAATTACACATAGTTTTCTCTCACTTTCTCTCTCTAAGTTTCTCTCTCTAGAAATCATCAACCCCTTCATAGATTCATAGGTTATCAAGATTCTACATTTGGTATCAAGAGCTATGGGTTATTTAAGGTAGTGATTTGTGTGGTTTTTAAGTTTTTGATTGTATTAGTGTTCTTTAAGAGAATCCATCTTGATTCTTGGTGTTTTTGGTATTTTTGTGATTGGGATTAGTGGATAAGTATTAGTTTTGACTTATTATTGTTGAAATCACAAAACTTTTTGGGTCATTTGGTCAAAATCTGGGTTTAATCTTTATTTTTGTGGTCGACTGTTCATCCGTAACAACTTCTGATTACCCAGCAAAAGTTCCGAACCAACAAGTTCTGAATCAACCAAAAGTTCCGGACGAAAAAGTTCCGAACCAAAAAGTTCCCGATCAACCAAAGTTCCGAACCAAAGTTCCGAACCAAAAGTTCCGAACGAAAAGTTCTGGATCAACAAAAGTTCCGGATCAAGGAGAAAGTTCCGGATCAAGGAAGTTCCGAACCAAAAGTTCCGGATCAAGGAAAGTTCCGGATCAAGGAAAAAGTTCCGGATCAAGGAGAAAGTTCCGGATCAAGGAAGGTTCCGGATCAAGGGAAAAGTTCCGGATCAAGGGAAAGTTCCGGATCAAGACTTCCGAACCAAAAGTTCCGAATCAAGGTATTCCAAGCCAAATCTTCCGAATCAAACTTCCGAATCAACAAAAAGTTCCGAATCAAGGGTTATTTTGCTTGTTTTTTCGACGATTTTTTAGAGGATTTAATCTTGGTTTCTTACAACAAAAACTCAACACAATTCACAAGCTTTACTTCACTGCTCGATCAACCGATAATCTTTGTCTCTTTGAAGTGAACAAAAATGAATCCGAATTCAGTAATGCCTCAGATGACATCACTTGCGGATATTTCCGTCATTACGGGAACGGATAATCGCCCGCCAATGCTCATCAAAGAAGTTTTTGAAGCATGGCAAGGCCGAATGATGTCTTACCTTAAGGGAAAACCGGTATATGGGAGGCTTATGGTTAAGTCAATTTTAAATGGTCCACTTGACTATGGTACCATCGTGGCTAACAATGTGTCTCGACCAAGAGAATTTGAAGAACTTACACCAGCTCAACAACTTGTTGCCGATGCAGACGAAAAAGCTCTTCAAACAATTCTACAAGCTCTTCCCCATGACATCTATAGGATGGTAAGTCAGTATACGGTGGCAAAGGATTTATGGGAACGTCTAAAGGTGTTGTTACAAGGTACGTCTCTCACCAAACAGGAAAGGGAATGTCAGTTGTATGATCTGTTTGATAGATTCACGTACAACCCAGGGGAAACGCTTCACGATTATTACTTCAGGTTCACCACTCTCATGAATGATCTGAATGTATACAATCTCGTGATTGCTCCATTCCAGGTTAACACCAAATTCTTGAATACTTTACCTCAAGCTGAATGGGGTGAGTATATTACCGATGTTAAGTTAACCAGGGATTTGCATAAGTGCAATTTGGATCAACTCTATGCTTTCCTTCAGCAGCATGAGAAACATGTGATCATGCACCGTTCGCCTCGAGGTATGTACCCTGATTCATTAGCTTTGATGGCGAATCAACCAAGCTTGTCTCACAACAACACTCCTTATATTTTGGGACATCAAGCCTATCATCCATCACCTTACATGACACCAACCTTTCCCCAATACTCGATTCTACCGCAACCACCCACCTCACATCAGCAACAATATCGGTTTAGTGCACCTTCATCACAATATGCTATACAACCTCACCCAGCAAGTATTGCACCTTATGCTCAATCTTCATATTCTTCTTATCAAGAGAATGCAGCATATCCAACAAGCTACCCTGATCAAATGAGTATTCCTTCTAGTGATTATGCAGCTCATCAAGACCAAGCAATGTACTGTGATGATGAGGAAGTCCCCGTTCCTGTATTCAAACAAGGTGCTGACCCAGTTGAAGTGTTAACCACTATGTCTGCTTATCTCACAAGGAATTTATGCAAACGAGGATTTAGGGGATCAGCTCCTACCAACAATCAGTTGAGGAATTCATCCAATTCTCGCCAACAAGCTACTATCGAGAATGGCAGGGTAATGGTTCAGCCTATTCAACCATATCAGGGGAGACCTACCACATCAACTACCAATGCTCGCACGGTCAATCAGGCTCCAATGGTTAATCCTGCTCCACGGGCTAATTCCACAGGCAAGTTGAGAATGATTACATGCTACAACTGCAAGGAAGAGGGTCACATGTCCAGGGATTGTAAGAAACCCAAGAGGAGAAGGGATGGACAATGGTTTGCAGAGAAGATCTATCTGGTGAATGCTCAGGCACAAGGAAGGGAACTTGATGAAGAGGAGCTTGCATTTCTTGCTGATCCAGGGATTGCTGAACAAGACACTGTCACCACACAGAACGCAGCATACCAAGCAGATGATCTCGATGCGTATGACTCAGACTGTGATGACTTTCAATCTGCAAAGGCTGCTCTCATGGCAACTTTCTCCAACTTAGGGCCAGAAAAGAGATCTGAGGTACTTATTAATACCACCGATAATACCACTGATGCTAGTATTCAACCACATCAAGTTGTGCAAGAGAGTGCTGATTCGAATGAGTCTTCGGTGGTGAGTCTTTCAAATGAGGAGACAATCCATGATAGCAATATCAATGTGAGTCCCCAGACTTTGAGTGAATCACAACCGGGAGCCATTTCGCATACGCCTACTCCTGCTCAACAAGATTTGGTCATGGTTCCTGCTACATTACTTAGCCAAATGAATGTTGCACTCTTAGAAACCCTAGCTAAGAATAAGAATTTGTCTGATGAGCTTGCCTTAAGCAACGAGAAAGTTCAAACTTTAGAATTAGTGCCTTCGTCTAGTATTCTAACTAATCCCGAATATGATCACTTTCGAAACAAACAAATGGGTCACTTGCAAGAAATTGAAAACTTAAGAGCAAATCTGTCCAATGAACTTAAAGAAAAGGAGTTAGTGGTCACTAATTTTCAAAAACTTCAAACGGATTTTGAATCACTCGAGTCCAAGAAGAATGAAATGGAGATTAATGCTACTAATAAGATTAGAAGTCTAGATTACTTGCTTTTAAGACAATACGCTGCTTCTCAACTAGTACACTTATTTGATGCTTCGTTTAGAGAATTTAACTTATCTCGTCAAAAAGGCCTTCCCCCTAACCCACGGTATGCAAAACAAGCTTTAAGACATAGTCCTAGACTTTATAATGCAACTCAATTAGGATTGGCCTTAGACCCGATTGTTTTTCCCGATGATCGAACAAGTAAGGATCTAGTTGATGAGGATCGGTCATACAATTCTGCAAATTATCCCGAGTGTGATTATTTTAAAATGAATAAGGAGCTTGCTAAAACGGATTTTAGAATTCGCTTCCATATGGACAAAGATCTCATCACAGCACCAACCTACATGTTAGATCAAGAAAACCCTAGTACATTTCCTACACTTGTCAATATGGAAGGTCCTAAGGAAATTCCAAAGGATCTTCCACCTGTTAGCACTGTATGGTTAAACTTGCAAGAGCTTAATCAATACTTTACTAATTTTGACAAGGTCATTTTGGAATGTACCACTTCAAATGGCCTAAACGCCGGAGAATGGGCTTTCGAACACATGAACGAGGTGTTTAAAACTGAGATCAATCCGTTTGTCGAAAGTCTAAAAGGAAGTTTTGCATCTCTTAAGGAAAATCTTGTGTTTGAAATTGGTGAAGTTCAAAAAGTGTTTTATGAAATGGACACCGCTTACGAACTACAACTAATTGAAAAAGAAAAGATTTTAACCGAATATGACCGATTCTTGTCTGCAGTAATCTCGTGTGATGTGCTTACTACTGTAAATGTTAATTATTCGAATGAGCTTACATCCGCTATGATTAATTGTGATGCTGTGAATATTTGTGATGATGTTTGTGATCTCTCTGTAAATGTTGCTGATACTGTAAATGAGGTAGATAATCATTCTTGTCACGAATCTAACGCTGAGTTTTTAAAGCTACAAGATTCTTACAATTTACTTTCAAAACGCTTTAATCAACTAGAACAACATTGTATATCTTTAGAATTAAAACAACAAACTCAAAATGAGGATCTTTTGATATCAAATGGTTGTGAAAACGGTGTTGAGACGAGTGACAAGATGATTGCAATTGTTAAGGTATTAGACGAAGAGATTATGAGATTGAAGAGAGATGTGTCATCAAATGAAACACTCAAATTGGAACTAGAGGCTGCAGAGTCTAAAAACCAGGTCTTAGAAATTAGACTTTCGTCTGTTCTAGGGGAGATGGATCGGACAAGACAGGGACTATCCGCTCTTTATGGTTCACTAGAAGAACGCTTCGCTTTTAATGCAGCACAACAACAATCTTATGTTGAACAACTGAACCAAAAGTGTGAAGAAATCTCTGACTTGAACATCCTGCTCATTGACAAAAACATGGTTTTGGTCGAGTTAAAGGAGACACTTCTTATCACCCGACAAGAAGTTGTTGATAACTTAGCTACCGACTCTGCACCATCCACTAGTGCCCCAACAACCAAGTCAGTAGTGCTTTATAAGAACCCGCTTCATAAGAGAAACCCGGTTACCTACGATGATTATATGAGGAATGCCATTAAGCATGTAGATCTTATTAGGGATATTTTAGACGATCTTTATGCCTTAGATCCCTCAAGTAGCTACTATTATTCGGCTCATGAATATATTAAGCGAGTTCAATATTGCTTAGCATATTTGCAATACATAGGTAAACCAGGTTCTGCACTACTTACTAATAGGCCCATTGCTGTAACTCCATTTAATAAGACTCCAGGAGCAAAACCGTCATTGGCACAATCAAGTAAGGCACCTTTAAAATCTGTTGCTAATATTCCCACTTTGCCTTCTACAGGATTAAAAGAGACTACTAAGGCTAAAGGATCGCCACTCAAGAAAGATAAGATCAAGCCCTCCACTAGTAGTGCCAAAAAGAAGAACGTAGAAGCTCACCATAGGAATGCTAGTTCAGTTTTAAATAAAAAGAATCATGTTAAGATTAAAGGCTCTGCGCCTGTGCAGAAGCCTAAACCATTCGTGAATTCTAATTTGAATTGTTGGAATTGTAATGAATGTATGTTTTCCCAACGTCATGATTTGTGTCTGATTGATCATGTGAATGAAATGAATGCCATTAGGAATGGTCTTGAATGGAAGCCAACGGGTAAAACTCGTGCCCAGGTTGGCTGGCAATGGCGTCCCACTGGTAGGACCTTTACATTAGATGGAAAAATGTGCCCTTTAACTAGGAATGCATCCATTGAGGTTAGGTCTGAGCGTCCTTTAGTTAGGAACACTCGCACTCAAGTATGGAAACAGCGCCCTTTAATTAGGTCAGCCCTCACTATAGTGCCTATCAGTGAAGAAATACCTCAGGATTTAAGCCAACTAGAATCTACACCACCAACTAGGAAGAAAAAGGCTAGGAAATCGAAGAAACCTAGAGTTAGCAAATCTAAGATTATTAAATCTGTACCTGCTAATAACAAGGAACACTCAGATTCCGATACCTCTACATTGTCTTCGTGTGGTGATATTTTCAGGTGGTCCAAATCATCCTGTGGTATTTGGACTCCGGTTGTTCAAAACATATGACCGGAGATCGCTCGATGCTCCGAAATTTCGTCAGCAAGTTTCTTGGTACGGTTAAATTCGGGAATGATCATATAGCAAAGATAATGGGGTATGGTGAATATCAGATTGGAAACGTGACGATTTCAAGGGTATACTATGTAGAAGGTCTTGGTCATAATTTATTCTCAGTAGGACAGTTTTGTGATTCCAACCTTGAGGTTACTTTTCGACAACACACTTGTTTCATCCGCAACTTGGAAGGAAAAGATTTGTTGAAGGGATCTCATGGTGCAAATCTTTATACCTTGTCCTTACAAGACATGATGGCCGCCTCTCCAGTATGTCTTCTCTCTAAAGCATCTAAGACCAAGTCATGGTTATGGCATCGCAGATTATCTCATCTTAACTTTGATGCTATTAATCATCTGGCTAAAAACGAATTAGTTCGTGGTCTTCCAAAGCTTAAATTTCACAAGGACCATTTATGTTCCGCGTGTTCAAGGGGGAAAAGTACCAAGAAATCTTACAAGCCCAAAGCTGAAGACACCAATCAAGAAAAACTTCATCTTTTGCATATGGATCTTTGTGGGCCAATGAGAACTGAAAGTGTGAGCGGTAAGAAATTCATTCTGGTGATTGTGGATGATTTCTCCAGGTTTACATGGGTTAGATTTCTACGTACAAAGGATGAAGCACCGAAGGCTATCATCACTTTTCTGAAATTCATTCAGGTACGTTTGAAAACTACTGTCCGCCGTATTCGTACAGACAATGGTACAGAGTTCGTCAACCAGACTCTTCGTGATTACTATGAAGGAGTTGGTATCTCACATGAAACATCCGCTGCACGCAATCCACAACAAAACGGTGTCGTTGAAAGACGGAATCACACACTTATGGAAGCTGCTAGGACTATGCTTATTTACGCGAACGCTCCATTGTTCTTGTGGGCAGAGGCTATATCTACTGCATGTTTCACCCAAAACCGTTCTATCATTCGGAAACGCCATGGAAAAACACCTTATGAGCTTCAACATGACCGTAAACCCGATGTTTCATTTTTTCATGTGTTTGGTGCTCTTTGTTATCCAAACATTAATAGTGAGAACTTGGGTAAGCTTCAACCGAAAGCCGATATAGGTATTTTCATTGGTTACTCACCGTCCAAGAGAGCATACCGAATTTACAACCGTCGTCTTGGCAAGATTGTAGAAACTATGGACGCAGATTTCGATGAGCTGACAGCGATGGCTTCTGAGCAACACAGCTCTGAACCCGCGCTTCATGAGATGGGAACCGGTGCTATTAGTTCCGGATTAGTTCCCAATAATCCTACTTCTACATCATTTTTACCACCATCAAGGCCCGAGTGGGATAAACTATTTCAACCGTTGTTTGACGAATTCTTTGATCCCCCAAATGATGAAGTTCCAGCACCCGTAGTGATAGCTCCAATACCTGAAGTTGTTGCTCCAGCCAATGAAGCTTTATCTAATGCATCTTCAATTCACATTGAACCGGATGCACCTTCACCAAGTGATTCTCAAACTACACCTGAATCGTCACCCCTACTTGTGCCTAATGATGTGGAAGAGGATTCTATTGATCACGACTTGGAATATGCTCACCTACAAGAGCTTCCTTTCTTTGGTGTAGCGATACCTGAAAACCCTTCAGCCGCGTCTACCTCAGAAGAAGCTCCTTCTATTGTTCACTCCAGACCACCTAGGATTGAAAACCATAGCACTAAATGGACAAAAGATCACCCAATCAGGAATGTCATTGGAGATCTAGATCGACCAGTCTCTACACGCCATCAATTACAAGAGAGTGCACTATATTGCTACTTTGATGCATTTCTCTCGGAAGTTGAACCTAAAAATTGGCAGCAGGCTATGACTTAATCATCTTGGATTGAAGCCATGCAGGAGGAACTAAATGAATTCCAAAGACTTGAAGTATGGGAATTAGTTCCTCTCCCTGACAAGGTTAATATCCTTACTTTATTATGGATTTTATAATTTTTACGCAGATGCCGATCATGCTGGATGTCAAGACACGAGGCGTAGCACTTGTGGATCTGTGCAACTCCTTGGAGATAGATTGATCAGTTGGTCTTCAAAAAGGCAGAAAAGCGCTGCAATTTCTAGCACGGAGGCTGAATACATCGCCATGTCCGGTTGTTGTGCTCAAGTCCTTTGGATGAGATCACAATTAACTGACTACGGTTTGGGATTCAACAAAATCCCGATGTATTGTGACAACAAGAGTGCCATTTCCCTTTGTTGCAACTATGTTCAACACTCCCGGGCCAAGCACATAGACATTCGCTACCATTTCATTAAAGAGCAGGTGGAGAACGGAGTGATCGAGCTGTATTTTGTCACTACTGAGTACCAGCTGGCGTATATGTTCACCAAAGCCTTAGATCGAGGACGAATCGAGTTTTTGATCGACAAGCTTGGCATGAAATCATTCACTCCAGCGACTCTCAAAGAGTTGGCAGAAGAATCAGCTGAATAGTCGTGGTAAACTATTCAGAGTATCCTTTGTTCGTGATCATGTATATTATCGTAAATATATAAACCACAAAAAGAAAATACAAAAATATAAAACCAACAAAAATCATAAAAAATATAAAACCTAGAAAAACCATAAAAATTATAAAATCAAGAAAAACCAAAAATATTTTTCGTTTTTAAATCGGGCATATCTTTTAGTACGGTAATATTTACGGCCTTAGAAATGTCGATCAATATTGACACGGTGCCATAAATAGAGTCCGTATAAAAGTTGTACATTTTTTAAAACATGCCCACAATGGCTTGTAGTTATTTCAGACTGCAACCCGGTTTTCATATTAAAGTCACGTATTTCCTTGGAAAACGTTGGCTCAGAACGGGAATTAATTTTCTCGGGCATGATTTACAAGCCAAATCATGCAAAGGGATCAAGTTTACTTTACAACTTGGTCTAACACAAATTTGTGTACGTCTCAGTGCATTAATTTGTTAAAATAAGAGAAATCTTATTGACACCTCGAATCAAACTTTTTCAAGATACTAAAATGGAAATGCTTTCATCAATATTTGACTCTTTAAACAATGACTACAGCTCTTTAAATAGAAAACGGGTCATCGTTTAAGGGGGAGAAAATATTAAATCATCTTCGTCATTAAATCGATTTTCAAAAGTGTTTGTGGAAAATTAATTGGCTGAATGATAATTGAGTGGTATTTGCTTTAGAAAACAACTTGGGCTCTTTCAAGGTGATAGGACTTGCTCTTGATTTTGGAAATTTGCTAATAGATTGCGATTGCTAAGTTGTGTGAAAGTTAAACAAAGGTTAAGAAAAATGAAAAGTTATAAACAAAAAGGAAAAGAATGAGAAAATTTAGGGACTTAAGGTGACAAAGTGTGAAAGTTAAAAAACTTTTGACCTAAGTCAAAGCAAACCCCCGCCCCTTCATTCACTGTTTCTGCTTTAGTATATTGCCGCCATTGTTAAACACATACACGAGCTCACAACATTCGACTTTAATCAAATCCATTTGTTTCATTCGTTCAAACAAGGTACAACATCAATCTTTAATTTATAATTCGTCTAATTCATCACTATCTCCTGGTAAACGATTCGTTTAATTAAGATTAAGTCCAAATTAGGGTTTGTGTCTTATTAAGCAGTAATTGATTAGGATTTTTGGTGGGTTTTATGCGGAGTAGCATTAGATTATGATTGGTTGCCTTTAGATTACCTTAGAACTCACAAACGCGATTAGAAAAATCTTTCATAAGTGTGTTTGTAATGTTCCGGATGAACATGGATAATATCTTCCGAATGAAGGATTTTCTTCTGAAAAACTTCCGAATGAAGGATTTTCTTCTGAAAAAACTTCCGAATGAAGGACTTCCGAATGAAGAACTTCCGAATGAAGAACTTCCGAATGAAGAACTTCCGAATGAAGGAAGTTCCGAATGAAGGAAGTTCCGAATGAAGGAAGTTCCGAATGAAGGAAGTTCCGAATGAAGGAAGTTCCGAATGAAGGAAGTTCCGAATGAAGGAAGTTCCGAATGAAGGAAGTTCCGAATGAAGGAAGTTCCGAATGAAGGAAGTTCCGAATGAAGGAAGTTCCGAATGAAGGACTTCCGAATGAAGAAGTTCCGAATGAAGGACTTCCGAATGAAGGACTTCCGAATGAAGAAGTTCCGAATGAAGAAGTTCCGAATGAAGAACTTCCGAATGAAGAAGTTCCGAATGAAGGACTTCCGAATGAAGAAGTTCCGAATGAAGAACTTCCGAATGAAGAAGTTCCGAATGAAGAACTTCCGAATGAAGAAGTTCCGAATGAAGAAGTTCCGAATGAAGAAGTTCCGAATGAAGGAATCTTCCGGATGAAGAAGTTCCGAATGAAGGAATCTTCCGGATGAAGAGTTGTTTGATTAATATTGTTTGCATGTTATATGTACTTGTTGTATTATGTTATGAAATGTGTTATGCTTAGAAGTAAGAATGATATATATCTATATGTTTTTGTGCATCAACCTTTCATGTCTTATCTTAAGCAGATACAATGACTAATCCAACAGTACAAGCAATCCAAGACTCTAGAGAAGCCGCTATTGCTAAAGCACGAACCCTCAAGTTCATACCAAACAATTACCGGCTGAAGCAAGTCTCAAAATCCACTCACCATGGATTTAAAGTAGCCATAGCAATCCTTGATCAATCCCATTTTAAGCATGCTTTAAGAAGTAGTGCCTCGGTGCCTTATGATTATATGTATGAGTTCTGGGCTACCAAGGAAATCACTTCAAACAAAATCACCTTCACCATCGACAACAAGCAGCAGACGCTCACAGTTTCAGACTTCCGTAAGATTTTTGGTATACGGGATACACCCAAAGGCATGTCATTTTCGAGGGATCCTACTAAAGATGAACTCATGGAGTTATTTGACGCTATTGGATGTCCTGAAATACGAGTTGCGTCTGAGTTTACCACTGCTAAAGTAGGACAACCTTGGAGAGCATTGTTAGGTATTCTCAGTAGATGTCTTACACCAAAAACAAGTGGGCATGATGCTCTGCGCAGTCCTATTATGAACCTCTTCTATGGCATGTACAAAGCTGCAAATGCAGATTATGCATTGTTGATATGGGAAGAATTCACCTTTCAACTCTTCCATAACAAGAAGCTGAAGACTAATTTCTTTCCTTATCCTCGGTTTATCAAGCTTATCATTAGTTATTTTATGAAAAATGATGCTACTATTGATAGGCGTGCAGCAAGTCGTTATCACACTGAAGAAGCTGATGATACTGTGGATCTAAGGCATGAAGGACCTTCTGGTAGTGTGATTCCTGGTCCTATTCCTGATTATCTTCTGACGGATAAAATCAAAGGTTCTGCTGATTACAAGCTACTGCTGCTAGAAATCAAGAAGCTGAAAGCAAACCTTCAGACTGGAGAAGATTCGTCTACTACAGTGAAGAGTAAAGGTAAACGCAAGCAACCAGCTGCTTTACCTGAACCCGAAACCAAGAAGAAAAAGACTGAGGTTAAGAAGGGAAAGGGTAAGGCTGATGAGTTACGTCTACGTGACGAAGAAGATGTTGTTGATCCTACTCTTGACAAAGCAGAGAGACAAATGATGAAGATAGCAATTCAAAGGAGTAGGAAAGATACGGGTGGTAGTGGTTCAGGTTCAAGGATAAATGTTGAAGAAGAGTACGAGGAACCAGATGATATTGATGAGTTTGGATCACCTGAACGGTATTCTACTTCGAAGGAGACATCCATTCCGGTTTCAACAAGTGTTGAAAAGGAGTCCGGTGCTCCTACTATCATGGTGTCTACTCAACCTTTAGCAACTCAACCTCCACCAATCCAACCCTAACCAACCAGACCGGCGTCAACACCATTCCTTCCACCACCAATAACTCCCATCCTTAGTACCGTAGTAACAACCGAGCCTCTTCCATCAACCCAGAGCAGCTCTGCAACATCCACAATGGCTGCATTGGTGATGGCCGAAATGTTGGATAAACATACGGATAATCACAAGAGAGAAATGGATGAACTTCGCCAAGAGCTACATATACGAGTTCAAAGTGAAGAAGCATCTACGAAAGCTCAAGAAGAGATGCTTGCTAAGTTCGCTGCAGATATGGAATTGACGCGAAAAGCTCATGCAGAAGAACTAGCTCGGGTTAAGCAGGCTGAGGCTGATAAGCATGCTGCACGTATCACCAGACTTCAAGCGATGAGGGATAAATACAAGGAGCAGAAAGAAGCACTTGAAGCTTCTGTTGAAGAAAGAGTGAAAGAATCTGTTGAGTCCATTATGCCAAAACTGCGTGATGAGTTGAAGACACTCGCAGCTGATAATTTGATGATCAAGTCATCCAATCCTTTAGAATCCGCCTATAAAATTGCTTATGAGTTAACGGATTTTGAATTAAAGAAGATCCTCAAAGCTAGTATGGTGGAACTTGGATCGTTTGATAAGTCTAGGATTCAACGGGCTCTTTACAAATCCCTGAATGACGCTATCATGGAGGATGATAGGTTATTCAAAACGTTTGGAAGTGTGGTACCCTACCACATTCTACCTGAGGAAGAAAGGGAAGAAAGTGAAGAAGAAGAGGGTACTGGTGAAGATGAAGGTGGAGAAGAAGAAGAAGAGGAAAAGGATGATGAAGATGACGATAATGGTGATGATGATGATGATGATGATGATGGCGATGATGGTGGTGATGGTAATGAGGAGAGTGCAAGGGGGAGCAACGGGGATAACAATGAGGATGATGATGGGGGTGAACAGCCTAAAGAGGGAGATAAGGTTACCAGTTCCAAGAAACCTGCTAAGTCTGGAACCAAGTCCAAGAAAGATGCAGCACAGAAGTACAAATCAACATCATCAGAATCAAGACGATCTAAGTGGCGCCACGATGTGAATGCTACTACAGCGTCATCGATTCCTGGTACTTCTATTGCTGTATATTTACCTATTACCACTAACCCCATTAGTTCGGTTGTTGTTGCTTCTGTGATTGCAGAATCGGTAACTGAACCTGAAGCTGCACAACACTCACCCGTTCACGAAACTGCCGAAATGCCTGAATCAGAACCAGCAGATGTCCGCGCTTCTACTCCTCTACAACAAGCACAACAATCTACGGTTCCTGAACCAAGCACACGAGACTGGGCAGATACGTTGGAGATTGACGAGACTGCACCGCCACAGGCTTGGATCACGGCAGCAGCGCAATATGATCCGATCACAGACGCTGATAAAGATGTTTTGTATCTCCGTATCCGCAGTCCGATTGACTTATGTGCATTTCTTGCCCATGAGTATAAGACTTCGGTTACTCCATCTTTGGTGAAGAAAGCGCTGAAGGATAAGAGACTTCGCGCCAAAACCCGGTTAACTCGAATGGAGTTCGAGTATTATGCCGATGAGATCCTGAAGGCTCTGAATACCGTTCAACGGCCAGGTCTTCATGAATCAGAAAGAGCTCCTCCTCCACTTGATCCTACTCAAGATAATCAGATAGCTCTCGACTTCTTCGTCACCTATGATCTTGAGTATCTTCTGAAGGGTTCATCAAAGTACGCAACATCCTTGACCTTGCTGAAAGCTGCCAACTGGGGGACAATACCCTGGATCGAGGAAAAGGTAAACAGACTCTGGGTTCCAAGGGTAACTCGTAATTATGATATGTATGCTGTTATAGGTGCATCTCATTGGGACGAACGAGTCCGAAGGGCGTACAGGGGTTGCTGCCTAGTCAATTCTGGAAGTAATGTTAGATCCGATATCCGCATCTCCAGCATCTTAGGGTTGAAAACTGAAGCCAAGAATGGCTATTATCATGTGACGGAGATTCGCTTGAAAAGGGAGGATGACAGAGAATACAAAATCCAGCAGGGAGATTTTTCTATCATTCGTCTTGAGGATATTAAAGATATGTTGTTTCTGATGACTCGTGATCAACTCACACATATTCCTCGTGAAGACCTCATTGCCTTGAATACAACACTTCGTATGTTCACACGAAGCGTTGTTATCAAGAAACGAGTTGAAGATCTTCAGTTGGGAGTCGAAAGTTACCAAAGGAAGCTTAACCTAACCCGTCCAGTGAATCAAGTGTTACCTCAACATGTAGATAGATGTCCCTATACCGGCATTTCTGTCCCGAATTGCGGCATTTTCTACTTGAACAGTCGAGGTTTAATGAAGTTTATGAGGGTGGGTGAGCTTTATAAGTACAGTGATGGGACTTTTCAACAAGTCAGAGGAAAGTTGGAGCATCTTAACTCGGGTGGGACTTTGCCAGAGATGACGGAGGATTGGCATCCGGGTTACCGGCAGATGGCGAAGTATGTGATCAAGAAGATTGATCAAAAGCTCCGAGAACGTAGATTGATGAGGAGCTTGGAAAGATTCGTTGGTGGTAGACCGTATGGAGTGCACCACAAATTACTGCAACGATCCATCTAATGGGTCGTACATTTCAGGTCCACTTTATATTGGTTTTTCATTTGTGAATATGTATATTTGTGAATATTGTGCTTTAATGGCTTGATGTAGTGTGAAGGTATGATAATTTTTCAAGAATTTCTCACGAGATTCTAAATCTTTCAAAATATATCATACTAAAGCACTACAACTATCCCTTATTAAATTAAGGGGGAGCATTAACTTGTTCTATGGCCAAACATCGATTTCATTTTTTACCCAAAGACCAGTTAATCCATTCAATATCCCAAATATTAATGGTTAACATTTTGGATAAGGGGGGAAAATAGGATTAAGGAGACTTAAGTGATACTTGGCTAAAAGATGAAAAAGATTTAACGATAATCCAACTTAATATGTGTAAAGCACGTATTAAGGGGGAGCGTTTTTGATGATCAAAAACACCTAAGGTACGAAACTTTTGATGTCAATATCACAAGTACTTTAGGTGATTTTCAATGATTTTTCATGGTGGCAATTCCTTCCCAAAACACGCTTAAATTCACGACGAATGTGGTGACAAAAGGGTGGTAGGAATAGGTTTAGTCCAATGATTCATCAGAGCCGATGGAATCTTCCCAAGGACAATTCCCTAGATAGAATTAGGAGTCCTAGGAAAGATGGAGAAAGAATGTGAACGTAGCTGAATGCCGACCAAGTACTTAAGCTAGCACTGGAACAATCACAACAAGGTGCTAGTGATGACGTATTGGTAAGCATTGAAGGGGTTGAAGAATGAAAAAGAATTGTAAAGATAAAGGGTGTAAAGAAAGAAGCCCTCCTTACAACTTTAGGCAGAAACCGGGTCAATACATATGCTATTGAGGTCATTTTTGCTAATGATTCTCGGTATTGAAGAAAGACATCATGGACCCAGTGATGCAATGCACAACCCTTCCCAGCTAACTCAAATATCTCTCAAAAGGTATTTATTTTAATTTATCTATTGGTTTATTCACTCCGAATAGACTGGTATTGAAAAGGTGGCACTCCTCTCCAGCCATCGCTCACTAAATCAAAACGCACAATCGAGTCTAGAGCCAAGAGATCATCAAAAGTCTCATTAGGACACTTTCCATTTATTCCTTGCTTTCTCACACACTGTGAAAAGTAAGAGATTTTCATGAGTCCTACGCAGTATTCCTGTAATATTGCCAGAACATCTGAGTGATACGCAAGTATTACAATGAAGATAGAAATCCTGCTTGAGCCAACATCAAACAAGCTCATGGTAGGTTACACGTGCGGTTCTTTTAGAACCAATCTTGTGAAAAACTGGAAAGAAACAGTGGTTTAATTCTTAATTGAACTTAAACTCGTTCCAGGCCTCTTCGCATTATCATATGATCTTGCCAGAACACTCAGAGTGACTCTTTATTGATCACAGTGACGAGTGGAAATCCTTCTAGTGTTAACATCAAACAACACTTGGTAGGTGACGTGCAAGATTCTTTATGAATTGAGCTCGTGACAACTGGAAAGCAACGATGGTGAAAATCTTAATTGAAATTCACTTGTTCCAGGTTTCATGAATTGACGGCTTAAAATCACAAGGATAATTTATCCAAGTGATTCACTCTTTATGTTCGCAGTCAGCTTTGGACGGTCGAATAAAGAGAACGGGTTTACCTGCGAAATCCTGTCAGGAAGTTACTTAATTGAAACTATCCGTCACGGGTACGATATCTAATATCGTCCAACGGTCTTCACCGACCGGAGGTAAAATGCTACCGAATTAGAATAAAATGTTCAAAGCCATTTTATTCGTGTCGTTGCTGTGTACCTGTTAAAGACGGTGGCGTTGCTGTGTACCTGTTGAAGACGGTGGCGTTGCTGTGTACCAGTGAAGACGGTGGTGTTGCGGTGTACCTGTAGAAGTCGTTCCCACATGCTTATGTTTTTCTGCATCAAAGTTTAGCAAAAATTCAAGAAAGTACAAGATAAAGTCTTCCACTGTACCAAACTCTGAAACTTTCGAGAATTCAACAAAAAGACATGAGTGTGTGGAACATGGAGTCACGAGGAGGCAAAATTCACAAGAAGGCAAAAGATCGCACGTGAAAGGCCAAAAGAACAATGCTCTCAAGCCAAAGCCTAAAAGATCAAACCAACATATTCACAACAAAAGAAAGAAAAGAAGAAAAGACTACGAGCTAAAGAACGAAGACTTAGTATAGTATGCTAGGTTTAGAACTTTGTAACGTGGAGTGACCTCCCTTAGGGGGAGATTGTTAGAAATACGTTTTTACGTATATTAGAAGTATCAGTCACTCCACAATATTATTAATGATTGTAATAGCTCGTAGGTAATAGTTGCTTATTAAGTTAAGTAAGAACCGGTCCATGGGCTTGTCATGGACCGGCCCAAGCCCAATGTTGCTTGGAAGTATAAATATCCCTTTCCTCCTTGGAAAGGGGTTGGTTGTTGAATGTTTCTCATTTCCACTTAATAAAATTACACATAGTTTTCTCTCACTTTCTCTCTCTAAGTTTCTCTCTCTAGAAATCATCAACCCCTTCATAGATTCATAGGTTATCAAGATTCTACAATAATTCAATCCATCTTATCATTTATTGTTTCTTTCTAGAGTGCAACATCACAAGATTGCATAGCTTCATTAAACGTTGTTGGATCCTCTTTATATAGTAACATTAAGAATACTGAGGCCCGATCTCACCTTTGGATCCCTCAACTATAGTTGACAATCATATCTGAATAATTTATCTACATGTCCTCTATTTGTAACATCCCGCCTACTTAGACTATAATATTGTCCGCTTTGCCCACAAGCTCACGGCTTTGCTTTGTGGCCCTCTTGTGAAGACTTCCCAGCAGGTCACCTAAGCCAGTACTACTCTCCCATGAGCACGCTTAACTGTCAGTTCCTAAGAACCCCACTTGCAGTAGACCATAAAACACGTTGTGTCATGAGAAGGCGACTGTTATCTTATGAACCATGGATCTCTCTTGGCCACAGCTGATGTGGGATTTGCCTACGTGTCACAATCACCCCCATTCGGGACTCATCGTCCTCGATGAGGTTTGCCCCACCATCCCGAACGGCTCAGGAGTGGCTCTGATGCCACTTGTAACATCCCGCCTACTCAGACCACAATACTGTCCACTTTGCCCGCAAGCTTACGGCTTTGCTTTGTGGCCCTCTTGTGAAGACTTCCCAGCATGTCACCTAAGCCACTACTACTCTCCCATGAACACGCTTAACTGCCAATTCCTAAGAACCCCACTTGCAGTAGACCACAAAACGCGTTGTGTCGTGAGAAGGCGACTGTTATCTTATGAACCATGGATCTCTCCTGACCACAGCCGATGTGGGATTTGCCTAGGGTGTCACACTATTACTCCTATGAATTGTAGTACTTTCAACTGGAGTTTCTCCAAGTTGATCTTCATTTAAACTTGGTATCAGACTTTTAGGTCTAGGTATTAAAGTTAATCGTTTTTTCATCAAACATTACATCTCATGACTTTATAACCGAATAAACAGTTATATATTCATTAGGTTCTACTACATAGAATCTATACGTCTTGCAATTCTCAGGATATCCAATAAAGATATAATCAATAGCATTTTCACCAAAATATTCTTATTTGGTTCCGGGAGTCTTACAACTACCTTACAACCCCAAACTCATAAATATTACAAGTTAGGTCATTTTTTGTACCACACTCCACATGTAGTGACTTTGTTCCTTTTATCAGGAACTCTATTTAATAAATAACAAGTAGTCAACATGGCTTCACCTCAAAATCCTCACTCAAACCTGAGTAAGAAAACATGGAATTAACCATTTTTTAAGAGCTCTATTTTTACTTTTGCACACACCATTTCGTGTAGTGTATAAAGAGTCGTAGTCTCAGTATGATTCCTACTGACTGGAAATAAATAGGATCGTATTACTCACCACTTTTATCCGTGCATAAAGTCTTAAATAAATCATTTTGTTACAACTCAACCACAGTTTTATAGATGTTAAGTTTATCCAAGGCTTCATCTTTAGCATGACATGGATAAACATAACAAAATCTAGATGCATCGTCTATAAAAATGACTACATACTTTTTAATTCCTAAGGAAGAAATGACATGAAAATCACATATATCACTATGAATCAATTCTAAAACACTAGAATCTCGTTTTATATATTTGAAAGGTTGTCTACTGATTTTTGTTAACATGTAAGTGTTACGTTTTTCTAAGGTAATATCAAATTCTATAATTAAATTATCCTTCGACATGGATAGAACACAATTACAGTGAACATGTCCTAATTGTTCATGCGACTTAGAAGAATCAAGATCTTTAAAACTAATAATGCAAAAACTACTAAAAGTATTAGGAACTTTATTGAAATTTAACATAAACATGCAATATTATAATAACTGAAACCAAAAATACACCACGTCTTGATAAGATATACTTATCAGATTCATACACTTGTTTATAACCACACTCATTTAACACGGGTCCGGACATAAGATTCTTCCTAAGCCCAATGCGTACACAACACTAACTAAGGTAATAGTTTTTCCATAACTAAATTCTAAACAACATTTCTACGTCCGAGTATTGGTTTGGTTTACTTGTCTCTCATATAAAGACGAGACCCATCTTGCACTAGATGAAAAGTATCAAACGAGCAAAGATCCTTACTTGCATGACATGTTACACCCGAGTCAATCCAACAAGAAAATGCATCATCGTGCACATAACATATTTCAGCAACAAGCAACACATAATGATTAAAAGGAATTACATCAAAGTCAAAATTCAGACCTTGTGATGAATTAGGATCTTTAGATATTTCACTTGAAACAGAATTGTCAACGTTCTTCTTAACGTGACAATCTTTTATAAACTGACCCATTTTGCCACACTTTCAACAAGTCAATTTAGGCTTTTTGTTGGATCTGTCGTTGTTACCAACATCCTTCCTTTTATTTCCCTTGAAATTCTTTTTGTGTTTTTTGTTCTTACCATCTTCTACCATGTTAACAGAAGAAGAATCATCAACAAATTTGACTTTATCTTTGCCACTTTCTTACACCCTTAGAGATTCCTCTATGCGAAAGTGATTACCAAGTTGTACCAGTTTGTCTATGATACTAGACACAAAAATGGATTCATCCAATTTCAAACCGTGTTTCGTAAACTGTCCAGAATTTGAAGGAGTTCAGGATATTGTTCCATCACATACCTTGAATCAACCAACTTGTAATTATTAATATTACTAACAACAAACTTCTTACTATAAGAAACTCTTGTCGTGTATTTTGATTCAAGTTTGTCCAACTCCTTTTCCGTTTTCATGTACCGGTATATATCAAATAAATCATCCGACATACCCTTCAAGATGTGATCACGACAAATGTAATCGTCATTCTCCCAATTGCATCGTCTTTGTCTCATCCTCCACAAGTTCAGGCATAAGGATACTCAACACCTATACAACTTTCAACATGATGAGAAAAAAGTGCATCTTCTTTTGCCAGCGCTAGAAATCATTTCCCTCAAACTTATCCTACTTCCCAAACTTCACAATCATATCCTTAACAATATCCATAATAAAAATCAAGAAATGCTTTAAACTTTGTAGGAAAATTCTTTGGTGTGTGAATGGTTTATAATCTGGATATCAATCTGAATCGTGTAATCACTTTCAAATTAAAGTATTTTGGCCCTATATGCCTCGTTTTACAAAATCTTTAATAGCATAAGATAGATTGGCAATTGAATTATTAGGCACGCGAAATAGATCAGAAAACCATAAAGTATTAGGATGTTCCATTTTGCAAATGAGACATGGTCTGGTTATATTCATAATTGAATTTCGGTTATTTCCAGTTATACACGAACTATTGTTGTTGGTTGGTAAAATATGACATTTTGAAATTTGAGGAAACTGGTTATACCGATTAGTAAAAATCGTTTAGGTTTTACAGTGTTGCCCCAAACCCCGCGGCGGGTTACCCCCAACACTGACCTGGCAACGGGTCCCAACAAAGGGCGTTTCCCCTTGACTCGACAATGGTGCTCCACCCTATTGACCCTCACATTTTCGTCGTGACGGTATCAAGCTAACTATAACGAATGTGCACTCCACACCTTCCAACATGTCTTCAGCTAAACTTTAATAAAATCGTTAGTCTCAAAATAAAACACAATTATATAAAATAACTTGATAACACAAAAATTACCGACGTACCAAACTTAACACTTTAGTATCACAATTATAAAATAATAAATACGATCAAATTCTTTTATATTTATATGTTAAAATAAATTTTTAAATTAAATTTTATTTATGTGTCTTTCTAATTAAAAAAGGAATATTTATTAACAGGGCCGGATTTAGGCATGTGCGGGAGGGGCGACCGCACAGGGCCTCCATATTTTAAAGGGCCTCCGATTTTTTAACCTTCGCTAGATGTATGAAATCGTTTTCGAAGCTATTAGTGTTCACATATGATTTAAGATGAAAATGAAAAGCTGTTTCAATAGAAGAAGAAAAAAAACTCGAACCTGCTCATGAATGGGGAAACTGGGAAAGTAGGCTGCCTTGTTTTGGAGAAGACAACCAATTATTGTGTGTGGGCTTTTTGTATGATTGGTCTTTTACTTTTATTAATTTACAAATTAGGACCCTTGTCTTTTATAATGTTCAAATTTAAACATTAGGTAAAAAATTTCTTTCCCAAAACATATACTACGTACAATAGTTTAAGCTTTAAACCCTTAATAAAAAAATACTATATTTCCGGTCTGAAAATATGTGTTAAAAAATCGGTTTTAGCTCACAGTATATGTATTTGAAATAAATATGTGATAGAAACATACTTTATATAAATATAAATGTTGTGACATTTTGTAATTTTGATGCCAAAGATTGTGTTTAGAAATATAATGAGAGAGTATTAAACTAGTTGTTACGGAGGTATCTATATTACGTATTCCTTATACACGGAAAAAGCATTGTCACGGAATTAAATAAGCTTTAATTGAAAAAGAGATCTTCGCGGAACACAAAAATAAGAATAACAAGTTGTTACTAGATCAGTTTTTGTAGTAATGTATAAGCAAACTAGTTTTTGCCAATTTTATTCTTTCGCTAGAGGGTCTATTTTGAAATTATAGCACAGGGCCTTCAAATTTCATGAGACGACCCTGTTTATTAAGGGAAACATATCCAAAACCTAAATAGATTGTACGTACGTAATTTTATATTTTGTTTGAAAATGACATAACTATTGTCTCTACACAATTTAAAAAGGCAATGACCACAACGTTACCATGTTCATCATTCATGCCGGCCACACTCATGACTCGTTAACTTTTAAATTAGCATAAACCTATTCAATCAATTATAATCATTCAATTTTTAAAAAAACCCACTTCCTACCACTTTTTTAAAAATTAAATATCTCGCAAACGATAAATCGTCAAACGAAAAAAAAATACACAATTGCAACGAGAATTAAATCATCTGTCTATCGAGGGGCACATGTATATACTTTCGACGAACTTGTTTTCGATTTTTTTTCTTAAGTCACGTCTGAGAGGAATCATGTATGATTCGTCACGAATCATGTATGATTCGTCACGAATCATAATATGATTTTCAGAAAATCATATATGATTCGTGATATTAATCATATATGATTTTTTGAAAATCATATATGTTTCGTGACGAATCATACATGATTCCTCTCAGACGTGATTTAAGAAAAAAAAGTCGAAAAAAAGTTCATCGAAAGTATATACATGTGCCCCTCGATATATAGATGCTTTAATTCTCGTCGTGATGATATGTTTTGTTTTACGTAACGATAACGATTTGTGAGATATTTAATTTTTAAAAAATGAGTTTTTTGTTACATTATAAAAATGGGTTGTTATTCTAAACTAAGGGTATGCAAGGATCTTTTTCCTGTTGTTTATTAGGAGTTAAAATCTATGTAAACCCTTAAATTAGCATAAACCTATTCAACCAATCATAATCACTTATTTTTTAAAAAAGCCACTTCCCACATCTTTTTAAAAATTAAATATCTCACAAACGGTAAATCGTCAAACGAAAAAATTACACAATTGCAACGAGAATTAAATCATCTTTCTATCTAGGGGCACATATATATACTTTCGACGAACTTTTTTTTTAAGTCACGTATTCGTCACGAATCATATATGATTTTATATGATTTTCAGAAAATCATATATGATTCGTGGTATGAATCATATATGATTTTCTGAAAATCATATATGTTTCGTGACGAATCATATATGATTCTCTTAGACGTGACTTAAGAAAAAATGTCGAAAAAAAAGTTCGTCGAAAGTATATACATGTGCCCCTCGATAAATAGATGATTTAATTTTCGTCATAATGATATGTTTTGTTTTACGTAACGATTAACGGTTTGTGAGATATTTTTTTTTTTTTAAAATGAATTTTTTGATTAATAATAAAAATGAGTGGTTGTGATTGGTTGATTGATAAAATCAACTTTTTCGTGTTTATTGGTTTTATAAAAGACTGAGTCCTTACGCTGTCAATCAATGCTCTTTTTTAAAAGTATAGAAGACAAATCCTACTGCTCTTTTTTTAAAAGTATAGAAGACAAATCCTACATTCTTGTTTTAAGTAGATGTTTCTGTATATGACTGAGTTGTATAAATTGAAAATAAAACTTTTCGACACTAATTTGTGAAGAGAAAATGAGCCAATTTTGATCTTTAGCTGTTTTGTGACATATGATATTTGCATGAGCACATAACGTACTCATGTTTCAAATTACAAAATGAACAAAAAGTTAGAAAAAGATTTATGTGTGAATAACAAGTCATGAAAATATACTGTAAATTCATGGTAAAATTCTACACACAGCCATGGAATGATGAGTCATGAAAGAAGAAGCAAGAAAAGAAGGAGACAAAAGTTTATAAAAAACCGGCCTTTGCCTGACAAATTCCAAAACCCATGACCTTATTTTGCCATTTTGCACGTAACCATTGATTCCCATATCCTTTCTTCATCTCAAAGCGTCAATTGCAAAGCCGTTTTCCATTTTTAACAATAACTTGTAAATGCTTTTTTTTTAAAATTAATTTTGGAGATATTTGTAACATGGGAGCACGTGATGAAGAGGAATTGCCCAAACCCGTGAGCTTTGCGATTATTCTTTTCCGCCATGTGGTCTTATCTCGCCACGTCTATTAAAGTAGTACTAACGTGACCTCGGGCGATTCGAGTTATTTCTCGCAATAGCGCCAACGTATTCTTGTCTTTTTAAACCTAATGCATGTAACAAAACGAGGTCCAACAAAAAAGACATAACTCATGAAAATTACCCACACATACGGAAATCCTTGGGTCATCTAAGCGATTGACTATCTCTTTTTCTACTAGGAGAGACATGTCTCCTTGCTTGCAATTTTAAACTTTATTTATATCGTTTATTAAATATTTTTTTTAATCTCTCTCCTCATTAATTATTTTAAATTTTATAAGTTATTAAATAATCTTGCCGATAGTGTGAATCCAAAACTCTTGGTAACACTCTTCGTTCACTTCAACTCGTTTTTTTATGAGGTTTGGATTTACTTGTCCAAAAAAAATATCACTCATACATTTGCAATGTGATAAAAGATGAAGCTTTGATAAATATCATCCTTTGTTAAATCTAGTCATGTTCATTATTTTGTATACTTGAGTCTTGTGTAGATACAATGTATTTGTATATACTTGGATTAGTTTTATGTAGATCTAATATATTTGTGAAAACTTGGATTCGTCTTGTGTAAATCCAATGTATATGTGTATACTTGAATTGATCTTATGTAAATCCAAGTTATATGTGTATACTTGGATGTGTCTTGTGTTGTAATGAGTCTTGTGTGTTAGTTCTCACTAAACAAAAAGTGGTGTGTGTATGTGTCTTGTAAGTTCTCACTCAACTAAGTTGAGACTTGTGAAGATTGGTTCTAGCTTTGTATTAGGACTTGACATCTAGCCTTGTGTCAGAAAAGAAGATGGACGACGAATATTGGTTCTAGCTTTGGATTAGAACTCGACATCTAGCCTTGTGTCGCAAAATGTGAAGTAGACGACGTGTGTAGATTGGTCCTAGCTAAGATTAGGTCTCGACATTTAGCTTAGTGTCGGAAAACAATGTAAGCGACGTTGTAAGGTTTTCTCCGACCAAGAAGGGAGCTTGTGGATATAGTGGAAATCTCGAGTATGGTGTACTCGAGGTGTGGAGTAGGATCGAAGAGAGAGCTTCGTTGTGGAACCACTATAAATCTTTGTGTCTTGCCTTAGGTTGTTTCTTTCATTACTCTTTCTCACTCATATCTACTTTCATGCATAGCACTTTCATAATCACTAAATATAGCAAATGGTTTGAAAATTGACTTAACATCTATGGAACTAGTTTTCATACAAAAGGAAATTTGACAAACTTAATTTAAAGATTTTTAATTAGAACTTTAATCATAGAAACTATTCAACCCCCCTCCCCCTTAGTTTCTACAAAGACCAAAATGCTCTTCTTTAAATAATAAATAGACGGTACTAAACTCTTTCTAAAGTTTGATGGTCGGATAAGATTAGTTATTGGTCGGACATACTCTAATTTTTTATCCCTTTTCACAAGATCGCGACTTAAAGTTATTATGCATCCATATGATCACTTGTGAAAGTCCCAAAATATAACAGTTGTCGAAACTATAACTCGTATAAACACAAATACACAACGAAATACTTTTCAAACGAGTAATAATTTATTAACTATTATAAACAAAGTATTACAAAGTGCTATGAATACGCCCGTTGAATAACAATAAGAAATGAACCCTAGAACGAGTAAACTTGATTCGAGACTCAAGTTTACAAGAGAACCTATGAGTCGCTGGTAGACAGCTGAGGGCTCAGAGGTTCTAAAGGGAGAAAGAACTTAGATAATTTATCCAAGCACAAAGGTTGAATAACTCTTCTTTCTCCCTCCTATTTATAGTGGTACGAGGTTGCTTTCTTAGTGGGAGTAGTTGATACGTGTCAACTTCTGAGTGGAAGAGTACAACGTATTAAATACATGTCCAAATCGAGACATACCTTTAAACTACTTTAGGTGAACAGTTCACCTTTTGTCCCACTAGGTCGTACTAGGCTTTATCTTGAATCTCTTGTTCTGTCCCGCTCAAAACACTTTGCAGATTCTCCCACCTAAACTATAAAAGGATCAGACAAGCTTTGCTTGCATAAGACTTCTAGGGTTCTAAGTGATCTCTGAGTATTGTCAACTCAAAGATCCTTGAACACCAGCACATTTCTTATACATCCCAACTATTCATAATCGCTGGTAAGTATGACTTCAGATTGTCTTCGACTTCACTGACGTTGTCTTTGACTTAATGTTCCTGGTGTGCCAGCTGAGGCTTTGCCTTCCACAGGTCTGGTCTCTGTCGCTGGTCATCTCAGCGACCAGTAACACTTATTCTAATTTAAACAAATCTAAACTGGGTCATAGTTAAAACTTTCATTGGCCCAACAATCTCCTCCTATTTGTTTACAAATTATACTAAGTCTAGAATTATTTTAAGTAAGTACACAGCTTCTTCTTACACATAATTTTAACAAACATACCTCAGAGTTTTATTCAACATAAAGAACCTAGTCTATTACATAGACACCCAGTGGTGTAAACATAAAAACAAAAGATTCTTCAGCGATTAATGCCTTGGTCAACAGTTCTCTGTGCTTCGACTTTATCAGCTCTGGAGTTAATGATTAGCTCAATTTCGAACTCAAATTCACTGGCTTCTTTGTAATTCCTTAGTATGCCTTGCTTGAGTATGATGAGTTGTATGGTTGAAGCCAAGTGCAATTCATTTTCCCTCTGGAAGCAGTATTCACAGTTACCATTCATGAAGACCATTCCCTTCTCTAGTTCGGAGTAGACTTGACCACCCACTGGCTTTGCAATCTCTTTTGGAAGTACTAGGTTTCGATACATTCCATCTACCACAACATTTTCCGTGACCAGCTTCTCTACTAGAGGCCCTATTGGGGTTTTCCTTTTTCTTTGTCCTTGTGTTTGTTGTTGTTGTGATAGTTGGGGAGGCAGAGGTAGCTTCAGATTCTTAGCAGTGTCTCTTACCCAGTTAAGCTTAGCTTGTATATTTTTCATCATTTGGGTTGCACCAGGCCCAATCTTCTTTTGGGCAAGAGACAATACTTCTAACCATTCAGAGAGACCCATATCTCTGAGTTTGAAGTCACTGCTGACTTTGTAGTTGGTTATATCATTGTTTCTATATAGGGTCATCACCACCTTTTTGTCTTTATCAGTGTAGCAGGTGTACTTGGTGATTTGCCCAGGCTCAGCTCTTTGTTTTACAATCCTCTCATACTTTTTTTGAAGATTGTTTCTCTTTGCTTCATGTTCTTTGAGCTTCTTCAACTAAGCCTCCTTAACAGCTGGTGAGAGTAGTTTCTTCAGAGCCTCTTTGCTTTTTAGTTCAGCAGCTCTGATGTCAGCTAACCTTTTTTGTTCAATGATCTGAGCCTTTGCTTGCTCTGGGGTTAGTGGTGGTTCACCTGCACTTTTGAACTTGTTCAAGTCCGATTGTTTGGGGGTGGATCCTCCTTCCTCTTGAAAAGAGTGTAAGTTTATAACTAGCACCTCAGTGGTAATCCCTTTGCCCCTGTCCTTTGCAACTTCAGTGGTGGGCTTGAAGGATCTGATTAGGATTGGTGAAGGGATTGGTTGAGTTGTGGGTTTTGGTGGTTTCTCCCCCTTAGATGGAGCATCAACTTCTTCTTTAGAGGTGGAGGTAGCAGAGTTCTCCCCCTCAGGCATAGCGCCAACAGTAGCTGTGCCTGATCCTGCTTTTTGGAACTTAAGGAATTCTTCATGTACAAAGAGACAGATTTCCTTAAGCTCTTCAAGTAATATTTCTTGAAGAAGTTGTCTGGATGGTTCAGAAGCCTTGGCAATGGTTGCGACATTTGCCTTGACCGTTGTTGTGAGGACTGATGGCATGTACTGTTGTAGACTCTAGTTTATGACTACTGGAAGTTGAGTTTTCAAGGCATTACCCAGTAGTTGTGGAAGCAATGATGTCAAAGAAGATTCCACAGATGAAATTAGGGAAGTCTCTAAGTTGGTGGTGAGTTCTTCAGCAGCATGAGTGGGAGTTTGGATTTCAGATAAGAGAACATCATTCGTGACCTTAGGCTTCGTGATGCTGATGTCTCCCCTCTGAACCCATAGAGTCTCAGCGGCCAGTTCTTGGACATCTTTCATTCGTGAAAAAGGGACTGGCTTGAGGTCCTTTAAGTATTCCCAATGTTTCCTTGCCGCTAACTCCATAACATTTGGCAAGGCGGGGAGTGGAATGGGCCGCTGTTCCCATAGCTGCTTGGCAGCAAGTTCCTGAACATTTGTCATTGATGGGAGGGAAATAGGCTTCAACTTGGATGTTACTTGGTCATCATCAGCATCTATTTCTTCAAATTCTGAAATAGTAAGATCATCTTCAATGATAAAGACTTCATCATCGGGCATGGAGTCAATGTCTGACATGGCAGCGAGATCAACAGTGGAGGTTTCAGCATTATCATCATCAGCAAAGCTGAAGGCATCATTGTTCTGCTGTTCCTCATGAAGATTGAAAGCATGTTATGAAATTTATTAGTGACCAATGTGTGAATTAATAATGAATGTGTAGATCGCCATTCGCTGTTCTTAGGAAAGCTGAGTGTGATTATCCAGCCTCCCCTAAGGATTTCTCCTTGGGACTCTTTTATTGTGAAAAAAATATGTTGAAGGGTCTCTATTCGCTGCCCCTAGGATAGCTGGGTGTGATTATCCAGCTCCCCCTTAAGGATTACTCCTTGGGACTCTTTTGATTTCTGAATATTATGAGGTGAATGGTCGCCGTTTGCTTCCCCTAGGATAGCTGGGTGTGATTATCCAACTCCTCCTGAAGGATTGCTCCTTGGGACTCTTTTAGTTATGAAACATGATATAGGAATGGTCGCCTTTTATCGCTGCCCATAGGAAGACTGAGGGTGATTATTCAGTCCCCCCAATAGAATAAATTCTTTTGGACTCTTTTAACTTGTGAGATATTTGAAGGTGAAGGTCCCCTTTTATCGCTGCCCCTAGAAAGACTGAGGGTGATTATCCAGTCCCTCCAAAAGAATAAATTCTTTGGGACTCTTTTATGATGAGGGGACCCAGAGTCCGAGTGAAGTGTAGAGACTCTGGGTCGGGACCTATAATGTGCTCAAGTTGTTATTGGCAAGAGCACAGTCCAGAGGGTGAAGGGTCATCGGGGTGCGTTATGAGCACAAATGAGTCATTTCCTAGTGCCAAGACAGAGTGTACAGATAATCTTAAGAGATCTAGGGCTAACACAGACACTCTGTGGGTTGAGGCAAACCCTAAACTTCATCACTTTCTCCTACAGACTTTTGAGAGTGATTGCTTGTGAACCTCCAAGAAGAAAAAAAACATAAGGCAAACTAATACCTGAGGGATATCATCGTGGAGAGGGTTCTTAGTCGTCTCTGCTGACTTGGAGACACTAGACTCTGGTTGTTTATAAGCTGTTGGCTCTTTTTCCACATCCACCAGAGAAGGGGATGGGTTCTTCTTGATCTTGGTCTTCTTCGATGGATTAACAGAATGGGCTTCAGAGGAAAGGGGGATGTCTTTCCTCTTCTTCTTCTTATCCTTCAACACCTTGGGCCGAGAAGTAGACTGCACAGAGGTCTTGGACAGAGACTTGTCAATCTGACTTTCATCATTCACCTTAGTGTGAGGGATCAAGGGCTCTTCTTCATCAGCAAGTAACCCAGAAACTTTCATCATGTGCCTTGTCAGATGCACTTCATCATCTAAAGGAGTCTTCAGCGATGCTGAGGTGATGTGATAGGGAGAGAAAGAGTGAAGTTCATCATTTGTGTAAGTTTCACAAAGAATATCCTCTATAATGAGATAGAGATATCTTGTGTAGCAGATGGTGGCCAATCGATTCTTCTTCCCTTTATTCTCGAGCTTACCAATGAGGTCGGTGTAGAGTATATGGGCGATTCCAATGTCCTGCCCCCAAATCAAGCAGTAAGCAATTTCTTGCTGAACTCCATTCAGTTGATCATGTGACCCTTGGTTTCCTCCCAAACATTTTACAATGTAAAGGATCAGCGTCCTCCATATGGGCAAGAAATAGTTTACCTTAATCAGGGATTTGTTTTGGAAAGCTTGGGAGGTGAAAGGTTTGTCATCATCATCATGAGGACGAAGAGTTGCCAGATCCTTCTTTACTGTGGCGCTGGCTGGCACAGCGGTCATATCTTCGTTGACGTTAAGTGCAATGACCCTCGCAAAGGTTGTGAAATCAAAGGTGAGAGGATGAGGATGGGTAGATAGGTTGAAGGTGACGTGTGAGGATGTTTGATCAACTTCTGCAGAGAACCAGAACTCCCTCAAGTATTCCGAGTAGCAAGTAGAAGGTTCCCTAGTAATGGCTTCGGCTATGGGTGAGTTCTTGAGGAAGGATAACAATGGTGTGTATAGAGGATTGTTGTGTTTGAGAAGCGCAACACAATCTTTGAGTGTAATCTTTCCCTTGGTTATGCCAAAATCGACGTTAGAAGCGTGATAACTAGATTTTACTCAGTTAAAAAGTTCTTTGTCGTATGTCTAATCGAATTGATTACTGGTTTTAAGTGTGACTCAATTGTTTTTGGTTAAGAAAAATATTGGTCGTTGTAGTAAAAGGAAAGTACAAAACTTTAACGTAAATGGCAAGTAATTAAATCTAAAACTAATTAAAAAGTAAATGGTGTAATATTAAAACGTTTAAAAATAAAGGAATTAAAGGACAGAAAATAAAAGCGTGACGAAAAATTAAATTGACAAAGTAATAAAAATAACACTTAAGAAAATGGCGGGAAAATAAATGCTTGAAAATAAAATAGTAAACAGAACCTGAGCCGGGATTCAAAATACTGTCACTATTCGGAATATCCAACTAGTACCGTTTATCCGGAGTATCACCTAGCTCCTTATCCGGAATAAACTTCGAGCCCTTATCCTGAATATACAAAGTCCCCTTATCCGGAATCCTGGTTCCTATGGTTATTCGGAATATGCTGTCACCACTATCCGTAATAAACTTTGGTCTCTTATCCAGAATAATATAGATCTGCTTATCCGGAATAATACTCCCAAACAGCTTATCCGGAATAGTCTTCTGAACGATATCCGAAATCCCAGTTTTGACGCTTATCCGGAATACAGAACTGTCACTCCTTATCCGGAATATGCACAAAACCTTTATCCGGAATAACTTCCTTCGACTTATCCGGAATACCCTGATTAGACCTTTATCCGGAATGAATACAACCACGTTATCCGGAATAATTTCCACTGACCACTATCCGGAATAAACAAAACCGAAGCTTATCCGGAATACCTGTTCTCTTAGTTATCCGGAATGGGAAATTTACTTCTTATCCGGAATCCTTAGATATCACTTATCCGGAATAGACCACTGATGATTTATTCAGAATATTGTCCAGTTGTTTATCCGGAATAAAGGGGTGGAGGCAATGTTCGGAATACTAGGGTTTACCAAACCCGGATAACAACAAAATTCAAATAAGCTATAAACTACAAATAAGCTAAACACAAATAAGCACTAATCTAAAAGTTTAACCAAATCAAATTTAAGAAAAAGCTAATAAGCTAAAATTTAAAAACTTTTAAAAACACTAAACAATAAAAATATTAAAAATCAACTTTTTATAAAAATTAACTAAAAAGAACTTGATTAAATTTAAGAAAAACACAATAAGCTATAAAATCAATAAACTAACAAGATCAAAAACATAAAAGCATAACAAGTAATCAAATAAGCATGACAATAAGATAATAAGCACAAAGATTAAACATAGAAAGAAAGGTAGAATGAGAGATTAAAATAAAAAAAACTTGATTAAGATTAAGATTCAACAATTAAAATAATGACAAGAATTAAAAGCTTACAAATTTAAGGTGCAAGCCAAGTAATTAAAGGTGCAATTAAGTAAATGTGCAAGTAATTAAAGATGGAAGAACTAATGTGTCAAATTTGCCAACAAGAACAAATGAAAGGAAATGAAAACTATTTATAGGAGGATTAGGTAGGTGCTTAGGAAGCTTCCTCCCCTCTTTCTTCTTTCTTTAATTGCATCATTAAGTCCTTAATCTTCTTAATTCTTTGAATTTAATGACTTTGTCTTGGGATTTCTTTAAACTCGTCTTGTAATTCTTCAATAAATTAGACTTGAGTTCTTCGGCTTTTAGTAAACTTCCGTCTTTTGACTTTTTCTTCGATAAATCTTCAGAATTGGTCTTGGACTTCTGTTCTTTTTGCACTCTTGATTTCTTGACTTCGTCTTTTGTCTTTTTCTTCGATAAAAGCCCGTGAATGCCCGTGTTTTCTCCCCTTTTCACATTTTCGTCCTAAATCACAACAAAAACACAAATCACGCATAATTCCGACATTTACGACATAAAATACACGTTTTGGCTCGGTTATTATTGTAGTTAAGTGGTAAAAAGGATGGGTGTTTACACACCTATCAAATCCCCTACACTTGACCATTGCAATGTCCTCATGCAATGCATTAGTTACAAAGCACGATTACACCTTTTATCATAATCAATCCATGTTGGCCTTTATTAAAGAGATAGAAAATTATAAACATTCAAAGTAAAGAAATCAAAAACATACCTTCGGGTTTTGGAAATGCCATGAATGATCATCATCCTCAAGTTTTCACTTTCTCCAAACCAAGCTTAAAAACGAGATCATTGTTATTATAAGTTAGCAAACTAACACGAACTCATGTGGGCCAATTATTTACTTAGACTCCCTTATTCCTAGGTGTATCTCTTATATTTTATTGTTGTCTTGAATGATCACGAGGATGCATTGTTGACTTATTTCGATAGTTATTAAGGCTGAAAATAAGGTGAGACGATTTAATCAATTGTCAGCTAAAGGACAAAATCTTTTAAAACTGCTTCTCGGGACCTCATAAAGTTCATATCTTGGCATAGCTCGCTTCGCGATTTGAGACCTTTCTCGGACCGATATTTGGCAGCGACTCCATACTTCAAATCTTGAGAGACGTTCATGAAATAATGGACTTCTCTTCATAATAGGAATTTCTTCACTTGAAATTTTGAGAGATTCTTCATATTTGGACCACGACTTCTTCATTTTTCTCCAATCTTTATTTTGGACTTTGATATACAACGATCCACCTCCTTTTTGGACTTGGATCTATTCATCCTCATACCTTGCTAGGGTCTTTTCGGATAGACTTCTCCATGATCTTTTGGGGAGTACTTGCTTTTCGTCGTGTGTCTCGATCCTTCATATTGATTTTCGATAAATGATTCTTCACATCACTTTTGGATCTTTAGCAACAAAATGTAGCCCTCATGCCTTGTTAGGGCCTTTTCGGACTCGCCAATCTTCGCATCCCGCTTCAATAAGTTATGCCTTGGCTATGAACTCTAATCCATACCGAGCAACTTTTAAACGATCTTGGGCTAGAAGCTAAGTAACTTTTCAAATCGTACAACCTTATTTATTGCAGATAAATTTATTAGCAAGCGATGGGAGAATAGGCTTATAATTAACTCACATAAATTCACAAAAGAATACCAAACTTATAATAGACTCTATCATCTCTCGTTCTCCACAGTTTAAAATCTCAAGTAATGAGACTCGTGGATGCTTAGCTAATTAAATCAAAGTTTTGGGTTTTCGAGTCGTCTATAGGATCTTGCAAACTCTTAGACTTTTTTAAGTTTAGAAATCGCATTTTAAAGTTCCCTTGATAAACAACTCTCTAGGATCAATTATAGGAACTTGCGAAAAGTTCTTGTTCTTAACCTGTGAGAGTTAAGACTTTCGCGTTTTATACTTCCCTAAATAAAAGCCTAGCAAAACTTGACTTAAACACGTTAAGGATACTAGCTAGAGTAAACTTAGATAAGTAAACTCGGGATGAGTCAAAAGATTCACAACGTTTGAAAACTAAAACCACTTTATTAAAAATTTATTCTAGCAAAGATATAAAATAACTATACAAAGGTAAAAACTAATAGGCCAAAATAGATCAAAAATTTTGAAAAATGTCGAAATATTGATTTTCTGGTTAAAATAAGGACAAATACAAGGAAAAGGCCACTTAACTTCGATAGAAGTCCCCCTACACTTAATATAAACATTGTCCTCAATGTTTAAGCATGTGGGAGTAAACTCCCCTACACTTAGGACATTGTGCACTTTGTTTAAATCTTTGCTAAGGAAAAGCCAACTAACGAGATTCTTATTTTAATATTGGAATATATAAAATAGTGAATCGAAAAGAGTTTAGGATAGAACCGGGAAAATGGGAACACGGAATCACGGGTCGTCAAAAATCATCAAGAGTGGATCATTGAGCGCTCGAATCCCTGAATATGAGAAGAGAGGAAATAGCAAACACCAACGGGTCTCCCCTACACTTAGGATAAAGAAAGCTAAAAGATAGATACATGGGTTGCCTCCCAAGAAGCGCTTGATTTTTGTTCACCGAGTCGTGAGCCTGACTCGACCTTGATTATCATAGGAAGAAGCATGAAACATATCCACCGGGATCCAATACATAGTTTTCGTCCATCAAATAGCACAGGCTTAAGGCGAACAAGGCAAGCCAAAGAAGAATAGGCAAGGTTCCCTTAAGAAAAGATGGAGCACGGTGGAAGCAAGGGTGATGGGGTGCAAGCCTATCTTCATAAGTTCCAAAGATTTTTCCTTTTATTTCATCAGACGGATACTGAGATGGCTGAAGAATATCGATACCGGGGTCGAACACCTTTTCCTTTAGGGGAAAATAGCACTCAGGCTCAGCGGAATGTGAAGAACATCCGCGAAGAAAATGCACAACCTCGTCCTCAGAAGGTGGACAAAGAGGTGTTAAATCATACGTGCTGCGGATGTTGGTGTCGTCCGGTTGCTTCTCCTTTGAAAGAATTTTATTCAAATCCAAAGTAGGATCAAGACCATAATCATCAAAGTCTAAAGGAGGAGAATCACTCTCATGAGGGAAGTAAGTATTGAGAAAAGTAGAGAAGTCTTCCTCAAATGAGTAGTCATCTAAAGTAGGATTAAGCATGGTAGGCGGAGGATCTTCATCATGAGAAGAATCACTCGAAAGAGTATCGGCCTCATCAAAATCTTCATACGTGGGCATGTCGGGATACTCGGAAGTAAAATCATCATAATCATCTCCATCGAAGCTAGAATCATCATCATAAGCATCATAGATCGGTGGAGAATCATATATGGGTGAAGGTTCCAAATTGGAGAGAGAATCATCCACATCATCTTGAAACAGTGGATTATCAATGCAAGAATCGAATAGAGGATTGTTGTAGACGAAAAAATCATCAAGCACATTAATCATCTTCGCTGATTCTCGTACTCCAAAGGATTTGCTTGTAAGCTTCCCCATTTCAAACACTTGTGCATCATCCCCGACTCTTAAAATGAGCTCACATTTATCCACATCAATTAAAGCTCTACCGGTTCTCAAAAATGGGCGTCCAAGTATTAACGGAATACGAGGGTCCATTTCATAATCAACAACGACGAAGTCGACCGGAAAAGTGAATGTGCCAACTTTGATGAACACATCTTCGGCAATACCAACGGGGTAAGCGAGAGTGCGATTGGCTAGCTCAAGAGTCATTTTGGTGGGTGTAAGGTCGGGCAATGATAACTTTTTCCAAACACTTAAAGGCATCAAATTTATATTTGCCCCGAGATCGGCTAAGGCAGTAAATTTGTCGGTTTGGTTAAAAGTACAAGGAAGCACAAAACGACCGGGATCTCCAAGTTTTTCCGGGAGTTCTTTAAGAAGGACGGCAGAACAATTTTCATTCAATCGAGTATTAACAAACTCGGCCATCTTCTCCTTCTTGCTAAGCAATTCCTTAAACAGCTTGACAAATTGTGGCATTTGAGCAAGAGCTTCAACAAGGGTAAAGGTGATCTTCATGCCATCAACCTTTTCCAAAAGGTGAGAGACTTGAATGTCATTCTTTGTCAAAATTCGAGCCTTGTTGAGTCGAGAAGGGTAAGGAATGCTGGGGTTGGGTGGTGGAGGTCTAACAGGTGAAGGTTGAGATGTTGAAGGGTTCTTCTTGGGTACATCGTCAGGACGAGGCGGAGACGGTAATGGTGTACTAATACTAGGTGTAGGAGGAGTAGGGATAAATGGTGGTGGAGGAGGTGTAGATGATAGGGGCGGGATAGGTGGTCCTACTATGGTAACTCCACTACGGGTAGTAATAGCACTCACATTCGCTCGCGGATTGGTGACGGTGTTTGAAGGTAGAGAACTCGAAGTAGAAGGTTAAGTAGTGGGCAAGAAACTAGCCAACATATTCTTCAAATCATTCGTTTGATTGCTGAAGGAGGATTGAATATCATTTCGAAGCTCGGATCTAATGTCATTCCCTTGCTTGGTGATATCCCCTTTCAAATTGATAATTTGGCTCTGTAGATTCTTGATTTGCTCACCTTGGGTTCTCATTAAGGCTTGAACATCTTGATTAATGGGTGGGGTTTGTTGAGCGGGTGGGTGATAAGGATTAGAAGCTCTAGGTGGGATTTGGTTGCTTCTATTGTAGTTGTTGTTGGGGTTTTGGTTTTGAGGAGAAAAACCGGGTGAAAGGTAGTTGTTTGACCGGTAACTTAGCAAATTTCGATCCCCTTGAGGTCGGGCTTGGTAATTTTCCGGTGAATAATTACCATAAGCCGCATACACGTTTTCCGGATTTCCTTGAGCAGAAGGACAATCAGTGTATGAGTGAGGACCGCCGCATGTCTTACAAGGATTGGCTTGTAGCGAGGAGCAAGATATTTTTGTTCATTTCGGCCATCATGCGGGTGAATTCGGTCATATCAGGGTTTGCTGAAGTAGAAGAAACATTGACTCTCGGGTTGTTCCTTGAAGAAGCGGAGGAATCCCAGTTTTTATGATGAGTAGTCATGTTCTCAATAAGCTCTCTACACTCCTCGGGTCTCCTTTTCATAAATGTGCCACCGGCGGTTGCATTAATCGTATCACGATCACGAAAAGTCAAACCGTTGTAGAAAGTATCAATTAAGGTCACAGGGAGCATGTTGTGGTTTGGACAATGATCGATCAAAACATTATATCTTTCCCAAGCATCAAAGAGAGATTCATCGGGTTCTTGCATGAAACCGCTGATTTGATTGCGAAGGCTCGTGACCATGGACGGTGGAAAGTAGCGCGACAAAAAGCGTTGAGTCATGTCATCCCAAGTATGAATTGAATTCTTCGGGAGATGATCAAACCATTTCTCGGCGTGGTGTGATAAAGTATGCGGGAAGAGTTGTAGGCGAAGAACATCCATTGTGGCACCGGGCAACTTTATGCTTTGAGTGATTGTAATGAATTTGTCGAGGTGTTTGTTGGCATCATCATCAGGCAATCCACGGAATGGGTTAGTTTGCACTTGCTGAATCATGTGGTGCTTCAGCGAAAACTCCGGAGCCGTGATTTGCATCGGCGCAATCGGTCCTCCTCGTCTAAACATGGTGGGTTGACAAAGCTCCTCCATTGTCCGAAGATCGGGCTGTGGAAGAACATTGTTGTTGTTTTTGTTGAGGTGCGGTGGATTATTGTTATTGTTCACACCTGCCATATCTAAATCTTCACGAGTCTCGGGCTCTTGATAATTAGAAGATCTAGTATGCATACACCTACAAAGGCAAAAGAAAACAATACCAAACACAAAGAGAATATATATACACAATAAAAATAAAATCTTTTTGGATTTTTGAAATTTTTTAATTTTTATGGTTTTTTGAAATGTTTAAGCAAGAAAATAACGCTCATGAATGAACGGATCCCAAAAAGCAACGCGTCTCTCACAGAAAACCGTTAATCTTTACGAAAAGAGCCGGCAGCGGCGCCATTTGATAACTAGATTTTACTCAGTTAAAAAGTTCTTTGTCGTATGTCTAATCGAATTGATTACTGGTTTTAAGTGTGACTCAATTGTTTTTGGTTAAGAAAAATATTTGTCGTTGTAGTAAAAGGAAAGTACAAAACTTTAACGTAAATGGCAAGTAATTAAATCTAAAACTAATTAAAAAGTAAATGGTGTAATATTAAAACGTTTAAAAATAAAGGAATTTGATATGTGTGTAAACACACATCTTTTCTACCACTTAATTACAATAATAACCGGACCAAAATGTGTATTTTATGTCTTTTATGTCGGAATTATGCGTGGTTTGTGTTTTTGTTGTGATTTAGGACGAAAAGGTGAAAAGTGGAGAAAACACGGACATTCACGGGCATTTACGGACTTTTATTGAATAAAAAGATGAAAGACGAAGTCAAGAAGTCAACAGTGCAAAAATAACGGAAGTCCAAGACCAATTCTGAAGATTTATCGAAGAAAAAGTCAAAAGACGGAAGTTTATCAAAAGCCGAAGAACTCAAGTCTATTTCATTGAAGAATTTAAAGACAAGTTCAAAGAAATCCCGAAGCCAAAAGTCCTTAAAGTTCAAGTTTAAAGAAGATTAGAAGAATAAAGGACTAATGATGCAATTAATGAAGATTAAAAGAAGGAGGGACTTAATCACGCAATTAAGAAGAAATGAAGGAGGGGAGGAAGCTTCCTAATCCTCCCCTATATATAGATTAGGATGTTTATTATTTTTCGTTGTTGGCTAACTTGACAAATTAGCTCTTCCACATTTAATTTCTTGCACATTTAAATACTTGTCAATTTAATTACCTTGTCTTGCACATTAAATTCCTTTAATTTCAAGTAAGTTTCCATTTAATTCTTGTCAATCTTTACTTTATCTTGTTAATCTCTCATCTACCTTTCTTAATCTTTGATTTTCATGTTTATGTTTGTGTTAATGTTCTTATTTTTATTTTGATCAAGTGGGTTTTTGATTATTGTGGTTAAAGTTGTTAGATTTCTTGATATTGATTGTTTGCTTATGATTAATTGATGATTTGTTATTAGTTTGATTAAATCGTTTGTTTGATTTTAGTTAAATCTGTGGTAGATCTATTATTTCTGTGATCCCTTGTTCTTCGGGGGTGTTTGTTTGTTTCTGTATTCCCAGGAAAACTTCCGAGCGAAGACAAGAAAGGCTGTTCATTTGGAACTTTCAAAGTTCCGAACCATTGGCTTTCATTCGGAACTAAAAAGTTCCGGATCAATAGACTTTATTCGGAACTCAAAAAGTTCCGACCCAAGCATTGCTCATTCGGAAGTCTCAAACTTCCGGATCAAGGGAAAGTTCCGACTCAACCAGGCTTCATCCGGAAGAGTTCCGGATCAGCAAAACTTCCGAGTCAGCATTGTTTATTCGGAACTCAAAAAGTTCCGGATCAATAGACTTCATTCGGAACTCAAAAAGTTCCGGATCAAGAAGATTTATTCGGAACTCAAAAGTTCCGAATCAAGAAGGCTTCACTCGGGACTCCAAGGTTCCGAACCAAGGGGCTTCATCCGGAAGTCTTCCGAGTCAAGGAGTTCAGGATCAAGATAAGTTCATTCGGAACTCAAAAAGTTCCGGATCAACTCAGAACTTCCGAATCAAGGTTTTTGTCAGGTTCTTCTTAGTCTTTCTTTTTAATTTTCTGTCTTTCATTTTTAAGCTTTATTTTTCCCGCCTTTTATTTAGTTGCACTTTAAATTTGCCTTAGCTTTATTTTAGACTTGCCTTAAGTTTTAGTTGCATTTTAAGATTGCCTTAGATAGATTTAAATTTGCGTCATTTATTTTAGCGCCCTTTAATTTCAGTCAAGTTTTTAAATACTTACACCCATTTACTTTAATTAGACTTAGATTTACTTTAAGGCACTTTTACTTTAATTGTTTCGCACTTTTATTTAAAAAACTACAACGACACATTTTTGTTCCACCAAAATAAAACTGAGTCACATAGAGAACCTAGATCAATTCGTTAAGATACCGAGAATACGAACTTTAATTTTTATACGGGGTGTCAAAAGCCCTGTATCAAATGGCGCCGCTGCCGGCTCTTTTCGTAAAGATTAACAGTTTTCTGTGAGAGACGCGTTGCTTTTTGGGATCCCTTCACTTGTGAGCGTTATTTTCTTGCAATAAAAATTCAAAAAATCATAAAAATTAAAAATTGATAAAAATCCATAAAAATTAAAAATTTCAAAAATCCAAAAAGATTTTATCTTTATTGTGTATATATATTGTCTTTGTGTTTGGTTTCTTTTTCTTTTACATTTTCAGGTGTATGCGTACTAGATCTTCTAGTTATCAAGAGCCCGAGACTCAAGAAGATTTAGCTATGTCAGGTGTTAACAACAATAATCCACCGCACCTCAATAATAACAACAATGTTCTTCCACAGCCCGATCTTCGGACCATGGAGGAGCTTTGTCAACCTACAATGTTTGGACGAGGAGGACCGATTGCGTCATGCAAATCAACGCTCCTGAGTTTTCGTTGAAGCACCACATGATTCAGCAAGTACAAACAAACCCTTTTAGAGGATTGCCTGATGATGATGCCAACAAACACCTCGACAAGTTCATTACAATCACTCAAAGCATGAAGTTGCCTGGGGCCACAATGGATGTTCTTCTCTTACAACTCTTCCCACATACTTTATCGCATCATGCCGAGAAATGGTTTGATCATCTCTCGAAGAATTCTATTCACACTTGGGATGACATGACTCAACGCTTTTTGTCGCGCTACTTTCCACCATCCATGGTCACAAGCCTTCGCAATCAAATCAGCGGTTTCATGCAAGACCCTGACGAATCTCTTTTTGATGCTTGGGAGAGATATAATGTCTTGATCGATAGATGTCCAAACCACAACATGCTCCCTGTGACCTTAATTGATACTTTCTACAACGGATTGACTTTTCGAGATCGTGATACGATTAATGCAGCCGCCGGTGGCACATTCATGAAAAGGAGACCCGAGGAGTGTAGAGAGCTAATTGAGAACATGACTACTCACCACAAAAACTGGGATTCCTCTGCTTCTTCTAGGAACAACCCGAGAGTCAATGTCTCTTCCACTTCAGCAAACCCTGATATGACCGAACTCACCCGCATGATGACTGAAATGAGCAAAAGTATCACGCTTCTCGCTTCAAACCAACAACAACAACAACAAGTTAAAGCGGTTGCTAATCCTTGTGAAACCTGCGGCGGTCCTCACCCATACACCGATTGTCCTTCGACTGAAGGAAATCCGGAAAATGTGTATGCAGCTTATGGTAATTATTCACCAGAAAATTACCAAGCTAGACAACAAGGGGATAGAAATCTGCTGAGTTACCGATCCAACAATTACCTTTCACCCGGTTTTTCTCCTCAAAACCAAAACCCCGCCAACAACTACAATAGAAGCAACCAAATCCCACCAAGAGCTTCTAATCCTTATCACCCACCCGCTCAACAAACCCCACCCATAAACACCGATGTTGAAGCCACAATGAGAACCCAAGGTGAGCAAATCAAGAATCTGCAAAGCCAAATTATCAATCTTAGAGGAGATATCACGAAGCAAGGAAATGAGATAAGGTCCGAGGTTCGCGATAATATTCAATCCTCCTTCAGCACTCAAACGAATGAATTAAAGAATCTGTTGGCTAGTTTCTTGCCCGCCGCTCAACCTTCTTCTTCAAGTTCTCTACCTTCAAACACCGTCACCAATCCGCGAGCCAATGTGAGTGCTATTACTACTCGTAGTGGAGTCACCATCGTAGGACCACCAATCCCACCACCATCATCTACACCTCCTCCACCACCATGTATCCCTACTCCTCCTACACCTAGTATTAGTGCACCATTACCGTCTCCGCCTCGTCATGACGATGTATCTTGGAAGGATCCTTCAACATCTCAACCTTTACCAACTACACCTTCACCTTCCACCTATAAACCCAAAATCCCATACCCTTCTCGCTTAGGCAAGACCAACGATCTAACAAAGGAGGACTCTCAAGTGACAAAATATATCAATATGATTTCTCAAATGGGCTTCAGCATTAGTTTTCTTGAAGCACTTGTCCACATGCCCAAATTTGTTAAAGCATTTAAGGAATTGCTTAACAAGAAGGAGAAGCTGATTGAACTCGCCAACACACGCTTAAATGAAAACTGCTCTGCAGTTATTCTTAAAGAACTTCCGGAAAAGCTTGGAGATCCCGGTCGTTTTATGTTGCCTTGCGTGTTCAACAAAATTGAAGAATTTACTGCCCTTGCTGATATCGGGGCTAGTATTAATTTGATGCCACTGAGTGTTTGGAAAACACTATCATTGCCCGACCTCATTCCAACAAAGATGACTCTTGAACTTGCAAATCGCACTCTCGCTTACCCTGTTGGTATAGCCGAAGACGTGTTCATTAAAGTTGGCGCATTTACTTTCCCGGTCGATTTTGTCGTAGTTGATTATGAAATGGACCCTCGTATTCCTTTAATACTTGGTCGGCCATTCTTGAGAACCGGACGTGCTTTAGTGGATGTTGCCGAAGGTGAGTTAATCTTAAGAGTCGGGAATGACTCACAAATTTTCAAAATGGGGAAGCTTACATGCAAATACTATGGACGAGAATCAGTGAATATGATTAATGTGCTCGATGATTTTGTCGTCTACAACAATCCTCTATTCGAGTCTTGCAATGATAATCCACTCTTTCAAGATGATATGGATGATTCTCGCTCCACTTTGGAACCTTCTCCCATTTATGATTCTCCACCGGTCTTTGATGCTTATGATGATGATTCTAGCTCAGATTCGGATGATTATGATGACCTTACTTCTGAGTATCCCGAGCTGCCCACGTATGATGATTTCGATGAGGCTGATACTCTTTCGAGCGATTCTTCATATGATGAAGATCCTCCGCCATCACTCAATCCTCCTTTGGACGATTACTCATTTGAGGAAGATTTCTCTGAATTTCTCAACACGTACTTCCCTCATGAGAGTGATGCTCCTCCTTATGACTTTGAAGATTATCGTCTTGATCCTACTTTGGATTTGAAGCACATTCTTTCTAAGGAGAAGAAACCAGTCAACACCGAAATCCGTTGCACATATGATTTGACACCTCTTTGTCCTCCTTCTGAGGACGAGGTTGTGCTTCTTTGCGGATCTTCTTCCCACTCTGCTGAGCCCGAGTGCTATTTTCCCCTAAAGGAAAAGGTGTTCGACCCCGGTATTGAAGTTTTTAAGCCATCTCAGTATCCACCTGATGAAATAAAAGGAAAAATCTTTGGAAATTTTGAAGACATGCTTGCACCACTTCATCCTTGCTTCCACCGTGCTCCATCGCTGCTTAAGGGAACCTTGCCTACTCTTCTTTGGCTTGCCTTGTTCGCCTTAAGCTTGTGCTATTTGATGGACGAAAACTATGTCTTTGATCCTGGTGGATATGTTTCACGCTTCTTCCGTTGATAATCAAGGACGAGTCAGGCTCACGACTCGGTTAACAAAAATCAAGCGCTTCTTGGGAGGCAACCCATGCATCTATCTTTTCGCTTTCTTTATCATAAGTGTAGGGGAGACCCTTTCGTTTGCTATTTCCTCTCCTCTCTTAATCAGTGATTCGAGCTTCAATGATCCACTCTTGATGATTCTTGACGACCCGTGATTCCGTGTCCACTTCTTCCCGGTTCTATCCTAAACTCTTTTCGATTCACTATTTTATATTTTCTCAATATTAAAATAGGAATCTCTTTAGTTGTATTTTCCTTAGCAAGATTTAAACAACGTGCACAATGTCCTAAGTGTAGGGGAGTTTACTTCCACATGCTTAAACATTGAGGACAATGTTTATCTTAAGTGTAGGGGGGACTTCTATCGAAGTTAAGTGGTCTTTTCCTTGTATTTGTCCTCATTTTAACCGGAAAATCAAATTTTTCGACATTTTTCAAAAATTTTGATCTATTTTGGCCTATTAGTTTTTACCTTTGTATAGTTATTTATTTTCTTTGCTAGAATAAATGTTTAATAAAGTGGTTTTAATTTTCAAACGTTGTGAATCTTTTGACTCAACCCGAGTTACTTATCTAAGTTACTCTAGCTAGTATCCTTAACATGTTTAAGTCAAGTTTTGCTAGGCTTTTATATAGGGAGCTATAAAACGCGAAAGTCTTAACTCTCACGGGTTAAGAACAAGAACTTTTCGCAGGTTCCTATAATTGATCCTAGAGAGTCGTTTATCAAGGGAACTTTAAAATGCGATTTCTAAACTTGAAAAAGTCTAAGAATTTGCAAGATCCTATAGGCGACTCGAAAACCCAAAACTTTGATTCAATAGGCTAAGTATCCACGAGTCTCATTACTTGAGATTTTAAACTGTGGAGAACGAGAGATGATAGAGCCAATTATAAGTTCGGTATTCTTTCGTGAATTTATGTGAGTTAATTATGAGCCTATTCTCCTATCTCTTGCTAATAATTTATCTGCTAATAAATAAGGTTGTACGATTTGAAAAGTTACTTAGCTTCTAGCCCAAGATCGTTTAAAAGTTGCTCGGTATGGATTAGAGTTCATAGCCAAGGCATAACTTATTAAAGCGGGATGCGAAGATTGGCGAGTCCGAAAAGGCACTAACAAGGCATGAGGGCTATATTTTGTTGCTAAAGATCCAAAGTGATGTGAATAATCATTTATCAAAAATCAATATGAAGGATCGAGACACACGACGAAAAGCAAATACTCCCCAAAAGTCATGGAGAAGTGTATCCAAAAAGACCCTAACAAGGTATGAGGATAAATAGATCCAAGTCATAAAAGGAGGCGGATCGTTATATATCAAAGTCCAAAATAAAAATTGGAGAAAAATGAAGAAGTCGTGGTCCAAGTATGAATCTCTCAAAACTTCAAGTGAAGAAATTCCATTATGAAGAGAAGGCCATTATTTCATGAACGTCTCTCAAGGTTTGAAGTATGAAGTCGCTGCCAAATATCCGTCCGAGAAAGGTCTCAAATCGCGAAGCGAGTTATGCCAAGATATGAACTTTATGAGGTACCGAGAAGCAGTTTTAAAAGATTTTGTCCTTTAGCTAACTATTTATTAAATCGTTCACTTTATTTTCGGACTAAATAAACTATCGAAATAAGTCAAAAATGCATCTTCGTGATCATTCAAGACAAAAATAACATATAAGAGATACACCTAGGAATAAGGGAGTCTAAGTGAGTAATAGGCCCACATGAGTTCGTGATAGTTTACTAACTTATAATAACAATGATCTCGTTTTTAAGCTTGGTTTGGAGAAAGTGAAAGCTTGAGGATGATAATTATTCATAACATTTCCAAAGCCCAAGGTATGCTTTTGATTTCTTTATTTTGTACGTTTTTAATTTTCTATCTCTTTAATAAAGGCCAACGTGGATTGATTATGATGAAAAGTGTAATCTTGCTTTGTAACTAATGCATTGCATGAGGACATTGCAATGGTCAAGTGTAGGGGATTTGATATGTGTGTAAACACACATCTTTTCTACCACTTAATTACAATAATAACCGGACCAAAATGTGTATTTTATGTCTTTTATGTCGGAATTATGCGTGGTTTGTGTTTTTGTTGTGATTTAGGACGAAAAGGTGAAAAGTGGAAAAAACACGGACATTCACGGGCATTTACGGACTTTTATTGAAGAAAAAGATGAAAGACGAAGTCAAGAAGTCAAGAGTGCAAAAATAACGGAAGTCCAAGACCAATTCTGAAGATTTATCGAAGAAAAAGTCAAAAGACGGAAGTTTATCAAAAGCCGAAGAACTCAAGTCTATTTCATTGAAGAATTTAAAGACACGTTCAAAGAAATCCCGAAGCCAAAAGTCCTTAAAGTTCAAGTTTAAAGAAGATTAGAAGAATAAAAGACTAATGATGCAATTAATGAAGATTAAAAGAAGGAGGGACTTAATCTCGCAATTAAGAATAAATGAAGGAGGGGAGGAAGCTTCCTAATCCTCCCCTATATATAGATTAGGATGTTTATTATTTTTCGTTGTTGGCTAACTTGACAAATTAGTTCTTCCACATTTAATTTCTTGCACATTTAAATACTTGTCAATTTAATTACCTTGTCTTGCACATTAAATTCCTTTAATTTCAAGTAAGTTTCCATTTAATTCTTGTCAATCTTTACTTTATCTTGTTAATCTCTCATCTACCTTTCTTAATCTTTGATTTTCATGTTTATGTTTGTGTTAATGTTCTTATTTTTATTTTGATCAAGTGGGTTTTTGATTATTGTGGTTAAAGTTGTTAGATTTCTTGATATTGATTGTTTGCTTATGATTAATTGATGATTTGTTATTAGTTTGATTAAATCGTTTGTTTGATTTTAGTTAAATCTGTGGTAGATCTATTATTTTTGTGATCTCTTGTTCTTCGGGGGTGTTTGTTTGTGTTTCTGTATTCCCAGGAAAACTTCCGAGCCAAGACAAGAAAGGCTGTTCATTCGGAACTTTCAAAGTTCCAGACCAGTGGCTTTCATTCGGAACTAAAAAGTTCTGGATCAATAGACTTCATTCGGAACTCAAAAAGTTCCGACCCAAGCATTGCTCATTCGGAAGTCTTAAACTTCCGGATCAAGGGAAAGTTCCGACTCAACCAGGCTTCATCCGGAAGAGTTCCGGATCAGCAAAACTTCCGAGTCAGCATTGTTTATTCGGAACTCAAAAAGTTCCGGATCAATAGACTTCATTCGGAACTCAAAAAGTTCCGGATCAAGAAGATTTATTCGGAACTCAAAAGTTCCGAATCAAGAAGGCTTCACTCGGGACTCCAAGGTTCCGAACCAAGGGGCTTCATCCGGAAGTCTTCCGAGTCAAGGAGTTCAGGATCAAGATAGGTTCATTCGGAACTCAAAAAGTTCCGGATCAACTCAGAACTTCCGAATCAAGGTTTTTGTCAGGTTCTTCTTAGTCTTTCTTTTTAATTTTCTGTCTTTCATTTTTAAGCTTTATTTTTCCCGCCTTTTATTTAGTTGCACTTTAAATTTGCCTTAGCTTTATTTTAGACTTGCCTTAAGTTTTAGTTTCATTTTAAGATTGCCTTAGATAGATTTAAATTTGCGTCATTTATTTTAGCGCCCTTTAATTTCAGTCAAGCTTTTAAATACTTACACCCATTTACTTTAATTAGACTTAGATTTACTTTAAGGCACTTTTACGTTAATTGTTTCGCACTTTTATTTAAAAAACTACAACGACACATTTTTGTTCCACCAAAATAAAACTGAGTCACATAGAGAACCTAGATCAATTCGTTAAGATACCGAGAATACGAACTTTAATTTTTATACGGGGTGTCAAAAGCCCTGTATCAGAATTAAAGGACAGAAAATAAAAGCGTGACGAAAAATTAAATTGACAAAGTAATAAAAATAACACTTAAGAAAATGGCGGGAAAATAAATGCTTGAAAATAAAACAGTAAACAGAACCTGAGCCGGGATTCAAAATATTGTCACTATTCGGAATACCCAACTAGTACCGTTTATCCGGAGTATCACCTAGCTCCTTATCCGGAATAAACTTCGAGCCCTTATCCTGAATATGCAAAGTCCCCTTATCCAGAATCCTGGTTCCTATGGTTATCCGGAATATGCTGTCACCACTATCCGGAATAAACTTTGGTCCCTTATCCGGAATAATATAGATCTGCTTATCCGGAATAATACTCCCAAACAGCTTATCCAGAATAGTCTTCTGAACGATATCCGGAATCCTAGTTTCGACGCTTATCCGGAATACAGAACTGTCACTCCTTATCCGGAAGATGCACAAAACCTTTATCCGGAATAACTTCCTTCGACTTATCCAGAATACCCTAATTAGACCTTTATCCGGAATGAATACAACCACGTTATCCGGAATAATTTCCACTGACCACTATCCGGAATAAACAAAACCGAAGCTTATCCGGAATACATGTTCTCTTAGTTATCCGGAATGGGAATTTTACTTCTTATCCGGAATCCTTAGATATCACTTATCCGGAATAGACCACTGATGATTTATTCGGAATATTGTCCAGTTGTTTATTCGGAATAAAGGGGTGGAGGCAATGTTCGGAATACTAGGGTTTACCAAACCCGGATAACAACAAAATTCAAATAAGCTATAAACTACAAATAAGCTAAACACAAATAAGCACTAATCTAAAAGTTTAACCAAATCAAATTTAAGAAAAAGCTAATAAGCTAAAATTTTAAAACTTTTAAAAACACTAAACAATAAAAATATTAAAAATTAACTTTTTATAAAAATTAACTAAAAAGAACTTGATTAAATTTAAGAAAAACACAATAAGCTATAAAATCAATAAACTAACAAGATCAAAAACATAAAAGCATAACAAGTAATCAAATAAGCATGACAATAAGATAATAAGCCCAAAGATTAAGCATAGAAATAAAGGTAGAATGAGAGATTAAAGTAAAAAAAACTTGATTAAGATTAAGATTCAACAATTAAAATAAAGACAAGAATTAAAAGCTTACAAATTTAAGGTGCAAGCCAAGTAATGAAAGGTGCAATTAAGTAAATGTGCAAGTAATTAAAGATGGAAGAACTAATGTGTCAAATTAGCCAACAAGAACAAATGAAAGGAAATGAAAACTATTTATAGGAGGATTAGGGAGGTGCTTAGGAAGCTTCCTCCCTTCTTTCTTCTTTCTTTAATTGCATCATTAAGTCCTTAATCTTCTTAATTCTTTGACTTTAATGACTTTGTCTCGGGATTTCTTTAAACTCGTCTTGTAATTCTTCAATAAATTAGACTTGAGTTCTTCGGCTTTTAGTAAACTTCCGTCTTTTGACTTTTTCTTCGATAAATCTTCAAAATTGGTCTTGGACTTCCGTTCTTTTTGCACTCTTGATTTCTTGACTTCGTCTTTTGTCTTTTTCTTCGATAAAAGCCCGTGAATACCCGTGTTTTCTCCCCTTTTCACATTTTCGTCCTAAATCACAACAAAAACACAAACCACGCATAATTCCGACATTTACGACATAAAATACACGTTTTGGCTCGGTTATTATTTTAGTTAAGTGGTAAAAAGGATGGGTGTTTACACACCTATCAAAGCGGCCAAGACGGTGAATGAAGGGTTTGTTGCAGATGACACCATTGTTGTTTGAGTGAAGGTTTGGAGGATTAGAGAGAGATGAATAGTATGTGTGTGTGAAAATATGTGAGATGTGATAAAATGAAAATGAGTCAAGGGTTTGTAAAAAGCTTTTGCCGTTTTTCAATTAAAGCATTAAATGCAAATGTTTGCCTTTTGAGAAAAAGTGGGACCCCTTGACCCTTCATGTGATTTTTGTCCCCTTGGAAAACGGGAAAGTTGTTGACATTGAAGGACAATCATTCGAATTGAATACAATATATTAACTCCTATTGGAATGTAACTACCTCGTTACATTCAATTCCCTTAAATGCCCAGAGACAGAGATCACTTATCAGATTTGATTACCAATATTGAGCATACCCAGCTCAGCAACCAACCTAGTAAAACTTGGCTCAACCAGAGGCTTGGTGAAAATATCAGCGAACTGGTATTCAGTGGGTATAAAGTGAAGCTCAATATCACCTTTTAAAATATGGTCTCTGATGAAGTGCTACCCGATGTCAATATGCTTGGTTATGGAATGAAGTACCGGATTATTGGAGATGGCTATAGCACTTGTGTTGTCACAGAATATGGGAACCTTTTCATAGTTGATTCCATAATCAGCCAACTGACTCTTCATCCAAAGAACTTCACAGCAACCAGCGGCAGGTACATATTTAGCTTTAGCTGATGACAAGGCCACTGAGTTTTGTTTCTTTGCACTCCAGCAAACCAACTTTCCTCCAAGGATTTGATATCTCCCAGAGGTGCTCTTTCTATACTTTTTGGTCATAAGTTTGGCAAATTGTTTGCTCAAGGTAATGTAGGTTGAACCAAAAATTATTTCATCCACATAAATCTGTACTAAAATGACATCACCCTTGGACCTATTGGTGAACAGGGTTTGGTCAATGGTACCTCTGACAAATTTATTTTCAAGTAGGAATTTTGATAGAGTTTCATACCAGACTCTAGGCGCTTGTTTCAGCCCATAGAGTACTTTGTGAAGTATACAGACGTGATCAGGATAGTCATTGCTTTCAAACCCTGGGGGTTGATAGACATATACTTCCTCTACATGCTTACCATTGAGAAAAGCGCTCTTTACATTCATCCAGTATACCGTGAACCCCATATAAGCTGCAAAGGCTAAGAAGATTATGATAGCTTCTAATCTGGCCACTACTGCAAAAGTTTCATCATAATCAATACCCTCAGATTGAATGTAACCCAGCACCACAAGCCTAGCCTTGTTTTTAACGATCATGCCAGCTTCATCCCTTTTGTTTCTATAGACCCATTTAGTTCCAACCACTTGTTTTCCAGCTAGAGCTTTTACCAGAGTCTACACCTTGTTTCTCTTGATCTGATTCAATTCTTCTTGCATGGCTACAACCCAACCTTCATCCAGTAGAGCAGCAACCACATTCTTTGGTTCATCTTCAGAGAGAAAATCAGCGAAGAGGCATTCATTCGCTGAGGCAGTTTCCAGAGATCTTAATTTTCCTCTGGTGTTGACTCCCTTAGAGGGTTCACCAAGAAGATTCACCAGAAGAATATCTTGATTCCTACTCCATTTGGATTGAGGAGTAGGAGTCTCTGTGGGTTCAGGAGTCACAGCAGGTTCAATGAATGCTGGAGGTTCATCACATATAATTTCTTCATCCATAATCTCTTAATCTGTGTGAGAGATTGGTGAGATAAGGTCAGCATTCTCTTGTATGGGTGGTGGAGTGACTGATTTAACAGTTGCAACCTCTGGAGTGATGTGAAAGATTGAGTGAGGATCAAAAGCATGAACATAGGAGAAGTCCTTGTGACATACTTGAGGTGATTCCTTGGGATTTGAGAAATCATCCTTTGGATATGATTTGACTTCATTGAAATCAATGTCACATTCTTCTGAGTTGGTGTGAGTAATGACATCATCTGCTTCATTAAAGGTAACGTGAATGGATTCTTCAAGTTCTTGCCTGCGAATATTGGATACTCTAAAAGCTCTAGAGGTAGGAGAGTATCCAAGAAAGAATCCATCATCTGACTTTTCATCAAATTTTACCAGATGATCTCTGTAGTTGTGAATGAAAACAGGGCAACCAAAGATATGGAAGTAGCTTACATCAGGCGCTCTCTTCCTATACACTTCCTAAGCGGTCTTTCCATGTCTCTTCACAATAATGGATCTATTCTGTGTGTAACACGCTGTGTACACAGCTTCACCCTAAAACTGTTTTGGGAGTCTTGATTCGCTGAGCATCGTTCTGGCTGCCTCTATGAGAGTTCTGTTTCTTCTTTCAGTGACACCATTTTGTTCAGGGGTGCCTGGGTTTGAAAAGTTCTGTGAGATTCCCTTTTCATCACAAAAGGCTTCCATGACATGGTTCTTGAATTCAGTGCCATTATCACTTCTGATAGCCTTAACTCTACAGTCATTGAAGTTCTCTATTTCTCTGATGAAAGACATTATTCTTTCAGCTGCATCTCTCTTTCTTTTGAGAAAGAATACCCATGTGAATCTAGAGAATTCATACACAATGACTAGTGTATACTTGTTGTGATTGAGGGATTGTGGTTTTACTGGCCCAAATAAGTCCATATGAAGAAGATGAAGGCACTTATTTATGGAGAATGATTGTTTGGTTTTAAATGAGGCTCTGTGGTGCTTCCCTTTTTTGTAGGCTGAGCATGGTCTGTCTTTACTGAAGGTCATAGAGGGAAGCCCAGTGACTAAATCATTCTTGGCCAGTTTGTTGATGTTTTTGAAGTTGAGGTGGGAGAGTCTCTTATGCCAGAGCCAATTTTCACTATCAGAGGCTTTGGCAAAGAGACATGTGTTTTTTCCTTCTGGACATGATGTCATGTCAATAACATATACATCCCTTCTTCTAGGTTCAATTAGAACAACATCATCATTTTGATTGAAGATTGTTCCTTGGGTCTTGGTGAATAGAACTTTGAAACCAGCATCGCAAAGTTGACTGATACTGATTAAGTTGTGCTTCAGTCCATTGATATAAGCGACCCTTATGAAGGTGATTCCATTGATATCCACTGAGCCATATCCCTTTGTAGCCCCTGAGGAGTCATCTCCAAAGACTACTTTCGGACCAGGCTCCCTCTTATATCTATGCAGATATTGTTTAACCCCTGTCATGTGTCTGGAGCACCCACTATCCAGATACCAAACAGATTTCTTCAAGTATTCCTGCATAGATATAACAAAGCCAGATTAGTTTTGATGATGAACCCACGTTCCAGTGGGTCCATGCTGTCGCTGACCAGCGACATTGGGTCTTCTATGGTTCCTGTCTTCTCCTATTTGGTTGCAATCTCTGGTTTCATGACGCATGCTTCCACAGATGTCAAATCCAGGATAATGTTCACACTCATCAGAGTGATGGTCATAGAAGCCATAGTACTTGCAGGGAGGATATGGTCTGTAACCCTGAGAATTATCTATGGGTTTGGATTCAGGTCTCCTAGAGGACATGTGAGGAGTTTTTGACCTTAATTGGATTCTGGTTCTTTGAAGAACAATGGTCTCCTCATGTTCTCTAGAGGTATGTTCAGTGGACTCACATGTGATACATTTAGGTTTCTTAGTGCAATCCTCAGAGGAATGATTTTTGAAACCATAATGTTTGTAAGGTCTGAATAAAGCCCTCCCGTTTGAGCTGCTTGATCCCTCACCAAGAGAGTTGACAGATGGACTGTTTACCCTAGGGTTGATTTATTCTTTTAAACCCTTTACTTCTTTCGTCAGGGTGAGGAGAAGTTTCTTGGTGGGTGAAAGCTCTTCAGGGGGAGGAGTGGGTTTGGCATAGTCTTTGGCCACAAAAACCGTTTTGTGTGCTTTATCAACGACTTTGAGATTTGATGTCCCAGAGGTTTTGGTGGTAGGTTTTGGGCCAAGCAAGGAATCAGATGGGTTTGCACCAGCGAGTTTGGATAACGCTGGTACATCAGATTCCTTGTCAGAGACTTTCTCATCCACAGAGGTGGAAGACGGAGAAGGGTCATCTGAGGGGACAAATTTAACTTTGGGCACATGTATGTGATTTTTAAACCTACCCTTTCCCCCTATTGCCTGAACCACATCACCAGGAATGGATTTAGCAATTATTTCCTCCATAGTGGATTGAGCAAGGTTCCATTTTTCGATGGTTCTTCTAAGTTCAACGTTTTCATCATTCAAAGACTCATTTTCATGGAAAGTTTGCTTACCTCATTTTGAAGTTGATTGGCAAGATTCACAAAAGGTTTGAGATTAGTTAACTCAGATTGACAAAGATTTAACTCAGTATTAAGATTATGGAACTTGTTTAACAGGTTTTTTCTTTGTTCTTCCACAAAGTGGAGGTCAACTAAGGTGTAATCACTGACATGGTCTCTATCAGGACCTTCAGGCATAGAAAGTAATCTTTGTACCTTTTTCATGGTGATGTCCACCCATTGACCTGATCTTGCTTTGCTCTTCCCAACAACAGGTTCTTCATCAGCCACAACCATAAAAGCTCTGACAATCTTGGATCCTTCGTCCTCTGATGTAAGAGGTTCATCATCCTAATCAAATGAAGCAGCGATCAGACCTTTTTCAGTCTTTTTGTTGTCCTTTTTCTTTGCAGCGTCTTCAGCCTTTTGGTTAAGTTTCATCAGCTCAGCTTTCAATGCTTTGTACTTGACCTTGTAGTCCTTCTTTCCCTCTGAGTCAGCGTGGGAAGTTTGCTTGAAAGGTGATTGAGAAAACTTCTTTTTGCTGCTGTGGTTGCTGCTGGATGATAGAAAGCTCGGAGAGGAGGTTTTATTTGACCAGCAATATTCCTGAAAGTGACAAGTTTTTCCACAAGTGTAGCATGACACCTTGGATTTGTCGACTTTGGCAGCTCCAACTCTACCTGATCTCTTGTAGTATCTCTTTTGGTCAGCCAGAAGAGCTCTATCATGGAACTCAACATGCAATTCATCAAGAAATTCTTGACTGCTTCTTGTATCCTCTTCTATATCAGAGTCACTGTCTTGAAAGGAATGGTTAGCAACAAGAGCTTTTGAACCAGTGATTTGGGTGATAAACCTATCAGTCTCTGATTTGTAAATGGAGTCAATCAGCCCTTCTTCATAGTTATATCTACCAAACAGTTGGGCCAGAGTATCATTCTTGATAGCATTATTTTCTCTTAAGGTATGGCTTAGGGCTAAGCCATTTCCTAGGTAAACTGTTAAAAAAAGTAGCATTAACCTCAGCCTTAGGTAGAACAACTCCATTGTTTCCTAAATCATTCAACAAAATCTTATGCCTAGTATAAGTTTGAGCAACAGTTTCTGTTTCCAAAGCTTTAAAAACAATAAACTTGAGTCTCAAGGCTTGGATTTTGGTTTCTTTTGTTTCCTCTGGACCTTCATACCCTAGAACTAACTCAGTCCACATCTCTTTATCAGAGTTGCATTTGATTATGGAATTCATAATGTTCTTGGGTAGGCAAGAGACTATGATACTTTTGAGTCTCTTATCCTGGTTAGCCAGACGTCTATCCGCTGGAGACCATTGCTTAGCAGGCTTCTTAATGGGTCTCTCAGGGGTAGAGGAAACGGCCAATGGCACATAAATACCATTTTATAAGATTTCTATTAAGAAGGGTTCTAAGCCATCTAAATAAATAAGAAATTCACTTTTCCAACTTGAGAAATCTTCTTCATCAAACGCTGGAACATTGGACACATGTGACCCCCCACGAACATCAAGAAGTTGTGGAAGGTCATCATCGTTATTACCAGTGCTTACAACCGGTGTAGGCATGGTAGTAGATGTGGTGGCCGATGCATTGGTCGAAGTGTTACCTTGACTAGTTTGACCAAAGGGTGGTGGTATAGGAGACATAGTTTCAGTCATATTTGGATCTTGATTTTAAAAACAAGAACGGTTTATAAAAAGTTTTATAAATTAAACCGCTCTGATACCAATTGAAAGTCCCAAAATATAACAATTGTCGAAAATATAACTCGTATAAACACAAATACACAATGAAATACTTTTCAAACGAGTTAACTATTAAAAACAAAGTATTATAAAGTGCTATGAATACACCCGTTGAATAACTATAATAAATGACCCTAGAACGAGTAAACTTGATTCGAGACTCAAGTTTACAAGAGAACCTATGAGTTGCTGGTAGACAGCTGAGGGCTCAGAGGTTCTAAAGGGAGAAAGAACTTAGATAATTTTTATCCAAGCACAAGGGTTGAATAACTCTTCTTTCTCCCTCCTATTTATAGTGGAATGAGGTTGCTTCCTTAGTGGGAGTAGTTGATACGTAATAAGTGCGAAAACATTTATCCTTTTCACTTAAAACAAATAAAAACGAGAGCAAAACGTGTGTTTAATGTCGTAAAAGTCAGAATTATGCGTGGTTTGTGTTTTTGTTGTGTTTTACGACCAAAAGATGAAAAAGGAAGAAAACACGGGCTTTCACGGGCTTTTATCAAAGAAAAAGACGAATGACAAAGTCAAAAGATCAAAAGTGCAAAAGGAACAGAAGTCAAAGGCCTATTCTGAAGATTTATCGAAGAAAAAGACCAAAGACGGAAGTTTAATAAAGTCGAAGAACCAAATCTAATAAAATAAGAAATTAGAAGACGAGTTCATTTTATTTATCGACGAATCCCGAAACAAATTCGAGAATGACGAATTAATTAAGAAGACGAGAAGACAAGAAAGAAAGAAGAACAACACCAACTACAACCCCTCCACTATAACTAGACTTTTCCTTCATTTGTAATAGTAGTAGTTATCATTTTAGTTTTCAAGTAACTAGGAGTAGGTGTAATTAACTTTCTCTCTCAAGTTTTCTTTCATGCTTTTCATCTTTATCTTTCAATTGTTGAATCTTTAATCTTAATCTTTAATTCAAGCTTTTTAATTAATCTCGTTCTTCCTTTCTTGTTTTAATTTTGTGTTGATTTCGTTAATCATCATATAGCTTATTTGATCTATCTGCTTATTTGATTGAAGTGCTTATTTCTAATTTTTATTACTTTTTATGTGGTTGATTTTTATAGCTTATTATGCTTATTGCTTATTTTGTGATTTGCTTATTTTGATTAAGTGAGTTTTATAGTTTTAGTTATTAATTTAGATCTTGTTGATTTGTTTGATTTGGTGTTTGTTAGATTTTAATTTGTGTTTAGTTTGGCTTATTTTCTAGATTAATTTTGCTTATTTTTGGCTTATTTTGTTCCCTGTTTTTAGGATCTAAGATTTAGATTTGGTCGGTTAGTTTGCGTATTGTCAACTTCGGATAAGGGTTTATTTATCCGAAGATCATCATTTTTGTTTCATCCGAAAATAGTATTTTGAATTATCCGAAAAACCTTTAGTTTCAACTATTCCGAAAAAATCAGTTTTACTTTAGTTTATCCAAAATTTTTGCATTTATCCGAAAAAGCAATTTATTCCGAAAATACATTTATCCGAAAATAGATTTTAGTTTCAATTTATCCGAAAATTTATTTGGAAATTTTATCCGAAAAGTAGTTAAGTGATTTTATCCGAAGATTGTTATTAGAATTTTATCCGAAAATTTAGTTTATCCGAAAATAGCTTTATATGTAATTTATCCGAAGATTTTAAAAATATTTAATCCGAAGATTGTTATTAGAATTTTATCCGAAAATTGATAAAAAATTTATCCGAAAATTTAATTTATCCGAAAATAGCTTCAGTAAAATTTATCCGAGAACCTTGATTTCACTTCCCATTATCCGAAAATGTGTATTCTTTAGAAAGTGGTATATAACCACTAATATCTTTTCCATCCATTTTTATTGTGTCCCAATCTTCAACATGTTCATTATTTTACAACATATTTAGTTTTATCCGAAAGTCGTTTTTATTTTTATTCTGAAAGTCAGAAATTTTTAGTTTTATTTTTTCGTAAATTTTGGTTTTAGTATTTTATCCCAAAGTTTTAATTTTAATTTTTATTTAAGTGCCCATTTTTAATATATGTCTCGTTTCTTTATTGTTAGTCATTTAGTTAATTTTTAATATTTTTCGCATTTACTTTTTAAGTAGTTATAGATAACCAAATTTTCTTTTATCCACCAAGAACGACTGAGTCACACTTTCAACCGGGGATCAATTCGATTAGATTCGCTAGAACATGTATTTCACATCTAAAATTCAGTTATTAAAATGGGGCCGGTGCCGGCTCTTTTCGTAAAGATTAACGGCTTTTTGTGAGAGACGTGTTGGACTTTGGGATCCGTTCACTCGTGAACGTTATTTTTCTTGCTAAAATTTTAAAAAAATTTCAAAAAAAATCAAAATTTTCAAAAATCCAAAAACATTTAAAAAATTATAAAAAGCATTTCTTTTCTAAAGTTTTGCACCAAAAATATTTTTTTTACATTAACTTTGTTTCTTCTTCTATTTATTTTCTATCTTTTTCTTTTGTAGGTGTATGCGTACTCGTGCGCACATGAGGAAATCCATTCCAGCCGCTATCAAGACTCTTGCAATTGACACCATGGTTAACCGACCTATGATCAAGCTCTTGCAATCACAGTTGAAGGCAACGAAGATGCAATTGTGGTGCCAGATATTGGAGCCAACAACTTTGAGCTAAAAACCGGTTTTATTCAAATGGTCTCTGCAACACCTTTCTTGGGCCGCACTCATGATGATCCTCACGATCATATCAAGAGGTTTTTCCACTTAACTAATACTGTAAAATACAATGGGGTCTCACAAGAGGCTTCGTTTGCTCCTCTTTCCTTTCTCTCTCGAGCGACAAGCCCGGACTTAGCTTGATAAGGAACCACCCCAAAGTATTGCCACATGGGCGGACTTAGAGACTAAATTCATTAATTACTTCTTTCCACCCTCACGTACTACCGCTTTGCGGAATGATATCATTAACTTTGAACAAAAGTACGGTGAGACGTTTAGTGAATCTTGGGATCGTTTTAAGGAACTTTTGAGAAAGTGTCCACAACACGGTTTTATTAAAGTGCATCAAATTAATACTTTTTATAATGGATTAAGTTTGAATGACTAAGATTCACTAAATAGTGCTTCGGGGGGTAATATTCTTGTGAAATCCATGAACGAGGCTTGGGCAATCATTGAAAACAAGGCCAAAGTGCAAACTAAAAGTGTAAGCGCTACTATAGCTAGTAGTAGTGATAGTGGGACCAACAATCAAATTCAAGCACTTACTTCAATAGTGACTAAACTTGCCTTATATGTTCAAGATAATCCTAGTCAACATGTGAATGCCCTTAATGTGACTTGTGAAATATGTGATGGGCCACACTCGTATGCTAATTATGATAAGGCTTATAACCAATCTCACGGAGAAGTGTATGCTTACAACAACACTAAGAGGGTTCATTTCAAGCCTAATGTCGATGTTAATCATTTGTCCTATAATTCCACCAATTATTTGGCTCCACCTGGTTTTCAACAAAGACAACCCCCACCCACCCAAAACAACCAAGGGCCACCATGAGCTAATTTTCAATATAATGCAAATTGGAGGGGCTATAATGCTAATCAAGGAACTTATCAAGTGCAAAATCAAGGCTATCCAAACCAAGGTTTTAATCTTCAAGGTTTTCCACCATACAACTAATTCCCAAACCAAGGTTTTCCACAACAAGGGTTCAATTTACCTAATCCACAAATGGACTTAGTTCTTCAAAAGATTTCGGAACAAGATAAGAAATTAAAGGAAATCCAAGAGTCCACGGATAGGAAATTCGTTCAAATATTTCAAGCCCTTCGTCCCCAAGGTGCTCTTCCTTCAACAACCAAAACCAACCCTAGAGCTAATGTGAGTGCTATTACTACACACAGTAGAGCAACTACAGTAGGAGCTTCTACCCCTCCCCTAGTTACTCCACCTTCACCTCCTCCACCCCCATTTATCCATCCTCCTACCACGCCTAGTACTAGTTCTCCATTATCGTCTCCACCTCTTATTAACGTTGAACATAAGAAAAACCCTTCACCCTCTCAACCTTCAACCTCTCAACCTTCACTTTCTACACCTTCGCCTTCTCCAACTACACCTCCTAAGCCCAATATTCCTTATCCTTCTCGACTAGACAAGTGCAAAGTGCTCACTAAGGAGGATACTCAAGTTACTCCCTTTTTGAAGATGATCACACAAATGAACTTTAACATTAGTCTTGTTGAAGCACTTGTCCAAATTCCAAAATTTGTTAAAGCGTTCAAGGAGTTGCTTAATAAGAAGGAGAAGATGGCTGAGTTTGTTAATACTCGATTAAATGAAAATTGTTCTGCAGTCCTTCTCAAAGAACTTCTAGAAAAACTTGGAGATCCCGGTCATTTTGTGTTACCTTGTTCATTTTCTCAAATCAAGGAATGCACTGCCTTAGTCGATCTCGGGGCTAGTATCAATTTAATGCCGCTAAGTGTTTGGAAGAAGTTATCATTACCCGATCTTATACCAACACGTATGACTCTTGAGCTAGCAAATCGAACTCTCGCTTACCCCGTTGATATTTCCGAAGACGTTTTTGTTAAAGTTGGTACCTTCACTTTTCCAGTTGATTTTGCTGTTGTTGATTATGAGATGGATCCTCGTATTCCGTTAATACTTGGACGGCCATTCTTGCGAACCGGAAAAGCTTTAGTCGATGTTGCCGAAGGTGAGCTAATTCTTAGGGTCGGGAATGATCAACAAGTGTTTAAAATGGGGAAGATTACAAGCAAATCAAATGGAATAGAATCGGAGAAAATGATTGATGTGCTTCAAGATGAGCTTGTTACAACTCCTTTGGAAACTACAAATCTTGATGATTTTGTACTACACAACAATCCTCTTTTCGAGACCTTCTATGATAATCCACTTTTTCACGAACATGTGGACGATTCTCATGATTCTCTCTCCGATTTGAATGCTTCACCAATCTATGATGAATATGATTATTCTACTTCCGATTTGGATGATCCACCAATTTTTGATGATTATGATGATTTTACTTTCGAGTATCAATACATGCCGATTTATGATGACTTTGATGATGTTGACACTCTTTCGAGTGATTCTTTAAGTGTTGTGTCTTCTAATGATGATTTTGCTCCTATCTTTGATGAGGATCCTCCACCAACAATGCTTGATACTACTTTAGAGGATTAGTCTTTTGAGGAAGATTTCGCCACCTTTCTCAATACATACTTTCCTAATGAGCATGATTCTCCTACTTTGGATTTTGATTATACCCTCTACCCTCCTTCGGACTTTAAGAAACCCGTTTCAAAGGAGAAGAAAACGAACGACACCAACATTCACAGTACTTATGTTTTCTCACCTCTCTTTCCACCTTCTTCGGATGAGATTGTGCGGTATATGGGAGAATCTTTTTCAAGGTCTACTGAGTGTCATTCTTATTTTCCCTTAAAGGAAAAGGTGTTCGATCTAGGTATCACAGTTTTTGAGCCATCTCAGTATCCATCTGATGAAATAAAAGGAAAGACTTTTGGAAAATACGGGACTATGATTTCACCTTACCATACCTTCTATCACCGCTCTCAACTTTTGCTTAAAGGAACCTCACCTACTCTACTTTGGCTTGTGCTCTTCACCTTAGGCTTATGCTACTTGTTGGATGAGAACCATGTATTTGACCCCGGTGGATTTCTTCAAGGTTTTCTATAAACTTTCAACCATAGTATTCGGGGTCGAGTCAGGCTCGTGACTCGGTTAACAAAAACAAGCGCTTCGCGGGAGGCAACCCGATGATCTATCCTTCTTTATCCGTTTTCATAATAAGTGTAGGGGGACCATCGTAGGTGTTTGTTATATTCTTTCTTATGATGTGCAGGGGTTGGCGTTTTCAAAGATCCACTTTTGGTCACTTTTGATGACCCGTGATTCCGTGTACTCGTCTTCCCGGTTCTACCCTAAACTCTTTTGATTCACTATTTTATATCCATCAATGTTGAAATAGGAATCACTTTAGTTGTCTCTTCCTTAGCAAGATTTAAACAACATGCACAATTTCTTAAGTGTAGGGGAGTTTACTTCCACATGCTTAAACATTGAGGATAATGTTTATATTAAGTGTAGAGGAGACTTCTATCGAAGTTAAGTGGGCTTTTACACGAATATGGCCTCATTTTAACCGGAAAATTGATTTTTCGACATTTTTCAAAAATTTTGATCTATTTTGCCTAGTAGTATTTTCTTTTGTTGTCGTTATTTTCTTTCATCATATGTATTTATTCCATTTCTAGAATAAAGTCAAAATAATTTATAATATAAAATGGTTTTAACAAGTTTAGACGTCTTTGATATATTAGGCCCGTCGTGAATATTTTGACTCAACCCGAGTTTACTATTTCAAGTTTACTCTAGCTAGTATCCTTAACCATATGGACCTTAATTGGTTTATTAGGCTAAGCATCCACGAGTCTCATTCCTTGAGATTTTAAATTGTGTAGAACGAGAGACGATAGAGTAAATTATAAGTTTTGTATTCTTTCATGAACTTATGCGAGTTAATTATGAGCTTTTTCTCCCATCAATTGTCAATAAATAAATGCAATAAATAAGGTCGTACGATTTGAAAAATTACTTATCTTCTAGCCCAAGATCGTTTAAAAGTTGCTCGAGATTAATTAGAGTTCATAGCCAAGGCATAGCTTATTGAAGCGAGATGCGAAGATTGGCGAGTCCAAAAAGCCCTAACAAGGCATGAGGGCTCTATTTTGTTGCTAAAGATCCAAGATGATGTGATGAATCATTATTCAAAAATCAATATGAAGGATCGAGACACACGACGAGAAGCAAATACTCCTATAAAGATCATGGAGAAGTCTATCCGAAAAGACCCTACCAAGCTATAAGGATAAATGGATCCAAGTCCGAAAAGGAGGCGGATCGTTGTATATCAAAATCCCAAATAAAGATTGAAGAAAATAAAGAAGTCGTGGTCTAAGTTTGAAAAATCTCTCAAAAACTTCAAGTGAAGAAATTTCAATTATGAAGAGAAGACCATTATTTAAAGAACGTCTCTCAAGATTCGAAGTATGAAGTCAATGCCAAATATCGGTCCGAGAAAGGTCTCAAATCGTGAAACGAGTTATGCTAAGATATGAACTTTATGAGATTTCGAGAAGCCGTTTTAAAAGATTTTGTCCTTTAACTAACTATTGATCAAATCATCCTACTTTATTTTCGGCCTAAATAAACTATCAAAATAAGTGAAAAATGCATCCTCGTGATCATTCAAGACAAAAATAAAATATAATAGATACACATAGGAATAAGAGGGTCTAAGTGAATAATTGAGCCACATGAGTAAGTGTTAGCTTTACAAACTTATAATAACAATGATCTCATTTTTAAGCTTGGTATAAGGAACGTGAAATTTGAGGGTGATTAATATTCATGACACCCAAGACCTAATTTAAGTCTTTGATTTCTTTACAAGTTTCTTCCTTCAAACATTTCCGTATTTTTCTATCTTTTTAGTTTCTCTAGTATCGTAGTATGTAATAGAGGCCAAGGTGGGTTAATTATTAGGAGAATATAAATCTTGCTTTGAAATTAATGGATTGCATGAGGTCATTGCAATGGTCAAGTGTAGGGGATTTAATAAATGTGAAAACACTTATCCTTTTATCACTTAAAACAAATAAAAACGAGACCAAAACGTGTGTATAATGTCGTAAAAGTCAGAATTATACGTGGTTTGTGTTTTTGTTGTGTTTTAGGACCAAAAGATGAAAAATGAAGAAAACACGGGCTTTCACGGGCTTTTATCGAAGAAAAAGACGAAAGACAATGTCAAAAGATCAAAAGTGCAAAAGGAACGGAAGTCAAAGGCCTATTCTAAAGATTTATCAAAGAAAAAGACCAAAGACGGAAGTTTAATAAAGTCGAAGAGCCAAATCTAATAAAAGAAGAAATTAGAAGACGAGTTCATTTTATCTATCGACAAATCCCGAGACAAAGTCGAGAAAGACGAATTAATTAAGAAGACGAGAAGACAAAGAGAAAGAAGGAAGAACAACACCAACTACAACCCCTCGGCTATAAATAGACCTTTTCCTTCATTTGTAATAGTAGTAGTTGTTAGTTTAATTTTCAAGTAATTAGGAGTAGGTGTAATTAACTTTCTCTCTCAAGTTTTCTTTTAGGCTTTTCATCTTTTAATCTTAATCTTTTATTTGTTGAATCTTTAATCTTAATCTTTAATTTAATCTTTTCATCAATCTCATTCTTCCTTTCTTGTTTTAATTTTGTGTTGATTTGGTTAATCATCATATAGCTTATTTGATCTATTTGCTAATTTGATTGAAGTGTTTATTTCTAGTTTTTATTACTTTTTATGTGGTTGATTTTTATAGCTTATTGTGCTTATTGCTTATTTTGTGATTTGCTTATTTTGATTAAGTGGGTTTTATAATTTTAGTTATTAATTTAGATCTTGTTGATTTGTTTGATTTGGTGTTTGTTAGATTTTAATTTGTGTTTAGTTTGACTTATTTTCTATATTAATTTTGCTTATTTTTGGCTTATTTTTATTCCCTGTTTTTAGGATCTAAGATTTAGATTTGGTCTGTTAGTTTGCGTATTGTCAACTTCGGATAAGGGTTTATTTATCTGAAGATCATCATTTTTGTTTTATCCGAAAATAGTATTTTGAATTTATCCGAAAAACCTTTAGTTTCAATTATTCCGAAAGTATCAGTTTTACTTTAGTTTATCCGAAAATTTCGCATTTATCCGAAAAAAGCAATTTATTCCGAAACATACATTTATCCAAAAATAGCTTTTAGTTTCAATTTATCCGAAAATTTATTTGGCAATTTTATCCGAAAAGTAGTTAAGTCATTTTATCCGAAGATTGTTATTAGAATTTTATCCGAGAATTTAGTTTATCCGAAAATAGCTTTATATGTAATTTATCCGAAGATTTTAGAAATATTTTATCCGAAGATTGTTATTAGAATTTTATCCGAAAATTGATAAAAAAATTTATCCGAAAATTTAGTTTATCCGAAAATAGCTTTAGTAAAATTTATCCGAAAACCTTGATTTCACTTCCCATTATCCGAAAATGTGTATTCTTCACAGAGTGGTATATAACCACTAATATCTTTTCCCTCCATTTTTATTGTGTCCCAATTTTCAACATGTTCATTATTTTACAACATATTTAGTTTTATCCGAAAATCGTTTTTATTTTTATTCCGAAAGTGAGACATATTTAGTTTTATTTTTTCGCAAATTTTAGTTTTAGTATTTTATCCGAAACTTTTAATTTTACTTTTTACTTAAGTGCCCATTTTTAATATTTGTCTCGTTTTTTATTGTTAGTCATTTAGTTAATTTTTAATATTTTTCACATTTACTTTTAAGTAGTTATAGATAACCAAATTTTCTTTATCCACCAAGAACGACTAAGTCACACTCAACCGGGGATCAATTCGAATAGACCAATCTAGAACACATTTCAATTTATTAAAATTCAGTTATTAATACGTGTCATCTTCTGAGTGGAAGAGTACAACGTATCAAATTCATGTCCAAATCGAGACATACCTTTAAACTACTTTAGGTGAACAGTTCTGTCAACTGTTCACCTTTTGTCCCACTAGGTCGTACTATGATTTATCTTGAATCTCTTGTTTTATCCCGCTCAAAACACTTTGTAGATTCTCCCGCCTAAACTATAAAAGGATGAGACAAGCTTTGCTTGCATAAGACTTCTAGGGTTGTAAGTGATCTCTGAGTATTGTCAACTCAGAGATCCTTGAACACCAGCATATTCCTTATACATCTCAGCTATTCATAATTGTTGGTAAGTATGACTTCAGATTGTCTTCGACTTCTCTGACGTTGTCTTTGACTTGAATGTTCCTGGTGTGCCAGCTGAGGCTTTGCCTTCCGCTGGTCTGGTCTCTGTCACTGGTCCTCTCAGCGACCAGTAACACTTAGTCTAATTTAAACAAATCTATAATGGGCCATAGTTAAAACTTTGATTGGCCCAACAAATTGCCTGCGGATGCGCAGATTAAGTGTGAACGACTAAAGACGGCTATTAAGGCAAGTGGAATTTAAAATTGCGGCTTTTGTTTTTTATCGTTTTTATTTTTGTACTTTTAAATATTTTAAATTTTGTATCGTTTTTTATGTTATGAGTAAAAGTTCTTAATTCAGTGCGTCTTACGTGTTTATTAATTTAGTGCATTTCCGTTTTATTTACGTTTTTAGTTTAAAAATAAAAGTACTAAAAAATGGGTTGGAACAGTGAGTTTATATGGTTGAATGATGAGTTTTTGGTGAATTAAATGAGAGGAGATAAAACTAGTGTGACGCTAAAGTGTATGTGTGTTTCCCACTTGTGACTTCCTTTAACCTAAGTATTCATACATAGAGTACTATAGCCGCTCTGGTTTATAAGAAATATATATAACTATTATAGTTTTTTCTTTAATTTTTAAAAAATAATACTTTCACGTTTAAATCAACAGTTAATGTTTTCTTTAAAAAAATTTGCAATTTTTTGTTGATGATTTTAGTGTCATCAGGTGTTTTAGTTAATCGAGATTTACTAGATATCAATAAGATTTCATATTTAGCTCGGACACGAGTTAGAAAAAATGTAGAGTGCACAGTCGTTGAGGTAATATGTTTTCGCCCACAAAAAATTAAGATGCAGGGGTCAAGGGGCAGAGCTCAAAACCTAAACGATTTTTCCGAATCGGTATTACTCCCTCCGTCCCATTAATAGTCCAAGTTACTATTTTTGGACGTCCCAAATTAATAGTCCAGTCCAAAAATAGATAAAAAAAATATATGCTAAGTTTACTATATCACACTAACTTGAGGATATTATTACAAACACTAAAGAAGTTGTAAATTAGTTGGTTATGGGTAAAATTGACATTCTGTCAAAAGTAAAAGAAAAAAAGCCGAAAAAGTGATGTTTTTATTAAATTGCGTGTTTTTGTTCGGTGGACTGTTATTATGAGACGGAGGAAGTAAGGATTTACCTTATTTTTCCGCCAAAACCCAACCAATATGTCTATTGGTAAAAGGTTGCAACTGTTCGGTTTCAACTGCTTTGTAACTGTTTATAACCGTCGTTATTATCTGTTTATTAACAAATACATTGATTCATATGAAAATAACGAAAATTAATAATTTCTTTTTGTTTTTGCTTTGATCCGTGTTTAGAATTAAAGTATTTTTGGTTGAATTCTCTCGATAAATATTTTGTGTAACTCAAGGACAAATAAAATTGAAATACTTTATACAATAATAAACTCAACACGATTCAAATCAGATATATAGAAATCATCACACACTCCGACTCTAGTGTCTGTTTCATTTTTGATTGAAGTAATGACCATCGAATGAAGGGCATGAGTCATAGTGATATGATTCACTTAGGCTACCCGCAACGCAGCCTGAATAATTAAGTCGTCAGTAGGTCGCGACCGAATCGCAGCGTTGCGGCGATTCGGTCGCCGGACTAGGTCGAGGGTAAAACGACCTTAGGCACGACCTATTTTGATATTCGGTCTCCCCCATGTGTTGTGTTTGTGTGTTTTATAAAAAAAAACTTTTTTTTTCTAAATTTAACATGTTTTAATCGTGTTTTAATTATATAAATTTTATAAAAAAATTCTAAATTTTAATATATTGAGCTTTGTTTAATTCCTCACAACATATATTAATTTGACAATTTTTTGAATTAGTTTTAGCTAATGCATTATACCCTATTTACTTCTAATGTTTCGTAATGTTTTTTAGTTTATGTAATTATTTTTTTTAGTGTAATACGTGTTGTATGGAATAAAATGTTTTTTTTGGAATAAAATGTTATTTTTATTAAATATAAAATGTTATTTTTATTGAATATAAAAAAAATTGAATTAAGTCGTACTAGGTCACCATGTTGTGACAAATAGGTCGTACTAGGTCGCCGACCGAAAAAACTAGATCACAATCTAGTAGCGTTGTGGGTAACCTTAACAAATAGGAACATTGAACACATATAAAAGATGGTCAACTGGATCTTGGCACGTGCATACGATTAAAGAAGATCGTATAACGCTTTCACATGATAAATAACACGATGTGTCGACAAGTTCGACATTTTACCTCTTCCGTACGTTGTGCGTGACCACACATTTTTATAAAGAGATTCATTCATTATATTTCTACTTTTTTGTTCTTTTGTTAGCATGTGTCAAACATTTTTACTTTTATGTCATTTCTTGTTTTACCTTTTTTCCCACAAATTGCGGTTTAGTTAAATTTATATATTTTGGTTTGTTAATCTCACAAACATAGTACATTAGTAATGTGAGACTGTTGTTTGTTTTATATGTCTGTATTCGAGAGAAATAGAGAATGAACTGCATTACTCATATACAAATTGTTATGGTGGATCTGTATGCTGAAAGTTTATGGACATAAAACTAAATAGTCGTGTGATAGGATCGAACTCGGGATTACGGGATTACACACAATACGTAAAAGGGTTAATTAATTTTAATAAATATATTTATTATATTTATTAAATATAAACCGAGCTTAACTTAAACGATCGTTAAATAAATTAAAAGTTAAGTGTAACGAGCGTTATGAAATTAAATAGAAGAAAGGAGAAACGGAAGGTTCCGGAAGACACCCCAAGGGGGTGTCGACCGTCGGTTAACAAAGGGGGAAAAGGGGAAGTTTTTTACTTTCCTAATTCGTTTATAACTTGGAGAATAAGATTTGTCAAGCCTATATATAAACACCACATGGCCTTCATTATTTTTTGTCCCTCCCTCTCTTCTCTTCCTGCGATCGCAACAAACACCCCTTCTAGGGTTTCGGTTTGTTTTCGATTTAGCTATTATTCACAAGTGTTGAAGCTCCGGTTTGCAAGTGCTAGCATCACGCTTAGCCTGTTGCATTACGTGTGTAGAAGAGCGTAATATAGTTTAACTATAAACTATATCTTGGTATTCTTCATATAAACCCTAATTCGAGATTCGTCGGTGTTCTTGTGGAATTGCTCTAGCTAAAAGGTATAAAACCTAAACCCGATTAATTATGAATGTGTTATTAATTATGATCTTGTTAAATCGCTTCCGCTATGTGTGCTTTGATCTTATTTAGGGTTTAGCGTAATTGTTATGAGCTTTATAAACCTTTAGTGGCATCGAGAGCCGTTTTAACATGTTTTAATTATCGTGATCTAAAGTTTTTCTAACTAATATTGATTTGAGTTAAAATCACATGATGTTTTTTAGGTTTTCACAAAAATTAGGGTTTTGTTTTTAAATTAAGTCGGTTTAGCCGAATTTTTTTTAAAAAAAAATAATAAGAATTTGAAACCCTAAAAAATTATATGGTGATTATCTTTAGATGTTTTGCATGAAGTAATTGTTATGTCATGTATGGGTATGATCCGTAGAGAGATTTAATTGTTAAGATTATGTGGGAGATCCGTGATGAACATGCATGTTTTCACGGATCATATGATTTTATATGTTATTGCTTTATTTGATTCAAAGTTTTAAAATTAGGGAAGACTTTTTATGTTTATAAAAATCCTAAATTTTATGTTCTTTGAATAAATTGTTATGCATGTGGCTATTTGATTTAGTTTTTTTTTGTACCTACTTGTTTTCATATGTTTTATATTGATTGTATGTTGTAAACAAGGGTAATTTTTCCAAAAAAAATTAATATGGACTAAATCATATAAAGATTAATGAATTGTTTTGAGCTCTTATTTACATATGATTTGCGTTGATTGGAACTGCAATAATAACTTAACGGCCTACTCAATTTTTTCAAACTATAAAGTGGGTATAACGCACTGCTGGTCATGAACCCGGTTAAGGAAGGAGGTGTTATGCTTTAGCGCTGACCAAATTTCCGGCTTGCCTGTGCGTCAAAGTTGGAATTACCTACGGTTATTATTTACATAATTCCTTAAGGTTGATTTAACCGCAAATTCACATCCGAAAAACAATGAATAAGGTTATTGCTTTGTGCTTTAGCTGAGTTCTAGAAAAAGTACGGTGTGAATTTAGTTGTGGGTAAAATCTTTAATTGGTTTAACCAATACCTGAACTTGCAAATATGTGGCTAAATTTTAGTCTCACCAAAAGGTTTACTAAATTTTTTTTATTAAACTTATGCTATGGAGATGTATGCATGCTTCTCCATACATGATTTTGACACCAAAATCAATACCCTTAAATTTAAGTCTTATGCCATCTAATTGACGAACACTTGAAGTTACAATTGTCGTCATATGAGATTTGGATGATATTGTAATGGAGAGAAAACTTCATGACTGAATAAGATTGCACATGAAGGTTTTGCATTCTTTAGATTAGTTGACTTGATTGAGTTACTCAGTGAGATCTGGAAACTTAAGACATAAAGTAGGGATGAAACATGTTTACGATATAAAATGACTTTTGGCAACGTAAATCCCTAAAAATATCTAGAAATTGCAAATTTGTTTGTCAATTATTTTTCGACAAGTTACCATGTTGAGTACATTTATCACTAGCAGATCAACTGATGTGATAAGTTTATGTTAATGTGGATTCTAGTTTTCAAGGAAAATACTATGGTTTTAATTACCGGGGTAATTTTATTTTCTTGAATGATATTATCGAAAATACTAATATTTTGAACATATTTATGTAGAAATGGATCAACCCGAAAACAACATGTTGAGTTCTGCCTTCAAGACTTATCTTGAACGTTAGGAACTAACTGGCCCAAACTTCAACGATTGGTACCGTTCACTGCGAATTGTCTTGAGAGTAGCGGGTACTTCTGATTACTTGACCAGTGCGTTTTCTGCGCCCCGTGGCCCTAATGCTACTCCAGTTGAAAGACTGATTTATTAGGCAGAGGTTAAAAAGCACAATGATATGGCCTGTTTAATGCTCGGAAAAATGGCTCCTTTCTTGCAAAGGAAATTTGAGCTATTTTCTCCAAATCAAATGCTTGAAGAGCTCAAGGCAATGTATGAGAAGCCTTAGGCTGTGGAGATCTACAACTTGGAAGATGCTTTGCACAGTTGTAAGCAAGCCCCTGGGAAACCCGTAAGTGCAAATTATCAAGAGATGAAGGGTTATACGGAACAACTCATCGCATTAGGGAAACCCTACGACTATGATATGGCAATTAACCTAATCAATAGGTCTCTTAATAGGGACTTCAATGATTTCGTTAGGAACTTTTATATGCATTGCGCGGGGAAGACAGTTAATGACTTGCACGCAATGCTCATTGACTACGAAAAGGGTCTAAAGGACAAGGCAAGTACATCTACTTCTACCCCTCCTGTGCTTTATGTACAAAAGGGTGGAGTGAATAAGCCAAAACAGCACAAGAACAACAAGAAAGGCAAAGGCAAGGGTGATAAGGGCAAACAAGTTGTGACTTATTCTAAACCTAAGCAGAACTTTGTCAAGAAGAGTAAATCTCAGAAGGATGAGACTTGTCACCATTGCAAAGCAAGTGGTCACTGGAAGAGGAACTGCCCTCTTTATCTCGAGGAGTTGCGAGAAATAAAGAAGAAGGCTGAGCTTAGTGCTGCAGCATCTTCAGGTAACTTACATTTGATAGAGTTATTTAATCTTACATATAAATCAAATTCCTGGGTATATGATACGGGATGTGGTATTAACATTTGTAATACTATGCAGGGATTTGAGTTGGAGAGGAAGTTTACCTATGGGGAACAATTTCTACATGTGAGCAATGGCGCACAAGTATCGGTTGAAGCTATAGGAACATTTAATCTAGTTTTACCTTCGGGTCTAGTACTGAGATGAAATAATTGTCATTATGCACCAAAAATTGTTGGGGTGTTATTTCCTTTCCTTGTATGTTGGATCTTAGATTTATTCACACTATTGATAATAATAGAATTTCTGTTTTCAAAGATGATTTATTCTATTTTGATGTAATTTCTGTGAATGGTGTTTTTGAAATTAACATGCATGATAATAATTCCAAGAGAAAGATTAATTCTGTTTTTAGCATGAATAAGAAGAGAAAGTTAGACAAGAACTCTTCTTATCTTTGACATTATAGACTTGCCAATATTGGGAAGACTCGCATACAAAAGCTTCAACGTGATGGCCTTTTGGAAAATATCAATGATGAATCATTTGATAAATGTGAGTCTTGTATCTCTAGAAAGATGACCAAGAAACCTTTTAATAGCAATATTGAAAGGGCTACTGAACTACTTAGTTTGATACACACTGATGTGTGTGGACCACTTAGACATGTGTCAAGGAAAGGTGCTAGCTACTTCTTAACATTTACGGATGATTATAGCCGTTATGGTTATGTTTATTTACTTAAGTATAAACATGAGGTATTTGAAACATTCAAAGTGTTTAAAGTAGAAGTAGAATTGCAACTAGGAAAGAAAATTGAAGCTGTTCGTTCCGATCGAGGTGGTGAATATTTAAGTCAAGAGTTTAAAGATTATTTAGGTGAGAACGGAATTGTTCAGAAACTTACTTCTCCATATACTCCACAACAAAATGGTGTATCTGAAAGGAGAAATCGTACATTATTGGATATGGTAAGATCTATGTTTAATCTTACAACTTTACCTTTATCCTTTTGGGATTATGCTCTAGAATCTGTTGTTCGTATTCTGAATATGGTTCCCACAAAGAAGGTTGATAAGACACCATATGAATTATGGCATGGCAAAAAGCCATATTTGTCTTATTTGAAAATTTGGGGTTGTGAGGCGTATGTGAAACGTGACTCTGGAGATAAACTCCAACAACGCTCAGTAAAATGTATCTTTGTAGGTTACCCTAAGGAAACTATGGGTTACTACTTTATTATCTACCCGTGAACAAAGTTATTGTTGCTAGGTATGGAGACTTCCTTGAAAATGATCTTGTAAATCAAGAATTCAGTGGGATAAATTATGATATTGAAGAAATTCAAGAAGATACATTGCCTTCTGAAAATACTAGCGAAGAAATTCCAATAGAGCCAGAAGGTCTGGGAGCTCCACCGGAATTAATTCCTCCACGTAGGTCTGGAAGGACTATACGTGCGCCGAGCAAACTATGTCTTAACATAGGGGATGATGAGGAGGAAGTAGGGGATCTTAGTGAACCTACTAACTATCGATCCGCAATGCTTGATCCAGAAAAGTCTAAATGGATAGTTGCGATGAATGAGGAAATAAAATCCATGAAAATCAACGATGTTTGGATTCTTGTTGATGCGCCTAAAAATGATAAAGTAGTTAAAAATAGGTGGATTTTCAAGAAGAAAACCGACATGGATGGTGAAGTATAACCATACAAAGCACGTTTAGTAGCTAAAGGTTTTACTCAAACTTTTGGCGTAGACTACGAGGAGACATTTTCTCCTGTAGCAGACTTACGAGCTATTAGGATTCTCATAGCTATAGCAGCATACTATGACTATGAGATATGACAAATGGATGTTAGAACTTCCTTCTTGAACGATTGCTTAGATGAAGAAATCTATATGCAACAACCGGAAGGGTATGTTGATCCTAAATATCTAAAACGCGTATGCAAACTTTAAACATCAATTTATGGTTTGAAGCAAGCATCACGTCAATGGAATAAACGAATTGATGGAGAAATCAAAAAGTTCAGATTTATTCAAAATCGTGATGAGCCATGTGTATATCGCAAAGCTAGTGGGTAGTGTTCCTAATTTTATATGTCGATGACATATTAATGATGTGAAGTAACATTCCAAGACTTAAGGAAGTTAAGGATTATCTTGGTAAATGTTTCTCTATGAAGGATTTGTGAGATGCTGCATATATTCTGGGAACTAAAATCTATCGAGATAGGAAAAGACGGTTAATTGGTCTTAGTCAAGATGCTTATATTGATAAGATATTGAAGAAGTATAACATGCATAATTCCAAGAAAAGTTTTCAACCTATGGAAGTTAAGTATGAATTAAGTCATGAGTTAGATGAATCAACACTTGAAGAAGTGGCTTACATGTAAAAGGTGCCATATGCTTCGGCTGTAGGATCTATTATGTATGCTGTAAGATGCACAAGGCCTGATGTGGCGTTTGCTTAGAACTTGGTCAGTCGATACCAACAGAATCCAGGGAAGCTCCACTGGACTGCTGTTAAACCTATACTAAAGTATTTGAGGAGTACGAAAGATATGTTTTTGGTATTCGGGGGTAAACCAGACACAGAACTGAATGTTACAGGTTTCTGTGATGCGTCTTGGCAATGTGATAAAGACGATACGAGGTCTCAGACGGGTTACGTGTTTGTCATCAATGGAGGAGCAGTTGACTGGAAGAGAAAGAAGCAGACAACCATTGCTATGCATGCAACTCAATCTGAGTACATGGCCGCTTTAGAAGCCGCAATGGAAGTTGTTTGGATTAGGAAGTTTATTAGAGATCTTGGAGTGATGCCTTCAATTAAAGAACCTATTGATATGTATTGTGACAGTTCTGCTGCAATTATATTCGCCAATGATCCTAGAGTCATGAAAGGCGCCAGACACTTTAAACGTAGATATCACTACGTTCGAGAACAAGTTGAAGCTCGTGAAATAAAATTAATAAAAGTTCACACAGACGATAACGTAGTTGATCCTTTTACTAAGGCTTTACCTAGACCAAAGGTAGTTAAGCATGCCAAAGCGATTGGGCTGCAACTAGCTAGCGAACTCATGCAATAAATCTGTGATTAGTATTTGGATAAAGGGTGTTAAGACATTATTGAAGTGATGAAATAAAGATTGAGTTTCGTTTATTTTATGTTATTTGATTTTGTATCCTATTTTACATATTCTAATCCATGAATAAATTGTTATGTTCTAAATGTCCGTTGTCAATTAATAATATGGGAGTATTATTAAACTAAGACAATTCAAAATAGTGACAGAGTATACTTGAAAGTATATTGGTCAATTTTGGATGATATTTGATGAATCAAATATTGGACTTATCCCAACTATATGATTTTACTTTATGGATCTTTGTCATTAAGTAAATCATAAATAGTTATCCTTAGACCTGAGATACCAGGAAACTGTCACGAATGTAGTGTATTTCTGTGAGATAACCTAACGCTAAACGTAACTGGTAGCTATAAGGGTTATTTTCAGAAGTGTTGCAAAGTTCGTAAGTTTCGCTTGCAGTCAAAATGGGATTTGTTTCCTTCAAATTATTTTCAAGTATAATACAGCTGGGCCCCTCGGGGGAGTAGTAAGATGTTTGTGTGGCCACACCCAAATTTGTTTTGGTAATCTTGCTATATCCGTAAACGAGAAACGGAATGGTTAATGAAGGAATGACTGAGATCCATATCCTATTAACGTTGTATTTGAAATGAAAGGATAATAATAATGATGAATCATTAAAAGGTTTTGTCTAGGAGACCTTACTCGAGTTGTACTAGTGACATTGTTAGTGTAACTAGACGCTAGTCAATGTAATCACGATATTCAAATTTTGTCCAAGTGGGAGCTGAAAGTTTATGGACATAAAATTAAATAGTCGTGTGATAGGATCGAACTCAGGATTACGGGATTGCACATAATACGTAAAGGGTTAATTAATTTTAATAAATATATTTATTATATTTATTAAATATAAACCGAGCTTAACTTAAACGATCGTTAAATAAATTAAAAGTTAAGTGTAACGAGCGTTATGAAATTAAATAGAAGAAAGGAGAAGCGGAAGGTTCCGGAAGACACCCCAAGGGGGTGTCGACCGTCGGTTAACAAAGGGGGAAAAGGGGAAGTTTTTACTTTCCTAATTCGTTTATAACTTGGAGAATAAGATTTGCCAAGCCTATATATAAACACCCCATGCCCTTCATTATTTTTTGTCCCTCCCTCTCTTCTCTTCCTGCGATCGCAACAAACACCCCTTTTAGGGTTGAGTTTCTTTTCAATTTAGCTATTATTCACAAGTGTTGAAGCTCCGGTTTGCAAGTGATAGCATCACGATTAGCCCGTTGCATTACGTGTGTACAAGAGCGTAATATAGTTTCACTATGAACTATATCTTGGTATTCTTCATATAAACCCTAATTCAAGATTCGTCGGTGTTCTTATGGAATTGCTCTAGCTAAAAGGTATATAACCTAAACTCGATTAATTATGAATGTGTTATTAATTAGATCTTGTTAAATCGCTTCCGCTATGTGTGCTTTGATCTTATTTAGGGTTTAGCGTAAGTGTTATTAGCTTTATAAACCTTCACATGCATGTAATACAAAAAGGTTGGCTGATATTAGGTTTCAAAGATTGTCAGATATGTAGATGGATTCAAGAACCATTCCATTACTTTAGCCATGAACGTCTAAAGATTGTGTGCTCGTATAAGTGTACACCAACGATTTTTTATTTATTTTTGAACGGCAATTAAATTAAAAATTCATAGAAAGAAGCTAGCTAGGAGATAATTACAAAGAGTTAGGTATATATAACGTTACAAAAATTAAATGATCACCCTATCATATTTAAAGAAGAGACGTGATTCTTACAACAAATATTAGACGATGGAATCCCAAGCCCGGTTGTGAGTTTGGATTCATTAGATTGAGTAGGAGACATGACAGTCCCAAATGGGAAAACGTATTCATCAAATCGTACATGTCTCGAGATAATTATCTTATTGGAGGATAAGTCGAGACATCGATAACCACGGTAATTGGCAGGGTAACATAGAAATATGCATCGTGTAGAACGGGGTTCGAGTTTGTGTGCAACATCAACATGAGGATAAGAAAGGCATCAAAAAATACGCAGATGTTCATATGTGGGTGTTTGGTTGTATAGTTTCGTGAATAATATTTCATTATTAATGGCAGTAGAAGGTAATATGTTTAGAAGATGAGTGGACATATTAAGAGCTTATACCCAATAAGAGGGAGGCATGTGAGCTTGAAATAGCATTGTACAGATTAAATTATTAATGGTGCGAAGCATACGTTCCGACTTTTCATTTTGCTGGGAAGTACGAGGGCATGAAAAGCGAAATTGTATGCCGTTTTAGCGAAAAAGGTCATGGAAATGAGTGCTGTCATATTCACCCCCATGGTCACACTCAAGGTTCTAAAAGGCGCGCCATGGCGGCACAGAGGCGTCGCCAAGGCGTGAGGCGTGTCCTCGTCGTTACAATATAGACCATAGCGTGGGTTCTAGGCGTGGCGAGAGTTAAGGTGTGAAAAGGCGCGATATGGCGGGCAAGGGCGTGAGGCGTGGCAAGTTTTTTGGATTCAACTCCGAATTTTTTATTTTTTCTAAATGAAAAAGATTGTATGTAAAAATAGCAGTTTAACCTTATGCATTATGTACTACAATGATTTCTTTAATCTTGATCTCTATAAAAACTACATAAATATAAAAATAATTTCATACTTTTGTGCCGCCTTAAGTCACGCTTTAAAACCGCAAAAGCTTCTCTTTAGCCGCAAAAGCTTCGCTTTAGCCGCAAAAGTTTGAGGCTTGGCCTCGCCGCCACGCCACGCCTTATGCTATTTAGAACCTTGGTCACACTACAAAGACTTAATATCTACATTAAACTGTTTATTGACATAAGCACGAAAAGTAACAAAAGTAGCAAACAAATTGGATTTTTTTATGCAAATGGTAGACCCAAACGAAGTGCGAAAAGTGATCTAAGAAAATAGCATAGTATTTAATTCCACTTTCACTCGGAATTGGGGATGTCCATAAATTCGAGAGAATAATTTCAAAGACAGACTCAACAGAAGACTCAGAACTATAAAACGGAAGCTTAACATGTTTACCTAATTGAAACGCATGACAAAAACCAGACAACTTTGATTTATTACACGAAATTAAATTACTTGACTTTAAGCGGCGAAGAACATCTTCCCCGGGATGACCGAGGCATCTGTGCCATGTAGTGGAACTAAATGAAATCAAAACAATGGGAGTTTGAAGCGGAGGTTGCTGAGTAACTGGGTAAATGTCTCTGGTACTATCACAACGAAGAAGGAGCATTTGGGTTTGGTAATCTTTCACAAAAAAACCATAAGCATCAAACTCAACAGAAATATCATTGTCACGTGTAAATTTACGAATAGAAATCAAATTCTTATTTATATGAGGTGTGACAAGGATATGGTTTAAATGAAGAGGCTTATGAGATGTAGGTAAAAAGTTATGTCCGGTATGCGTGACGAGAATAGACTGACCATTGCCAACAAATACAAATGGATAAATGCTTGAATTATAATACACTGGTTTGCCTCGTATGAAAGTTCGTTAAACCGATCTTTTCGAATTGATTACTAGTAGAAAGTGCGACTCAATCGTTCTTGGTGGAAAAATAAAATGGTTTGGTTATCTATTTTAAACTAAAAGAAAATATGAAAATGTCGTTGAGTAAAATAAAAGCTATAAAAATTAAACTAAAAATTACTAGAAAAACACTTGGTAAAAACAGAGATTTCGGGAAGCGTGCAATTTTTGGAAATTAAAACGTAATGAATTTAAAACTTAAAACTTTATGAAAACAAAAATGAAACCCATCGGAATGTAATCGGAATCCCGTTGGAAAAGCTTATCGGAATGCTTCCGTCGGAATCCCGTCGGAATGTGTAAAAGGAAACTGATCGGAATAAGTGAACTAACCCCTATCATAATGTATATAAAAATAAGGCTATCTGTGAAGAAAAGGAATGATCGGAATAAACTAAAATAATGTAATCGGAATCCAAAAAGGAATCCAGGTCGGAATAACAAAACCCTATTCCGATTGGAATGATCGGAATACAAGTGAAGCTAGTCGGAATGCTAAGACCCTTTTCCGATCAGAGATCGGAATACAAGGGGGGGGGGGGGGCAAATCGGAATGTAAGATCGGAAAGGGGTTTACCCTTTCCGATGGTATGTATTCGAAAATAAGCCAAGTTTTAAGCTATTTTTAATAAGCTCAAACCAATACTCGATCGAATTAATAATAAGCCGAACTAATAAACATAAAGTAAGAACTTTTTAAACTTTAAATAAGCAACTTTTCAAAACAAACTTTAAAAAGACAAACTTTTTAGAAAACTTTAAATCAATAAGCTAAATAAAAAATAAGCCAATAAGCATAATAAGCTCAAAGCTCAATTTGCACAAAACTTAGATATGATCAAAAAGATAAAGTTTTTAATCACATAAACATCAAGATGATACAAAATCAAAGATTATCACTAATCAAGATCAAAATAAAGAAAGGTAGAAGAAGATTAAAGATAAAAAGCTTAACTTGAACTTATAGATTAATGATTCCAAAATACAAGATCAAATCAAAGCTTAAACATGAAAAGAAAGAAAAGATGAAGTTCTAGTGAGAGAAAGTTAAACACTTTCTCTCTCTAAAAATAAAACTAAAGAAAGAAAAATAAACTAGCTAACACCCTCCTAATGTGTCACTAGGAGGGTATTTATAGGAGATGGGGAGGTGCATGTGCTTCCTTCTTTCTTTCTTTCTTCTCGACTCGATCTAAATTCTTTGTCTTTCTCGACGTCGTCTCGAGATTTGTCGATGTAAATTGAACTCGTCTTCTAATTTTCTTCTATAATTAGACTTGAGTTCTTCGACTTCATTAAACTTCCGTCTTTAGACTTTTTCTTCGATAAATCTTCAGAATAGGCCTTGGACTTCCGTTCTTTTTGCACTCTTGATCTTTTGACTTCGTCTTTTCTCGTTTTCTTCGATAAAAGCCCGTGAAAGCCCGTGTTTTCTTAATTTTTCATCTTTTGGTCCTAAAACATAATAAAAACATAAACCACGCATAATTCCGACTTTTACGACATAAAATACACGTTTTGGTCTTGTTATTATTAGAAATAAGTGGTAAAAGGATAAGTGTTTTCACACTTATTAAATCCCCTACAGTTGACCATTGCAATGCCCTCATGCAATGCATTAATTTCAAAGCACGATTTACATTTTTCATCATAAATAACCTACCTTGGCCTTAAATACTAAACTTTAAGGAAATTAAAAAGATAGAAATATGTACAAAACAAGTAAAGAAATCAAAGACTTACATTGGGGTTTTGGCTGCCATGAATGTTTATCATCCTCAAGTTTCACGTTCCCCATACCAAGCTTAAAAACGAGATAATTGTTATTATAAGTTAGCAAACTAACACGAATTCATGTGGGCCAATTATTTACTTAGACTCCCTTATTCCTAGGTGTATCTCTTATATTTTAATATTGTCTTGAATGATCACGAGGATACATTGTTTAACTTATTTCGATAGTTTATTTGGCTGAAAATAAAGTGGGATGATTTAAGCAATAGTTAGCTAAAGGACAAAATCTTTTAAAACTGCTTCTCGGGACCTCTTAAGGTTCATATCTTGGCATAAATCGCTTCACGATTTGAGACCTTTCTCGGACCGATATTTGGCAGTGACTTCATACTTCAAATCTTGAGAGACGTTCTTGAAATTATGGTCTTCTCTTCATAATATTAATTTCTTCACTTGAAGTTTTTGAGAGATTCTTCATACTTGGACCACGACTTCTTCATTTTTCTCCAATCTTTATTTTGGACTTTGATATACAACGATCCGCCTCCTTTTAGGACTTGGATCTATTTATCCTCATACCTTGTCAGGGTCTTTTCGGATAGACTTCTCCATGATCTTTTGGGGAGTATTTGCTTTTCGTCGTGTGTCTCGATCCTTCATATTGATTTTCGATAAATGATTCTCTCACATCACTTTTGGATCTTTAGCAACAAAATGTAGCCCTCATGCCTTGTTAGGGCCTTTTCAGACTCGCCAATCTTCGCATCCCGCTTCAATAAGTTATGCCTTGGCTATGAACTCTAATTAATACCGAGCAACTTTTAAACGATCTTGGGCTAGAAGCTAAGTAACTTTTTAAATCGTACAACCTTATTTATTGCAATTATATTTATTAACAAGCGATGGGAGAAAAAGCTTATAATCAACTCACATAAATTCACGAAAGATTGCCAAACTTATAATTGACTCTATCATCTCTCGTTCTCCACAATTTAAAATCTCAAGGAATGAGACTCGTGGATGCTTAGCCAATTAAATCACAGTTTTGGGTTTTCAAGTCATCTATAGGATCTTGCAAACTCTTAGACTCTTTCAAGTTTAGAACTCGCATTTTAAAGTTCCCTTGATAAACGACTTTCTAGAATCAATTATAGGAACTTGCGAAAAGTTCTTGTTCTTAACCCGTAAAAGTTAACACTTTCTCGTTTTAAAGTTCCCTATATAAAGGCCTAGCAAAACTTGACTTAAACACGTTAAGGATACTAGCTAGAGTAAACTTGGATAAGTAAACTCGGGTTGAGTCAAAAGATACACAACGTTGAAAAATTTAAAACCACTTTATTGAAAAAAATTTCTAACACAGAAAGTAAATAACGATAACAAAGGAAAATACTACTATACTACTAGGCCAAAATAGATTAAAATTTTTGAAAAATATTGAAAAATCAAATTTTCCGGTTAAAATGAGGACAAATTACCCCCTACACTTGATGTAAACATTGTCCTCAATGTTTAAGCATGTGGGAGTAAACTCCCCTACACTTAGGACATTGTGCACTTTGTTTAAATCTTGCTAAGGAAAGGACAACTATAGTGATTTCAATGTGAATATATAATGTAACACTAATAAGTGTGAAAACACTTATCTTTTTACCACTTATTTCCAATAATTACAAGACCAAAACGTGTGATTTATGTCGTAAAAGTCGGAATTATGCGTGGTTTGTGTTTTTATTGTGTTTTAGGACCAAATTATGAAAAAGGAAGAAAAAACGGGTTTTCACGGGCTTTTATCAAAGAAAATGGGAAAAGACAAAGTCAAAAGATCAAGAGTGCAAAAAGAACGGAAGTCCAAGGCCTATTCTGAAGATTTATCGAAGAAAAAGTCTAAAGACGGAAGTTTAACGAAGTCGAAGAACTTAAGTCTAATAGAAGAAGAAAATTAAAAGACAAGTTCAAATCCCGAGACGACAAAGACAAAGAATTAAAGTCGAGTCGAGAAAACGTGAAGAAAGCAAGAAAGAAGATGCAACACATGCACTCCTTCCACCTTCCCTATAAATACCCTCCTAATAGTCATTAGGAGGGTAGTTAGTTAATTAGCTAGTTTTATTTTTCTTAGTTTTCTCTAGTTTTAGAGAGAGAAAGTCTTAAACTTTTTCTCACTAAACTTCATCTTTTTCTCTTAATCTTTCAAGATTAAACTTTGTATTGCTTATTTTCATTAATCAAAGTCCTAGTTAAGCTTTTAATCCTTAATCTCCTTCTACCTTTCTTTGATTTTAGATTGATTTTGGTGCGAATTTCTATAGATCCGTGTTGTTCTTAATGATTTCGTGCTTAAAAAGTTAATCTTTTGATCATAACTTGAGTTTTCATTTGATTAAGCTTTAAGAATCTTGTGCTTATTGGCTTATTTTTATGATTAGCTTATTTTCTTATAAAAAGCTTTCTTTAAAAGTTCATGTTTTGATTGTTTGATCCAAAAAGTTGCTTATTTTGAGGTTGAATAAGTTGAGATTAGTGCTTATTTGACCCGGTTTAGTTTTGGTTCGTTTTAAGTTTTGGGAATAAGCTCAATCTAATAGCTTATTTTCTTGGCTTTAACCGAATTCCACAAATTTAGGAAAGGGTACAATTCCCCTTTCCGATCGAACATTCCGACCAGCCCCATCCCTCTTTCCGATTGATCAAATCGGAAAAGGGTTTTCATTTTCCGATTGGCATCCCTTGTTATTCCGATCTGGCCTCTTGCTGAGTATTCCGATTGTAGTTGTTTTACCAAACATTCCGATTAGTAGTCTTTGCCTAATATTCCGATTTGGTCAAGCTTTTGTATATTCCGATTGGGTAATTTTGTCCCACATTCCGATTGGTAGTTTATTTGCTATATTCCGATTAGACCAATCTTTACAACATTCCGACCACCAGATCGGAATATATTCCGATCTGGGCTTGATTTTGAATATTCCGATCATCTTCATTATTTGCACTTTCGATTAGAGTTAATTTTAGTTTATTGTTTTTACATAGTTCCCAAGTGTTAGTTTAATTTAGTGTGCTAGTACTCTTCTAATATTACCTTTAAGTTTACAAGCATTTATTTTTACTCGTCATTTTAGTATTAATCTTTATTCTTCCATTTTACTCAATGACACTTAAATTTCTTGCTTTTAGTTTAAAATAGATAATCAAAATCAAACCATTCTCTTGATTCACCAAAAGACGATTGAGTCGCACTTAAGACCGGTTTTCAATTCGAAAGGATTCAGACGATAAAGATTTTTCAACTAGTAAAAGCCATGTATTAAATGGCGCCGCTGCCGGCTCTTTTCATTACGATTAACGGTTTCTAGTGAGAGACGCATTGAATTTTGGGATCCGTTCTTTGAACGTTATTTTCCTTGTTTTAAAATTTTCAAAAATCCTAAAAAATATAAAACTCTTCAAAAATACAAAAACATTAAAAAAAAATCATAAAAAGCAATTCTTTTCCAAAAGGTTTTGCACCAAAAAGATTATATAGATATTCTCTTTGTGTATATTTTTCTTCTGCAGGTGTATGCGTACTAGATCTTCGAATTATTCTGAGCCCGAGACTCGTGAAGATCTAGATATGGCCGGTGTTAATAACAACAATAATAACCCACCTCTACCCAATTTGAATAATAACAACAACAACAACAATGTCCACCTACCTGATTTACGGACAATGGAGGAATTGTGCCAACCCACCATGAACGGACGCGAAGGCCCGATTGCGCCAATGCACGTCACGGCTCAGGAGTTTTCGTTGAAGCATCACATGATCCAGCAAGTGCAAACTAACCCATTTCGTGGAATTCCGGATGATGATGCCAACAAACACCTCGACAAATTCATTACCATTACTCAAAGCATGAAGTGCTCCGGTGTTTCTATGGATGACCTTCGCCTCCAACTCTTTCCCCACTCGCTTTCTCACCATGCCGAAAAATGGTTTGACCGTCTTCCTAAGAATTCTATTCATACGTGGAATGACATGACTCAACGCTTTTTATCGCGCTACTTTCCCCCATCCATGGTCACTAGCCTTCGTAACCAAATCAGTGGATTCATGCAAGAGAATGATGAATCACTTTTCGATGCTTGGGAACGGTACAATGATTTGATCGACCGCTGTCCAAATCACAATATGCTCCCCGTCACTCTCATTGACACCTTCTACAATGGTCTCACTTTTCGTGATCGTGACACGATCAATGCCGCCGCCGGTGGTACTTTTATGAAAAGGAGACCGGAGGAGTGTCGAGAGTTGATCAAAAACATGACTACTCACCACAAGAATTGGGATTCATCCGCATCCTCAAGATCTAATCAGAGAGTCAATGTTTCCTCTACTACTTCCAATCCCGAGATATCCGAACTTACCCGACAAATCACGAGTATGCACAAAGATTTCATGTCCATAGCCACAAACCAATTTCAACAAGCTAAAGCCGTTGCTATTTCTTGTGACACATGTGGTGGTCCTCATTCTTATAATGATTGTCCTTCTACCCAAGGCAATTTTTCTGAAAACGTTAATGCAGCTTACGGAACTTATCCCACGGGAGGCTATCAAGCCCGCCCTCAAGGAGACCGTGGCTTGCTAAGTTATCGTTCCAACAATTATGTTGCTCCTCCCGGTTTCCCTCCTGCAAACCAAAACCAACAACAAAGCTACAACCAATCCCAACCTCGTGCAAACAATCAATATCAATCCCAACGAAACCCATACCCACCACAAGGAAATTCTCAAGCTTACCAAACTCCACCTCTCAATCAACTGATGGCAGTGAGTCCGGATGTCGAGACATTCATGAAGACTAATCGGGAGATGGTGACGAATCTTCAGAGTCAAGTCCGCAACTTGAAGGGCGAAATGGCAAAACAAGGGAACGATATTCGAGCCGAGCTACGGAATGACATGGCCAAGCACAACAATGAAATTAATGCAAACATGAGAGACTCTTTTAATAATCAAGCGGTTCACCTTCGTGATATGATTGGTTCGCTCATCCAAGGTAATCAACCCTCTTCTTCGGGTACTCTTCCGAGTAATACCGTTGCGAATCCAAGAGGGGAGATGAAAGCAATCACCACTCGTAGTGGAAAAGGTTATATGGAACCCGAGCTTCCTACACCTCCACCCGTGATTGTGAACATGGAAAAAGAGCAACTTTCCCCACCTCCTTCACTTTCTATCCCCATTTCCCCACCACCCGTGGTTGTGAGTGATCCTATTCCCCTTAAGCCTTCTTCTTCATCCAATATACCTTATCCTTCAAGGTCGAGGAAAGAGAAGCAAAAGAGCAAGGATGATATTCAGGTTTCAAACTTTCTAAAAATGTTTAAACAATTGAATTTTAACATCTCCTTTGCCGAGGCTCTCGCTCACATGCCCAAATACGCTAAGATGTTCAAAGATCTTCTAAGTGATAAGGAAAAGCTTCTTGACATTGCTCAGACCCAACTTAATGAGAACTGCTCCGCAGTGCTCTTAAGGAAATTGCCCACCAAACTTGGTGATCCGGGTCGCTTCTTGATTCCTTGCAACTTCCCGGGAGTAGAGAATTGCATGGCCCTAGCCGATCTAGGTGCCAGTATAAACTTAATGCCTTTAAGTGTTTGGAAGAAATTATCTCTCCCCGAGCTAGTCCCCACCAAAATGACTTTGGAATTAGCCAACCGTACGGTTGCTTATCCAGTGGGGATAGCCGAAGATGTCTTTGTTGGCGTTGACAAATTCACCTTCCCGACGGATTTTGTTGTCGTTGACTACGAGATGGATTCTCGTGTTCCATTAATCGTTGGACGTCCATTCCTGAGGACCGGTCGCACTCTCATTGATGTAGCCGCGGGCGAAATAATCATGAGAGTTGGTGATGATAAAATTGTCTTCAACATGGGTAAGATTTCTAAGCAACCTTATTCGTATGAGAGTTTTAATGCTATTGATGTTCTCGAGGAGGCTTGTGAAGAACATTTTCATGATGCTTGCAAAAGTACTCTTTCTTCTCTACCCAATGTTGAGACCGTTGCCTCAATTGCTCCAGCATTGACTCCTTTTGGAGAAAGTGACTTGGATGATTTCGAAGCTAGCTTGGGTCCTCTCGATATTCAGTATGATAATTTGTCCACCAATTGGGATGAAGACATTCGTACTATTGAGAGACTTCTCAATGAGGACCCGTTGTCTCCTCCTTCTCCTAAAGAGGTGACTAATGATGATCCATCGTTAGTTTCACCATCTATTGAGGATCCTCCCACTCTCGAGCTTAAGGACCTACCTCCTCATCTTGAGTACGTTTTCCTGGAAGACAACGAGAAGTTACCGGTTATCATCGCAAAGGATCTGAAAGAAGACGAAAAAGCCCGACTTGTCGCCGTGTTGCAGAAGCATAAACGAGCTACCGCTTGGAAAATCTCCGACATCCGTGGAATTGATCCTCACTTCTGCACACATAAAATTCTCATGGAGGACGACTTTAAGCCCACAATTCAAAGCCAACGAAGGGTGAATCCTAAAATCCATGAAGTCATCAAAAAAGAGGTTATCAAACTTCTTGATGCGGGTATGATTTACCCTATTTCGGATTCACCATGGGTTAGTCCAGTCCATTGTGTGCCTAAGAAGGGCGGAATCACCGTTGTGCCCAATGCAAACAACGAGTTGATTCCTACCCGTCTCGTTACTAGGTGGAGAGTTTGTATAGACTACCGCAAACTCAATGATGCCACGAGAAAGGATCATTTCCCTCTACCTTTTATGGACCAAATGCTTGAACGTTTAGCGGGTAATGAATATTACTGCTTTCTTGATGGTTTCTCGGGTTATTTCCAAATACCCATCGATCCCCAAGATCAAGAGAAGACAACATTCACTTGTCCCTATGGCACATTTGCTTACAAACGAATGCCTTTTGGCATATGCAATGCCCCCGGGACTTTCTAAAGGTGCATGTTGGCTATCTTCCATGACATGGTTAAGCAAACCATGGAAGTCTTCATGGATGATTTCTCGGTCTTCGGGGATTCCTTCTCTTCTTGCCTTGCCAATTTGGAACGTATGCTTAAGCGGTGCGAAGACACTCGCCTTGTTCTGAATTGGGAAAAATGCCATTTTATGGTAAAAGAAGGCATTGTGCTAGGACACAAAATCTCTAAAGCCGGTCTAGAAGTCGACCGTGCTAAAGTAGATGTCATAGCCAAATTACCTCCACCTTCAACCGTGAAGGGTGTGAGAAGTTTTCTGGGTCATGCGGGCTTCTATCGTCGATTCATTCAGGATTCTCTAAAATCGCTCGCCCTATGACCCACCTCTTGGAAAAAGATACTCCTTTTATCTTTTCTAAAGAGTGTCTCCAAGCCTTCAATCTTCTTAAGGATAAGCTAACTAAGGCACCGGTCTTGGTTACCCCTAATTGGGAGCTGCCTTTTGAATTGATGTGGGATGCTAGCGACTTTGCTATTGGTGCGGTTTTGGGCCAAAGAGTGAATAAACACTTCCAACCAGTCCACTACGCTAGCAAAACAATGACGGGGGCTCAATTGCATTATACGACAACAGAAAAAGAGCTTTTAGCTGTTGTCTATGCTTTTGAGAAATTTCGCCCCTATCTTGTTTTATCCCCCACCATCGTATACACGGACCATTCCGCGTTGAAGTACTTGATGACAAAGCATGATTCTAAGCCAAGACTTCTCTGCTGGGTTTTACTCCTTCAAGAATTCAACATTGAAATTCATGACAAGAAGGGAGCCGAAAACCTGGCCGCGGATCATCTGAGCAGACTCGAGGATCCATATCAAGGGGATCATCCGAACAAAGAGATAAATGACTCTTTCCCCCTTGAGACCTTAATGTCTATAAATCTCAATCTTGATGGCACCCCGTGGTTTGCAGACATTGCAAACTACTTAGCGGGTGGTATTCTCATCAAAGGGTTAACATCCCAAAAAAAGAAGAAGTTCTTGAATGATGTTAAGACTTACTTTTGGGATGACCCTTATCTATTCAAACAATGTGCTGATCTGATCATTCGTCGATGTGTTGACGGACCGGCAGCTTTTGATATTCTCCAAGCTTGCCACAAAGGACCCACCGGTGGTCACTTTGGTCCCACCTACACCGCTAAGAAAGTGTTTGATTCTAGATTCTACTGGCCCACCATTTATCGTGACGCTCACGAAATGGTTAAGCATTGTGATGCTTGCCAACGCCACGGCAATATCACACATAAGGATGAGATGCCTCAAAATTTCATACAGGAATGTGAAATCTTTGATGTATGGGGCATCGACTTTATGGGGCCATTTCCATCTTCCAAAGGGAACAAGTACATCCTCGTCGCTGTCGACTACGTTTCTAAATGGGTTGAAGCTAAGGCTCTTCCTACAAATGATGCGAGGGTGGTTGTGAACTTTTTGAAGCAGCTTTTCGCTCGATTTGGCATTCCTCGTGCTATCATCAGTGACCGCGAGACTCATTTTTGCAATGATCAATTTGCAAGAGTCATGGCTAAGTATGGTGTCAATCACCGTCTTTCCACCGCTTATCATCCCCAAACCAATGGGCAAGCTGAGATATCCAACCGTGGATTGAAGCGAATTTTGGAGCGTACTGTGGGAGAGCATCGCGCCGCGTGGGCCGATAAGTTAGATGATGCTATGTGGGCTTTCCGTACTGCTTATAAGACCCCGATCGGTTGTACACCTTATCGTCTTGTGTACGGGAAAGCATGCCACCTTCCCATCGAGCTGGAACATAAGGCGCAATGGGCCTTGAATTGGGCTAACTTCGACATCAACAAAGCCGGTGATCATCGCAAGATTCAACTCAACGAGCTCCACGAACTAAGGAATGAAGCTTATGAGAACTCGCTGATCTACAAGGAGAAGACGACATGACGCAAAAATCAAGAACCGAGAGTTCCACGTTGGTGATCAAGTCTTACTCTTTAACTCTCGGTTGAAGATCTTCTCTGGCAAGTTGAAGAGCCGCTGGTCTGGTCCATTCACCATAGCCAAAGTCTTTCCTTATGGGACCATTGAGCTTTCTCAGCCAAATGGGACCAACTTCAAGGTGAATGGCCAGCGTCTGAAGCTGTACTTTGGTGAGGACATCTCTCAAGAGATGATTCCATCCCTCACCACGTTCCCCATGAACTAAATTTGGGTCGAGTCAGGCTAGTGACTCGGTAAGCAAAAACAAGCGCTTCTCGGGAGGCAACCCGTGATCTATCCTTTACTGCTTTCATAATAAGTGTAGGGGGAGCCCCGCATATGTTTGTTGTCTTGTTTCTTGTGCTATGCAGGGATTAAAGCTTCAAAGATCCACCTTGATGACTTTTGACGAACCGTGATACCGTGTTTCCCATCTTCCCGGTTCTATCCTAAACTCTTGTGATTCAATATCTCATATTCTATATATGTTCGCATTGAATTCACTTTAGTTGTCCTTTCCTTAGCATGATTTAAACAAAGTGCACAATGTCCTAAGTGTAGGGGAGTTTACTCCCACATGCTTAAACATTAAGGACAATGTTTATCTCAAGTGTAGGGGCGACTTCTATCGAAGTAAGTGGTCTTTTCCATGAATTTGCCTCATTTTAACAGGAAAATTTGATTTTTCGTCATTTTTCAAAATTTTTAATCTATTTTGGCCTAGTTGTATAGTTGTATTTTCCTTTATTATGCTTATTCTCTTCCATTGCTAGAATAAATTTTCAATAAAGTGGTTTTAGATTTTTCTTAGTCGTGAACATTTTGACTCAACCCGAGTTTACTTACCTAAGTTTACTCTAGCTAGTATCCTTAACGTGTTTAAGTCAAGTTTTGCTAGGCTTTTATATAGGGAGCTATAAAACGCGAAAGTCTTAACTCTCACGGGTTAAGAACAAGAACTTTTCGCAAGTTCCTATAATTGATCCTAGAGAGTCGTTTATCAAGGGAACTTTAAAATGCGATTTCTAAACTTGAAAGAGTCTAAGAATTTTCAAGATCCTATAGGCGACTCGAAAACCCAAAACTTTGATTTAATAGGCTAAGCATCCACGAGTCTCAGTCCTTGAGATTTTAAACTGTGGAGAACGAGAGATGATAGAGTCAATTATAAGTTTGGTATTCTTTCGTGAATTTATGTGAGTAAATTATAAGCCTATTCTCCCTCCGCTTGTTAATAAATTTATCTGCAATAAATAAGGTTGTACGATTTAAAAGGTTACTTAGCTTCTAGCCCCAGATCGTTTAAAAGTTGCTCGGTACGGATTAGAGTTCATAGCCAAGGCATAACTTATTGAAGCGGGATGCGAAGATTGGCGAGTCCAAAAAGGCCCTAACAAGGCATGAGGGCTACATTTTGTTGCTAAAGATCCAAAAGTGATGTGAAGAATCATTTATCGAAAATCAATATGAAGGATCGAGACACACGACGAAAAGCAAAAATTCCCCAAAAGTCATGGAGAAGTCTATCCGAAAAGACCCTAACAAGGTATGAGGATAAATAGATCCAAGTCTTAAAAGGAGGCGGATCGTTGTATATCGAAGTCCAAAGTAAAGATTGGAGAAAAATGAAGAAGTCGTGGTCCAAAGATGAAGAATCTCTCAAAACTTCAAGTGAAGAAATTCCTATTATGAAGAGAAGGCCATTATTTCATGAACGTCTCTCAAGATTCGAAGTATGAAGTCGCTGCCAAATATCGGTCCGAGAAAGGTCTCAAATCGTGAAGCGAGTTATGCCAAGATATGAACTTTATGAGGTCCCGAGAAGCAGTTTTAAAAGATTTGGTCCTTTAGCTAACTATTGATTAAATCGTTCACTTTATTTTCGGCCTAAATAACTATCGAAATAAGTCAAACAATGCATCCTCGTGATCATTCAAGACAAAAATAAAATATAAGAGATACACCTAGGAATAAGGGAGTCTAAGTGAGTAATTGGCCCACATGAGTTCGTGATAGTTTGCTAACTTATAATAACAATGATCTCGTTTTTAAGCTTGGTATGGGGAACGTGAAACTTGAGGATGATAAACGTTCATGGTCGCCAAAACCCAATGTAAGTTTTTTTATTTTCTTTACTGATTTCTATCTTTTATGTTTAGTATTTAATAAAGGCCAAGGTGGGTTATTTATGATGGAAAATGTAAACCGTGCTTTAAAATTAATGCATTGCATGAGGGCATTGCAATGGTCAAGTGTAGGGGATTTAATAAGTGTGAAAACACTTATCCTTTTACCACTTATTTCCAATAATTACAAGACCAAAACGTGTGATTTATGTAGTAAAAGTCGGAATTATGCGTGGTTTGTGTTTTTATTGTGTTTTAGGACCAAATTATGAAAAAGGAAGAAAACACGGGTTTTCACGGGCTTTTATCAAAGAAAATGGGAAAAGACGAAGTCAAAAGATCAAGAGTGGAAAAATAACGGAAGTCCAAGGCCTATTCTTAAGATTTATCGAAGAAAAAGTCTAAAGACGGAAGTTTAACGAAGTCGAAGAACTTAAGTCTAATAGAAGAAGAAAATTAAAAGACAAGTTCAAATCCCGAGACGACAAAGACAAAGAATTAAAGTCGAGTCGAGAAAACGTGAAGAAAGCAAGAAAGAAGATGCAACACATGCACTCCTTCCACCTTCCCTATAAATACCCTCCTAATGGTCATTAGGAGGGTAGTTAGTTAATTAGCTAGTTTTTATTTTTCTTAGTTTTCTCTAGTTTTAGAGAGAGAAAGTCTTAAACTTTCTCTCACTAAACTTCATCTTTTTCTCTTAATCTTTCAAGATTAAACTTTGTATTGCTTATTTTCATTAATCAAAGTCCTAGTTAAGCTTTTAATCCTTAATCTCCTTCTACCTTTCTTTGATTTTAGATTGATTTTGGTGCGAATTTCTATAGATCCGTGTTGTTCTTAATGATTTCGTGCTTAAAAAGTTAATCTTTTGATCATAACTTGAGTTTTCATTTGATTAAGCTTTAAGACTCTTGTGCTTATTGGCTTATTTTTATGATTAGCTTATTTTCTTATAAAAAGCTTTCTTTAAAAGTTCATGTTTTGATTGTTTGATCCAAAAAGTTGCTTATTTTGAGGTTGAATAAGTTGAGATTAGTGCTTATTTGACCCGATTTAGTTTTGGTTCGTTTTAAGTTTTGGGAATAAGCTCAATCTAATAGCTTATTTTCTTGGCTTTAACCGAATTCCACAAATTTAGGAAAGGGTACAATTCCCCTTCCCGATCGAACATTCCGACCAGCCCCATCCCTCTTTCCGATTGATCAAATCGGAAAAGGGTTTTCATTTTCCGATTGGCATCCCTTGTTATTCCGATCTGGCCTCTTGTTGAGTATTCCGATTGTAGTTGTTTTACCAAACATTCCGATTAGTAGTCTTTGCCTAATATTCCGATTTGGTCAAGCTTTTGTATATTCCGATTGGGCAATTTTGTCCCACATTCCGATTGGTAGTTTATTTGCTATATTCCGATTAGACCAATCTTTACAACATTCCGACCACCAGATCGGAATATATTCCGATCTGGGCTTGATTTTGAATATTCCGATCATCTTCATTATTTGCACTTTCGATTAGAGTTAATTTTAGTTTATTGTTTTTACATAGTTCTCAAGTGTTAGTTTAATTTAGTGTGCTAGTACTTTTCTAATATTACCTTTAAGTTTACAGGCATTTATTTTTACTCGTCATTTTAGTATTAATCTTTATTCTTCCATTTTACTCAACGACACTTAAATTTCTTGCTTTTAGTTTAAAATAGATAATCAAAATCAAACCATTCTCTTGATTCACCAAAAGACGATTGAGTCGCACTTAAGACCGGTTTTCAGTTTGAAAGGATTCGGACGATAAATATTTTTCAACTAGTAAAATCTAAGTATTAAACACCCTATTTTGATAATGGAATGTCACGCGTAATTATGGCGTGTCATCAAAGCATACAAGGATAAATGTCTAAAACATTACATGACCATAAAAGGAAATACCAGAATCAAACATCGGTAGTCCAAAAAGTAAAGCTCATCACACACAAACATAAGTACTGTAAATGAAAGGACTAAACAATGTCCACTGAAAGAGTATCAAAGTATAGATAATGCATAAGTAAAGAAAGGCTAGAAAGCTTCCAGTCCATATGCACGTACGCTTAAAGTCTACGAGCGTCCCTGAGTACCTGCCGTTTTAGGAACATGAAAAGGAAAACGGCTGAGCAATACGCTCAGTGCACCGATGTACAATAAAGCATGAATAATATAAGCATAATAGCATATAACAGCGGAAGAAACTAAGTCCCGAATAACCCGGTAAAGTCTTAGTAAAACTGGTTTTATAGTTTGAAAAGCCTTATTTTTATCTTGTGAAAACTGTTTAACATATTTTACCATTAGCCAATATAGGTCATGAAAATCCACCGTGCATGAATACTTGGAAGGGTGACCTCATCATGCAAATTAGAGGGGCTGCCTCTAATTTAATATACTGGTTTTTGGGTAGGAGGGATCAGCTCCTTGTGAAGGATGCAAGGCACACACCACATTCACACTGAGTAATCTGATGAAAACATGTAACTAGGATGCACCTATACGCCCCACATGATAAATATAATAATATGGCCAAAAGCTTAAGGGACGCCACGAGCAATCACTCCGCCCTGGGGAAGTCATAACACTAGTGCCTCTAGTGTTATGGTTATGGTACCTCCATAACTAGGTGAAACTGGTCAAGCATGTATATGGCTTTAGGTATTTTAATTAAACATAAGCAATCAAACATATAAACTTATACTATGGTAAAACAGTTGGCTGCATACGGGGAATCCTATTAAGAAAAGAATGGCCATACTGAATGGACGGGAATCCGTACCTTATGTCCAGTGAACGAAGAAGACGAACGGAAGAGAGTCCTACTTCGGTATCACTAATGCTACATAAATACATACGTGTATAAGTATCTGATTACTAAATACGTAACTGGTTTTATATCATGTCTTAGCTTATTTTATACGTTCATGTCATGTTTTACTGTTTTAAGCTTTATACTGTATTTATCTTATATTTTGTCTATTCTGATTAAGTATTACTTGTATTTCATGTATTATTATACTTGTTGTGTAATAATAAGTAACTTTCTAAAAATAGCAGGTTTCCTAAAATAGAAAGTTTCCAAAAATAGAAAGTTACCAAAAATAGAAAGTTTCTAAAAATAGAAAGTTTCCAAAAATAGAAAGTTTCCAAAAATAGAAAGTTTCCAAAAATAAAAAGTTTCCAAAAATAGAATTACTGCTTAAAATAGATAAGTTTCTAAAAATAAAAAGTTTCCATAAATAGATTAGCTGCCTTAATTAAATAAGTTTCTAAAAATAGAAAGTTTCCATAACTAGATATGAGCTGGTTAAATAAGCTAATTATATAAGCTTAAGTGTTTTCTGGTTATTATTCTAAGTCATGTTGTTATAAAGTATACTTTATTAATTATTACATGTAAATTAAATAAATTATAGGTTAAAAGTATTTAATTAAATATATCATGATTTTAATTAAATAAGGTAAAATACTTAGGTTAAAGCATGTATTATTAATTATTAATACTATAACCTAAGTCATGTTAATTAATTGGGTCATGGTTTTTAATAATTAATTAATTATAAAGTCTAGTTAAATATAAATACTTAGGTTAAAATTCATGATCTAATAATTTAATTTATAACCTAAGTCATGTTAATTAAATTAATCATGTCATATTTTATTAATTCAATTTTTAATACATATTATTAAAATCATAAACCTTAAAATAATCTATGAACCGGACCCGTGACTAGAAACCATGAACCGGACCCGTAATCAACACCATACCCTGAACCAAGGTCGGGGTTCCCCTTGTTTGTTGCTGCCGTGGGACCACCATCACCATACCGAGACCATATGGTCTCGGTGGTGGTTAATAAGCCAAGCCGAGACCCCCCTTGGTCTCGGTTAGGCGTCGACCAACACAAAACACCCCTAAAAACCCTTGTTTGATTTACCCATGATCATTAACATGTTTTTAATAATTGTTTTTAATTAGTTTTTAAACACATCATGATTTTATGTGATTCATTAAATCAAAACATAAAAGAAAAGGGTTAAAAAGGTTATACCGATTACGTGGATCAATTAAGGATGAACACACACGAATGCTTGCACAATTCCAAGATCAAAAATCAACCCGAAACACCCTTTTGGTGTTGTATATCCGGCGGCCAAGGGAGAGAAGGAAGAAGGAAAAGATTTTAGGGTTTTAACTATTTTTCTTGTTTTGTAAATAATAAAACATGTTTTTCCTAATTCCTTGATTTAGTAAAAATTAAAATGGGCTTGGCCCATTCTCTTGGTGTAGCCGCGGGTAGGGGGCCCCACATGGGGTAACCCGTACCTTTCTCGAGTCTAAATATTTTAGTGTGTGTTCGTGTTTTATCGTGTTCGTGTTTTATGTGTTCTAATTAATTATATGATCGTGACTTAATATATTTATTCCTGTTCGTAATAAATATATATACGTAAATAATATTCTCTCGTGATTAATTTACGTTCATGATTTCATGATCGCATGTTCGGGATTATAATTATTATTTGAATAATTATCGTGTGTTCATTCGCAATAAATACTTATCGTGTTCTAACACGTACGTAATACTTAACATTCTTATACGTGAACGTAAACATGATATAAAAGGAAAGTTTTAATCTAGTACGTACGATCTAAAGGGTACTATTCATGGTAAAAGCATGCGGGTTTTACAACTCTTCCCCCCTAAAAAGAATAATTCGTCCCCGAATTATAGATAAAGTAAACTGGAAAAGAAGAACATACCCGAATTCAAAATATGAAATGAGGGTAAGAAGCCCGGATAGACTCCTCTGTTCCCAAGTGGCTTCCCGCTCGGTATGATCCCTCCAAAGGATTTTGACGAATGGAATCGTCTTCCTTCTCATGACTCGTTCTTGTCTGTCAAGAACTCGTTCGGGTTCTTCTATGAAAGTGAGATATTCACGTATCTGTTCCAGTGGATACTGAACCATGTGAAGGGGATGATACTGGTACCCTCTGAGTAAGGACACATGAAACACATTGTGTACATGCGAAAGCTGCGGAGTTAACGCTAACCGGTAAGATACTTCACCGACTCGTTCAATGATATCAAACGGTCCGATGAAATGAGGACTGAGCTTCCCTTTAATCTCGAAGCGTCTAACACCACGTGCCGGCGAAACCTTAAGAAAGACGTGATCTCCTACGTTAAAATGTATGTCCCTACGATGCTTATCGGCGTAACTCTTCTGACGTAACCGTGCTTCTTGAAGTTTCTGCTTAGCTACGGCGACCCTCTCATTAGTCATCTCTATTATCTCTGGTCCTTCAAGTGTTCGTTCACCAACCTGATCCCAGCAGATTGGGGCGCGACACTTTCTGCCATACAACATCTCGAAAGGAGCACACTTGATACTTGTGTGCCAACTGTTGTTGTATGCAAACTCCACCAAACAGATACAATCGTCCCAATCACCCGTCCATTCCAACGCACATGACCTCAACATGTCTTCCAATGTCTGAATCGTTCGCTCCGACTGCCCGTCTGTTTGAGGATGAAAAGCCGTGCTAAGCTTAAGTTGTGTACCCCAAGCTTTTTGCAGACTCTTCGAGAATCGCGAAGTGAATCGAGGATCTCTGTCTAAGACGATGCTGGATGGAGCACCGTGGAGTCTCATGATCTCTCTTCTATACGTATCGACGAGTTTACTGACCGAATCTTCCTTGCGGATCGGTAAGAAATGAGCTGATTTGGTAAGTCGATCTACGATAACCCAAATTGCATCATGCTTCCTCTTGGTTGGCGGAAGACCAGTAACAAAATCCATGGTGATTTTGTCCCACTTCCACTCTGGAATATCTAACGGTTGAAGGAGACCGCCAGATCGCTGATGCTCGATCTTAACCTGCTGGCAGGTAAGACATTTGGAGACGTAAGTGGCAACATCCTGTTTCATACCACTCCACCAAAAGTACTGCTTGATGTCATGGTACATCTTAGTCGAACCAGGATGTATAGAGAATGGGGAGCTATGAGCTTCATCTAACAAAGGTTTTCGGAGTTCTTGATCATCAGGAACACAAAGTCTCGTGCCCTGCCATACGATACCATCTACATCTACTCTGAATTCCGTCTGCTTCTCCAAATTCTGAACTATCGCCCAGATTTCTCCATCATCTTTCTAAGCTTCCTTGATCTTAGAGAGTAACTCGGGTTCTACTCTAAGATTATCCCAGTAACCGTGATGTCCACGTACCATGATCTCGATGTCTAGTCGCTCCAAGTCTCTTATGATTTCCTCTTCAATTTTAATGCCGTTGATCATTCCGGACTTCCTGCTAAGTGCATCTGCTACTACATTCGCCTTTCCGGGATGATACTGCAGATTAGTGTCATAATCCTTCAACAACTCTAACCATCTCCTCTGCCTCATGTCCAGTTCACGTTGAGTGAAGATATACTTCAAGCTCTTGTGGTCCGTGAAAATATCACATGATTCTCCGTATAAGTAGTGCCTCTATATCTTCAATGCAAACACGACTGCAGCAAGTTCCAAGTCAGGCGTAGGGTAATTTTCTTCATAAGGCTTAAGCTGCCGTGAAGCGTACGCGATCAATTTCCCATGTTTCATGAGAACACAACCAAATCCCTTCCCCGATGCATCACTGTAGATTTGAAATCCACCCGTACCAGATGGGAGAGTAAGAATAGGTGCAGATAATAGCTCTGCTTCAGGTCTTCAAAGCTCTTCTCTCGTTCTTCAATCAAGACGAATTTCTCCCCTTTCCGCATCAGTTTGGTCAATGGTAGTGCTAAGCGGGAAAAGTTCTCCACGAACCTACGGTAATAGCCAACTAAGCCTAAGAAACTACGGACTTCAGTCGCTGATGTCGCCTCGGCCACTTAGTAATAGCCTCAACCTTTGCTGGATCCATAGCAATTCCTTCTGCTGATACAATGTGGCCTAAGAATGCCACCTTGTCTAACCAGAACTCACAAATGGAGAATTTAGCATACAACTGCTTCTAGCGAAGAATCTGTAATACTGTACGAAGATGGTCTTCGTGTTCCTCCGTAGACTTTGAGAAAATCAGGATGTCATCGATGAAGACAATGACGAACTTGTCCAGAAATTCATGGAAGATTCTGTTCATCAAATCCATGAACACTACTGGAGCATTGGTCAGGCCGAATGGCATGACTACAAATTCGTAGTGGCCATAGCGGGTACGAAAAGCAGTCTTGGCGATGTCCTGATCCTTAACCCGTAGTGGATGATAGCCTGACCTAAGATCAATCTTGGAAAAGTGTTTGGCCCCTTGAATATGGTCAAACAGATCGTCTATACGCGGCAGTGGATACCTATTCCGGATAGTAATCTTGTTGAGCTCGCGATAGTCTATGCAAAGACGCATACTGCCATCCTTCTTCTTAACAAATAAGACTGGTGCGCCCCATGGAGATGCGCTCGGTCGAATAAAACCTCGTTCAAGAAGTTCTTGCTGTTGATCCTTCAGCTCCTTTAACTCTATGGGAGCCATGCGATAAGGAGCCTTGGAAATCGGTTCAGCTCCTAGGATGAGCTCGATATGGAATTCCACTTCTCGTGCAGGTGGTATGCCCAGAAGTTCTTCTGGAAACACATCTTGGAATTCCGAAACTATTGGTTGATCCTGAATTGATGGAGATTCAGCATCCGTGTTGTGAACCGTAGCTAGATAAGCCTTGCAGCCATGTGACAGTAGTGCACGTGCTTGCAGGGTAGATATGATTTGTACAGACCTTCCGGGTACGAACCCGTTGTGAATGTACTCTGGTGCATTAACATCACCGAAGATGACTCGATATGAATGGAAGTCTATGGTAGCATGATGCTTGGATAGCCAATCCATGCCCAAAATCATGTCAAAGTCATTCATGTCCAGCAGAAGTGCATCAACAGGACGAACCTTATCGTCAAATTCTAGGGGAAGACTCTTGTATACATGGGTTATTAATACAGAGTCCCTCAAAGGCGTGGAAATACTGAGTCTTTTATCTAGTGGCATGGGGAGCATCCTAATGTTCTTGGCATAAGCAGTAGAAATGATCGAGTGAGTAGCACCCGTATCAAATAGCACACACGCAGCCTGACCATACATATACAAGATTCCAGTGATGGTACCTGTAGACTTGTTGGCCTGATCTCGAGATGTCATGTAGACACATCCAGTGGTAGGAGGCGGCTTGGTATCAGCATGTCCCGATGTGCCCTCCATATCGCCCTTACGGCAGTCCTTAATGCGATGGCCAGGAAGACCACACTTGAAGCATGCGTCGGTGTCACGACGACATGGCCCTGGGTGCCTACGGTGGCAAGTAGAGCAAAGAGGATGAGTATATCCTCCAGCAGGTGCTCTGGCTGGCTGAGGACCTGATAAAACATTCTGCATGAGACATGATAATAGGGTACAAAGGACAATGCGAATAATCGTAAGATTGAATACCAGTGATAGCTAGACGGCTAGGCTGTGAACCTCTCTGGTTCTGGTCCCTACCGTTTCCATGGTTCCTGGTAGAAGATTTGCTAAAGTGTAAGGATTATGAGTTATAACATGAAATCATAAGAAAAATGCGTAAGTATTAGGACCTGCTGCCATTAGAGTGTCCAGCGTTGTTACGATAATTATCATTACCGCCACGCCTATCCGTAGCAGTATGGTCGTTAGTCTGACCGTTTCCCTTGGGTTGATTAGGCTGCTGCTGAGTAGCCGGCGGAGACCGGTCCCCAGTTTTCTGCCTGGAAGATACAATTTAAAGAGATGAAATATTTGACATATAATAGAAAGAATACGGATTGGTCACCGCTTGAATACGAATTTTTACCTCTTCTCGTGTCTCTCAGCTTCCCCGAACTCATCTCTCTCATGCAGCATCTCCAGCTTACGTGCCGCATCGGCCACTTGTGCTAATGTGTTGAACGTAGCACACACCAAGTTGTTTGCGACCGATGTGCGAAGAGCCCACCTAAAGTGGTGTGCCTGCTCTTCAGGCACACCTGTCGCTGCACCAAGGAAACCAGCTCAGCCTTGGGAATGAACTGCTCCATCATCCTATCTCTGAACTGAGCCCATGTCAAACCAGCCACCCAATTATCACCTCCCTCAGACTGCTTCAATGCTAACCACCAATTTAACACATCGCCTTCGAACCGGTAGCATGCCAACCTCGCCTTGAACACGGGGTCACAACCCATAGCATTGAAGATCTTCTCGATGTGAACCAACCAGCTTTCAGCTTCACTGGGGCTATCTGTTCTCTCGAAAGCTCGAGGACGGAGTTTGTTGAATCTCTCCAGCCATATTGTCAATGTCACTGGAGGAGGAGGAGGAGGTGCTTGGTTATGCTGCTGATTGTTGGCAGCCTGAACCTCAGCCCTGATGTCATTCCTCAGTTGAGGTAGCAAAGCTTGCATTGCAGCTTGGTTTGCTGCATTGAGTTGTTCCTGCTTACGTGTGAGAACCATCTGACAGTATAACATAAAACATATGATTAAACAGACCAAAACATAAAACATATATACATGAAAAAAATTTATACCATAAATCAAGAGAAAAATTTTATGCAAGAAAATTTGTATATGAATGCATGATGCAGTTTTATGAAAACTTTTGTATGCTCGAGAGTGAACGCCTATGGTCAGTTCACCCAAAATAAAAGACATGGCGAGGGGACGCCTATGGGTCGGTCCCAAATTTAAAAGTTTCGATAAAACACATGCGACTAAATAGGGCCAGTCCTGTACCAACCGTTACTTAGTCATAAACCTGCGACAATGACATATATATGTATGCATAAAATGATGAATGCATGAAAAACGACTGTCAGTTCTAGGAAGACCATAGTGACTACCCACTAATCACATGTCATGTTTTGAGAGCCTACAGGTCGAAGCCTTGGCTCTGATACCATAATTGTAACACCCCATTTTGATAATGGAATGTCACGCGTAATTATGGCGTGTCATCAAAGCATACAAGGATAAATGTCTAAAACATTACATGACCATAAAAGGAAATACTGGAATCAAACATCGGTAGTCCAAAAAGTAAAGCTCATCACACACAAACATAAGTACTGTAAATGAAAGGACTAAACAATGTCCACGGAAAGAGTATCAAAGTATAGATAATGCATAAAGTAAAGAAAGGCTAGAAAGCTTCCAGTCCATATGCACGTACGCTTAAAGTCTACGAGCGTCCCTGAGTACCTGCCGTTTTGGGAACATGAAAAGGGAAACGGCTGAGCAATACGCTCAGTGCACGGATGTACAATAAAGCATGAATATATAAGCATAATAGCATATAACAGCGTAAGAAACTAAGTCCCGAATAACCTGGTAAAGTCTTAGTAAAACTGGTTTTATAGTTTGAAAAGCCTTATGTTTATCTTGTGAAAATTGTTTAACATATTTTACCATTAGCCAATATAGGTCATGAAAATCCACCGTGCATGAATACTTGGAGGGGTGACCTCATCATGCAAATTAGAGGGGCTGCCTCTAATTTAATATACTGGTTTTTGGGTATGAGGGATCAGCTCCTTGTGAAGGATGCAAGGCACACACCACATTCACACTGAGTAATCTGCTGAAAACATGTGACTAGGATGCACCCATACGCCCCACATGATAAATATAATAATATGGCCAAAAGTTGAAGGGACGCCACGAGCAATCACTCCACCGTGGGGAAGTCATAACACCAGTTCCTCTAGTGTTATGGTTATGGTACCTCCATAACTAGGTGAAACTGGTCATGCATGTATATGGCTTTAGGTATTCTAATTAAACATAAGCAATCAAACATATAAACTTATACTATGGGAAAACAGTTGGCTGCATACGGGGAATCCTAATAAGGAAAGAATGTCCATACTGAAAGGACGGGAATCCGTACCTTATGTCCAGTGAACGAAGAAGACGAACGGAAGAGAGTCCTACTTCGGTATCACTAATGCTACATAAATACATACGTGTATAAGTATTTGATTACTAAATACGTAACTGGTTTTATTTCATGTCTTAGCTTATTTTATACGTTCATGTCATGTTTTACTGTTTTAAGCTTTATACTATATTTATCTTATATTCTCTCTATTCTGATTAAGTATTACTTGTATTTCATGTATTATTATACTTTCTGTGTAATAATAAGTAACTTTCTAAAAATAGCAGGTTTCCTAAAATAGAAAGTTTCCAAAAATACAAAGTTACCAAAAATAGAAAGTTTCCAAAAATAGAAAGTTTCCAAAAATAGAAAGTTTCCAAAAATAGAAAGTTTCCGAAAATAGAAAGTTTCCAAAAATAGAATTACTGCTTAAAATAGACAAGTTTCTAAAAATAGAAAGTTTCCATAAATAGATTAGCTGCCTTAATTAAATAAGTTTCTAAAAAAAGAAAGTTTCCATAATTAGATATAAACTGGTTAAATAAGCTAATTATATAAGCTTAAGTGTTTTCTGATTATTATTCGAAGTCATGTTGTTATAAAGTATAGTTTATTAATTATTACATGTAAATTAAATAAACTATAGGTTAAAAGTATTTAATTAAATATATCATGATTTTAATTAAATAAGGTAAAATACTTAGGTTAAAACATGTATTATTAATTATTAATAATATAACCTAAGTCATGTTAATTAATTAATTATAGTCATGGTTTTTAATAATTAATTAATTATAAAGTCTAGTTAAATATAAATACTTAGGTTAAAATTCATGATCTAATAATTTAATTTATAACCTAAGTCATGTTAATTAAATTAATCATGTCATATTTTATTAATTTAATTTTTAACACATACTATTAAAATCATAAACCTTAAAATAATCTATGAACCAGACCCGTGACTAGAAACCATGAACCAGACCCGTAATCAACACCATACCCCGAACCAAGGTCGGGGTTCCCCTTGTTTGCTGCTGCCGTGGGACCACCATCACCATACCGAGAACATATGGTCTCGGTGGTGGTTAATAAGCCAAGCCGAGACCCCCTTGGTCTCGGTTAGGCGTCGGCCAACACAAAACACCCCTAAAAACCCTTGTTTGATTTACCCATGATCATTAACATGTTTTTAATAATTGTTTTTAATTAGTTTTTAAAAACATCATGCTTTTATGTGATTAATTAAATCAAAACATAAAAGAAAAGGGTTAAAAAGGTTATACCGATTACGTGGATCAATTAAGGATGAACACACACGAATGCTTGCACAATTCCAAGATCAAAAATCAACCCGAAACACCCTTTTGGTGTTGTATTTCCGGCGGCCAAAGGAGAGAAGGAAGAAGGAAAAGATTTTAGGGTTTTAACTATTTTTCTTGTTTTGTAAATAATAAAACATGTTTTTCCTAATTCCTTGTTTTAGTAAAAATTAAAATGGGCTTGGCCCATTCTCTTGGTGTAGCCGCGGGTAGGGGGCCCCACATGGGGTAACCCGTACCTTTCTCGAGTCTAAATATTTTAGTGTGTGTTCGTGTTTTATCATGTTCGTGTTTTATGTGTTCTAATTAATTATTGATCGTGACTTTATATATTTATTCGTGTTCGTAATAAATATATATACGTAAATAATATTCTCTCGTGATTAATTTACGTTCATGATTTCATGATCGCATGTTCAGGATTATAATTATTATTTGAATAATTATCGTGTGTTCATTCGTAATAAATACTTATCGTGTTCTAACACGTACGTAATACTTAACATTCTTATACGTGAACGTAAACATGCTATAAAAGGAAAGTTTTAATCTAGTACGTACGATCTAAAGGGTGCTATTCATGGTAAAAGCTTGCGGGTTTTACATATAAGATATGAAATATTGAATCACGATAGTTTAGGATAGAACCGGGAAGACGGGAACACGGAATCACGGGTCGTCAAAAGTCATCAAAAGTGCTCTTTGAAGCTTTAATCCCTGCACATCATAAGAAACAAGACAACAAACACATACGGGGCTCCCCCTACACTTATTATGAAAACGGTAAAGGATAGATCAACGGGTTGCCTCCCGAGAAGCGCTTGTTTTTGATAACCGAGTCACAAGCCTGACTCGACCCAAACCTAATTCAAGGGAAACGTGGTGAGGGATGGAATCATCTCATGAGAGATGTCCTCACCAAAGTACAACTTCACGCGCTGGCCATTCACTTTAAAATCGGGCCCCATTTGGCTGAGAAAGCTCAATGGTGCCATAGGGAAAGACTTTGGCGACGGTGAATGGACCAGAGCAACAGCTCTTCAGCTTGCCCGAGAAGATCTTCAACCGAGAGTTAAAGAGTAAAACTTGATCACCAACGTGGAACTCTCGGTTCTTAATCCTTGCATCATGGATGATCTTGGTCTTCTCCTTGTAGATCAATGAGTTCTCATAAGCTTCATTCCTCAGTTCATTTAGCTCGTAGAGTTGAATCTTCCGAAGATCACCGGCTTTGTTGATGTCAAAATTGGCCCACTTCAAGGCCCAGTATGCCTTATGTTCCAGCTCGATAAGGAGGTGGCATGCCTTCTCGTACACAAGACGATATGAAGTGCAACCAATCGAGGTCTTATATGCGGTACGGAAAGCCCACAAAGCATCGTCTAACTTATCGGCCCACGTGGCACGATGCTCTCCCACAGTACGCTCAAGAATTTACTTCAATCCACGGTTAGAAATCTCGGCTTGACCATTTGTTTAAGGATGCTAAGTGGTGGAAAGACGGTGATTGACCCCGTACTTAGCCATGACTCGAGCAAATTGATCATTGCAAAAATGAGTCTCGCGGTCATCGATAATAGCACGAGGAACACCGAATCGAGCAAAAAGTTGCTTCAAAAAGTTCACAACCACCCTCGCATCGTTCGTAGGGAGAGCCTTAGCTTCAACCCATTTAGAAACGTAGTCAACGGCTATGAGGATGTACATGTTCCCTTTAGATGATGGAAACGGCCCCATAAAGTCGATGCCCCATACATCAAAGATTTCACATTCTTGTATGAAATTTTGAGGCATCTCATCTTTATGTGTGATCTTGCCTTGTCTTTGGCAAGCATCACAACGTTTAACCATTTCATGAGCGTCATGATAAATGGAGGGCCAATAGAATCCAGAGTCGAACACTTTCTTCGCGGTGTAATTGGGACCAAAGTGACCACCGGTGGGTCCTTTATGGCAAGCTTCAAGGATTAGTAACGTTGCCGGCCCATCAACACATCGACGAATGACAAGATCCGCACATTTTTTGAAAAGGTAAGGGTCGTCCCAAAAATAGTGTTCAATGTCTTTAAAGAACTTTTTCTTTTGTTGGGACGTTAACCCTTCCTTGAGAATTCCACCCGCTAAGTAGTTTGCAATGTCCGCAAACCACGGGGTGTCATCAAGATTGGAATTGATAGACATTAAGGCCTCAAGGGGAAAAGAGTCATTGATCTCTTGAGTCGGATGATCCCCTTGATAAGGATCCTCAAGTATACTTAGATGATCCGCGACTAGGTTTTCGGCTCCCTTCTTGTCACAAATTTCAATTTTAAATTCTTGAAGGAGCAAAACCCAACGAAGAAGTCTTGGCTTAGAATCTTGCTTAGTCAACAAGTACTTCAACGCGGAATGATCAGTGGATACGATTGTGGTGGAAAGGACAAGATAGGGGCGGAACTTTTCAAAGGCATACACTACAGCTAAAAGCTCTTTTTCGGTAGTGGTATAATGCAATTGAGCCCCCGTCATTGTCTTGCTAGCATAATGGATTGGTTGGAAGTGTTTGTTCACTCTTTGGCCCAAAACCGCTCCAATAGCAAAGTCGTTAGCATCGCACATCAATTCAAAAGGTAGCTCCCAATTAGGGGTAACCAAGACCGGTGCCTTAGTTAGCTTGTCTTTAAGAAGATTGAATGATTCAATACACTCTTTAGAAAAGATAAAAGGAGTATCTTTTTCCAAGAGGTGGGTCATCGGGCGAGCGATTTTAGAAACATCTTGAATGAAACGACGATAGAAGCCCGCATGACCAAGGAAACTTCTCACACCCTTCACGGTTGAAGGTGGAGGTAATTTTGCTATGACATCAACTTTAGCACGGTCCACTTCAAGACCGGCTTTTGAGATTTTATGTCCAAGCACAATGCCTTCTTTTACCATGAAATGGCATTTTTCCCAATTTAGAACAAGGCGAGTTTCTTCACACCGCTTAAGCATGCGTTCCAAATTGGCAAGGTGATGTGTCGATGATAGTATATGTGATAATTAGATACGTTATAGGGTAAATTAGAAAATTACCTTTAGGAAAAAGTAATAGTCTAAAATTACTAAAGACGGATTCAATTAAACACGTGGATGAACCAAGTTCGTTGTACACGAAGATCGAGTGAATTTGAGACGTTTTGTTTCGATTTGGACAATTGATTTGAATTGGTTTTTCGGTTTTTAAACTAAAATAACTCCTACAAGTTTTAATTAAATTAAATCCTTAGTGCATGAATCATTCCCAATTTAATCTAAAAACAATTATTTAAAAATTAACACTACTTAAAAATTTAAACTATTTAAAAATTCTCTTTAAATAAAACTAATTTAATTAAAATACTTTTACACTATTTTAAAAAAAAATCTATTTAGAAAACCATATTATTAAAAATCTAAATTAATTAAAATCTAATTATTATTTAAAAACTAATTTTTATTAATTAATTAAATTTCTAAAAATTAATAAAACATTTTTTTTAATTTTATATTTTTTTATACTTTATTTATTTAAAATTAAACTAATAAATTGAGACTAGTTTAAATTAACAAAATTTAAAAGTAATTTATTATGAATTTAAACTTTTTAAACTTTTAAACTAAAGTATATAAAAGACGTTTTAATAATGACAGCTCAAACTAAACCATATTAAACTCTAAGTGCAATAATATAACTAAAAGTGGGTCAAGCTCAGTTGGATAGCACGTAGGGTAAGTGAAGGGAAGGTCTCGAGTTCGAGACCTGCTGTAGACAACTTTTGTAATTATATATTTTTTAAAGAAGCCATACTTTGATTATTTCAACCAAAACCATTCACTTAACAGTAACACAATTATATAATGAGAACATTCAGAATTATATAATGAGAATATTCAGAATATATCGTATGCAGTAACATCATGCAGTAATTTCATACCATAAACATACAGTAATAATAGTCACCCCAAACACACTTAAATAATTGATTAAACAGCAACTAAGAAAAGACAGATAAACATCAAATACAGCAACGATCAAACCTACAGCTTATGCGAAAAACAAAACCAAATCTTCAGATTCTCACAACAAGCTTTCGCATCCATACGAAATTATATTACCAAATGCTCTATTTTGAAACTTGACTACAAACCGCAACAACTACCGAACCCATCAAGTGAACAAAAACTTGAATTGCCTTAATCCTAAGCTAACTGATCCGAAAGAAACTAGCAGGACTGAAAACTATGAAGCTACACGAATACACCAACTGATCTTAGTAGAATTCAAACCAAACTACAGTTCAGTGTATCTCCTGTTATGAAACTGAGCTAGGCTGACTGCGATATCTAATACCGAATTTACTGTACCAGAAACACCTCTAAATCAACCAACTGGACTCAAATCTTCACTTTTCCAAACACTAGTTTATAGCAGCTTATGAAAAACAGTGAACAAGCAGTTACGAATCACAAATTCTCAAGCAAACCTAACGAATTCAAGTTACATTAGAATCTAATAAAGCAGTTTTAATAACAAAAATCAAACAAGCTAGGAGATACTCAGCTGTATTATCACTCGTAGACAATCAGCAACCATACTAGATCATATTATTCATAAACTCATGAAATCATACAACAGATTCATAAACAGATTACTAAGATGAGCAGACTAAACAAAAACACACATTTACACAAATATCAATTCATACTAATAAAATTCATGAAACAGAAAACGAGCTTAACCAGATCTATGATGAAACCGTTGACGTAGAAGTGCGGCGCTGAACTGACTTAACTAACATAACATCCGAACACGACCAAACCACCAAATTAAACATCACGAACCACAGCTTAATCTTTTAAGTTTATCAATGGGATAAACGTTTATTCCTTTATCTCACTTATAGTCATTCACAAAAACTATTAATGAGCTTATATGAACGATTATTCACTATAATATCAAATTTGCAGGTTAAGAAAATGCAAGTTTATTTCAACAGTAAAATAAAAACGTTAATGAAAAAGAGATTAGAACTTGAACTAAATTTTATTATATCAAATTAACAATACAAAATTTATAAAAATGAAAATTTCAATTCCTAACTACAAATTAACATTATAACACTCAGAAAGAAAGGGATGACCAAATACAGATTATGGGAGGGTTTTTATAGGCTAACCCCCAAACCTTCTTGGTGGAAGGTTGTTGAGAAAAGATCAATCTTGAACATCCATCCTTATTCTCTCTCCTGATGATTCCCAATCAACGGTTAAGGATAATTTTCCCTTCACACAGATCGCCACGGTAGAATTAGTTGTGCTAGTTGTGTTTGTCTAAAGCTGATTTGGCAGATGATGATTGGATGATTGGTGAATTTGTGCTGTCACAGCCAATCATTTGCAAGAAAAGAGCCACGTCCTCCATCTTCAACATCCGAAAAACACGGGGATTTAATTCCCAACGCGTGTGAATCACACGTATGGAATTAATGAAAAGCCCTAATATTTATTTGCTTGATAGGTTTATTTTCTTTTTGTGAATAGTAATTAGGTTTTTACAGGTTTATTTAGTTTTGTGAGGGAGACGAATGGAAGAGAGGATAGCTTTGGATGTATCGACAAAATAAATGTGTGGTGTGGGTGAAAAGGTTTGACCCAGTAATAATAAAAAATGCTTATAACTTGTAACTGGTGTCACCAAAATGAAAACCTAATGGGCTTGGTTATCTTGTATACTCCCACGTTACACATGACTTAACAAGAAAATGGGCTTTAGACCCAATGTAAGTTAACCTGTCACAAATTAGTATAAATAGGTTTTGATTTTGGGCTAATGAATTTAAAATGGATAACTTGTTTCACAAATGGTCTTTTTGAGCCCATTTATCCAAATGTGGGACCTACAAGCCCAATAAACTTTATCCAAGATTTAATCCACTAAAACGGACTTGTTTTGGCTTCCTCGATCTTTTCATCAAACTTGTGTCGGTTTTTGTCGGTTTTCGTGAACTTTGGTACCTACACACATCAAACAACAAAACAAGCATATACAAGGCAATATTTGAACATTTCATGCATTTATTGTTTGTTTTATGATACAAATGATATGAGTAAAATCACTCATATCAAACTCCCCCTTGCTAAGCAATTGCCGTGTCCTCACGTAATGATAAAGTAAAACACTAACCACACTTTTATTCTACTTTTTGACTTTTATTTTGCAAAGACATAATGTATTGCTTTCATTATTTGAAAAATAACTTTTAGGATCACAAAACTCAAATAGATTCATCTTCCCCGACTTTTCACTTTTCCATGCCAAGTGCAAAAACAAGATCATTGTCAACCATAAGCCCCAAAATTAAACCAACTCATACAAGTAATTTGTGTTAAACTCAATCTCCTATTATTCCTAATTGTATCTCTAGATTTTATTTGTCATTCACCCAAAGGCTCATTTGACTTATTTAATATTTATTAGTCCAAAAATGAAGGCAAGAACGGTGTAAACTCAACACTCAAAACCTAACCTCGACTTCAAAAACCGTTGTCACTAAAGAAAGCCCACATCAAGGATAACTTAACATGATTTGAGGGATAAATCCCTGGACCCGAAATTTGGCTAATAGGACTACTTAAAAGCAACAATAAAAACCTCCAAAGTCAATTATGACCTTATTAATTGAGTTAGCAACAATTACATCATATTACCTTGTGGCTCTTTAAGATGCAATTGTGCTCCTTATTTAAAATCCACACCCGAAGGCTCCTTGGACAAAAATAAGGGAATTGACATCACCATCCCACCTTATGGCTCATGATGATGAAGCAATTTTTATTCAACACGTCCCCTTGCCATACACCCTAAGGCTCTAATGACAAGGTTAGTGCTACACGACTCCCACCCGAAGGCTCCTAGAGAACATGTTTTTATTTATTCTTCTTTATTATTATGATATTTATAGTAAGCCAAAATTCCGCAATCCCATGATCAAAAGTCCATGACGCTGACACCCTTAATGTGTTCTCACTTTAATTACAAGGGAAGAAAAAGAAGGAGTTACGAGTTAAGATATCAAGGCTAAACCGCTAAAAACTTCATTTATTAAGCAATTATTATTCAAGCGTGGAAAATAAATACGAGGAGATTAAATCAAACACAAAAATACTTGCACAAAGAAGAATTAATTTTAGAAACTTATGATTGAACTCTATCATCTCTTGTTCTCCATATTGTAAAAATTTCAAAAATGTGAAATCAATGGATACTTAGCCTATTAAATCAAAGTATTCGGTTTTCAAGTCATCTATAGGATCTTGCATCTTCTTATACTTTTTCAAGTTTTAGAATTTGCGTTTTAAAGTTCCCTTGATAAACGACTTTCTAGGATCAATTATAGGAACTTGCGAAAAGTTCTTGTTCTTAACCCGTGAGAATTAAGACTTTCGCGTTTTAAAGCTCCCTATATAAAAGCCTAGCAAAACTTAATTCAAATACGTTAAGGAAAAGCTAAGGTAAAAACCGAGTCGAGTCAAAAACAATTTTTATTTTCACCAACGGAAAGCCTACATTCGTGTCAAAAGCACTTATTTTATTTATTAAAACTTAAAAATAACACTAAAAATTTAAATTTTTTATGAAAAATGAGAAAAACAATTACGTTTAGACACGACAAAAGCAATTGCAAGCGATTATATCGATTGACTCCCCCATGCTAAAACCAAACATTGTCCTCAATGTTTCTTAGCTCAAGAGTAACACCCCCTTGCTAAAATACGAAGAGTCTAATGCAAAATCCTAGCATGGAAAGAGCACGCAAATCTATAAGCCGTATATTAATTATGCCTCAAGATAAAACGTTAGTCGATAAAAATCAAAGGATAAAGAGTGTGCCCCTTTTTAGCATTCAAAGAATGGAAGATCAAGTGGACCGGCAAAAACCGAACACGAGAGTCTTCAATGATTAGGGTCATACCTAAGATTCACAACACAACAAAACACGAGCACGAGCTTGAAAGATCAAGCCTTATTAGTGTTAGAAAATAGAAAGAAGATAGAATGTATGGGACTCCCCCACAAGGCACCTCGTTTTTGTTCACCGAGTCATGAGCTCGACTCGATCCCCGCATTCATTGGTCCTTAGGGAAAGTGGTGAAAACCGGCATATTGGAATAAAATCCAACATAAAGTACGATGTCGGGGTCAAAGATTACATCCTCGTTGTCGGATGACAAACGAAAGGATAAAACTCCAACATAAATCTCTAAAAAGAGATGGTAGTCACAAATTATGGAATGGATAAAGCATGCTCCCCGAGATAAACTCGCACCAAGATGATTGAAAAGTCTTTCAATTATTGCATCGGTGAAAGGCCGAGATTTCCCTAAATCAACGATTCCGGGGTCGAATACCTCGTCCTTGGGAGACAAAGGAATAGACAACACAGTGTCGTCCCCCCCATGCTAATCCAAGATTATATAAAGCACATGGTAATGGTGGGGTAAAAGTTTCATCCATAGTGGAATCAACAATCTTAGCTTTAACGACCATTTCACCCTTAGGAATGTGATCAATCGGGTCATGGTACTCAATATGAGACGCATGGAAAACCCGCACATTGAGGTCAAAGTGGGTGGGAGGAGGACTTGGGACGAAATCATCATCAAGTAAATTCTCTAAAAAGAGAGCGTCCCCCTCCAGGTCGTTTTCATTTATTGAATCATTAGAAGCAAGAAACATGTCAATCTCCTCCATAAGCGGATCACTATCCTCAACGGGAATAGGAGATGGAGAGAAAGACTTGTCATTAGGCTTAGAATTCAAAGCCTCGATCCTAGAAATGAGAAGATAGACATTGGATAACTTCTCACAAAGAACCACGTCTTCCACATCTAAATGAGTAAGTTCATCAGTGAACTTCTCAAGGATCGGAATAGTCAAATCAACCTCATTTCCCGGTAGAAATGGGTCTAAAGGAGCAAGTTCAAAAGTGAACCTCTCAAAAATCGGATCACTATCATCCTCATTTCCCGGTGGAAATGGGTGAAGAAGAGTAGGTTCATCGGTAAACCCCTCAAAATCCGAGTCGTGAATATCATCTTTATAAGAAAGTTCATCGGAGAACTCCTCATTAGAAAATTCACTAGAAGTAGAATCATTCTCAAAATCTTCATTTCCATCACAATTTTCATCATTAGAATTGGAGGAAATCTCAAAGTGAATGGAAGAAGTAGAGTCATCACAATATGGCAAATCACACGTATCATTGGAAATACCGTCAAACTCTCTTGGGTTTTGGACAAGAATCTCAACACTAGACTTCATTACTTCGTCCGATTCCGTGTCCGAAATAGTGCTAAAATGCTCGTCCCCCTTGCTTAGTGAATTTTCGGGTTCCATGGTGGAAGAATCATGAATAGGAGTGGTGATGTCATGAAAGATATCCTCATCATCTAGGATGGGAGAATCCTCGGGCTCCATAGCCGGTAAGATATGAAAAGGAAGCACGATAGCACTAGACGAAGGATGTAGAGCAATAAGATCTCGCAAAGAAATAGTACTATCCTCGTCATCATCAATAAGAAGAGAACACTCGAGTTCACGATTAGCAAGGTATTTTGCTTCCGCTTGAGCTCGTTCTTTCTCACGAATTTCAATGCTTAAACTATTATAATCTTGCGAAAGTTGTCTAATCTTAAGTTCACAATCTCTTTTAAATCCCTCATCAATTATTTCTCCATGAAATCGTCGACTTCCTAATTCATTTGTAATGTCATTAATCTCTTGATTAATTTGTCTCTTTTCAAGCAACATATCTTCAATGCTTTTTTCAACAATTTCAACATTTCTTTGATTCGTTATTTGTTGGAACATTGTTTCAAATCGTTCAATATCGAAAGAATATTGTGGAGATTGGTCAAAACCGCAAAGAATCAAATTATAGCAAGGACTAGGCTCATAAAAACTTTGATCCATCGGTTGACAACAAAAACTCTCGTGAGGACCTCCACAATACTCACAACAAGGATGTTGTTGTGATAAACTCGGTAAATCTTGTGGATAACAATTATCATTAAAGTTTTGATTGTAGCTCGGTTCTTGCTCGTAATTAAGCGAGAATCGATGCGAACAATCATCACGAAAATGAGAATCGTTTCCACAAAACTCACACGAGGGTGTCTCGTATGTAGGGTGTGGAGGTGGGTAAAAATCGAGAGAATTATTAGAAAAATTCGGGTTTCCACATGAAGTAATCTCATTACAACAAGGACAAAATCCAACTCGTAAGCCGCGACGTAAGTCATTTCCACAACGCTCACACGTACACAACCGACATGGCAAAAAACCATATAACGGTTCTCTACACCCTACACAATCGACGAACGAATTCATGGAAGAATTAAAAATTGGAGGGTGAGGAGAAAAAGAATTAAACATGATAGAGGATTAAGAAGATTATTTTTGGTATTTTTCATAAATCAATCAAAGATTGACAAAAAACGATACATACTATATAACAGAAAAATAACAAAACTTTCCGAGGACGGAAAGGGTCTTCGAATCAACGATCAACAAATCTCAACGAAACGAATCGTACACAAGATCCCCGACAGCGGCGCCAAAATTTTTGATGTGTCGATGATAGTATATGTGATAATTAGATACGTTATAGGGTAAATTAGAAAATTACCTTTAGGAAAAAGTAATAGTCTAAAATTACCAAAGACGGATTTAATTAAACACGTGGATGAACCAAGTTCGTTGTACACGAAGATCAAGTGAATTTGAGACGTGTTGTTTCGATTTGGACAATTGATTTGAATTGGTTTTTCGGTTTTTAAATTAAAATAACTCCTACAAGTTTTAAGTAAATTAAATCCTAAGTGCATGAATCATTCCCAATTTAATCTAAAAACAATTATTTAAAAATTAACACTACTTACAAATTTAAACTATTTAAAAATTCTCTTTAAATAAAACTAATTTAATTAAAATACTTTTACACTATTTTAAAAAAAAATCTATATAGGAAACTATATTATTAAAAATCAAAATTAACTAAAATCTAATTATTATTTAAAAACTAATTTTTATTAATTAATTATATTTCTAAAAATTAATAAAACATTTTTTTTATTTTATATTTTTTTTACTTTATTTATTTAAAATTAAACTAATAAAATGAGACTAGTTTAAATTAACTATATTTAAAAGTAATTTATTATGAATTTAAACTTTTTAAACTTTTAAACTAAAGTATATAAAAGACGTTTTAATAATGACAGCTCAACTAAACCATATTAAACTCTAAGTGCAATAATATAACTAAAAGTGGGTCAAGCTCAGTTGGATAGCACGTAGGGTAAGTGAAGGGCAGGTCTCGAGTTCGAGACCTGCTGTAGACAACTTTTGTAATTATATATTTTTTAAAGAAGGCATACTTTGATTATTTCAACCAAAACTATTCACTTAACAGTAACAGAATTATATAATGAGAACATTCAAAATATATCGTATGTAGTAACATCATGCAGTAATTTCATACCATAAACATACAGTAATAATAGTCACCCCAAACACACTTAAATAATTGATTAAACAGCAACTAAGAAAACACAGATAAACATCAAATACAACAACGATCAAACCTACAGCTTATGCGAAAAACAAAACCAAATCTTCATATTCTCACAACAAGCTTTCGCATCCATACGACTACCGAACCCATCAAGTGAACAAAAACTTGAATTGCCTTATTCCTAAGCTAACTGATCCGAAAGAAACTAGCAGGACTCAAAACTATGAAGCTACACGAATACACCAACTGATCTTAGCAGAATTCAAACCAAACTACAGTTCAGTGTATCTCCTGTTATGAAACTGAGCTAGGCTGACTGCGATATCTAATTCCGAATTTACTGTACCAGAAACACAGATCTCCACGGTGGAATTAGTTGTGCTAGTTGTGTTTGTCTAAAGCTGATTTGACAGATGATGATTGGATGATTGGTGAATTTGTGCTGTCACAGCCAATCATTTGCAAGAAAAGAGCCACGTCCTCCATCTTCAACATCCGAAAAACACGGGGATTTAATTCCCAACACGTGTGAATCACACGTATGGAATTAATGAAAAGCACCAATATTAATTTGCTTGATAGGTTTATTTTCTTTTTGTGAATAGTGATTAGGTTTTTACAGGTTTATTTAGTTTTGTGAGAGAGACGAATGGAAGAGAGGATAGCTTTGGATGTATCGACATAATAAATGTGTGATGTGGGTGAAAAGGTTTGACCAAGTAATAAATAAAAAATGCTTATAACTTGTAACTGGTGTCACCAAAATGAAAACCAAATGGGCTTGGTTATCTTGTATACTCCCACGTTACACATGACTTAACAAGAAAATGGGCTTTAGACCCAATGTAAGTTAACCCGTCACAAATTAGTATAAATAGGTTTTGATTTTGGGCTAATGTATTTAAAATGGATAACTTGTTTCATAAATGGGCTTTTTGAGCCCATTTATCCAAATGTGGGACCCACAAGCCCAATAAACTTTATCCAAGATTTAATACACTAAAACGGACTTGTTTTGGCTTCCTCGATCTTTTCATCAAACTTGTGTCGGTTTTTGTCGGTTTTCGTGAACTTTGGTACCTACACACATCAAACAACAAAACAAGCATATACAAGGCAATATTTGAACATTTCATGCATTTATTGTTTGTTTTATGATACAAATGATATGAGTAAAATCACTCGTATCACAAGGCAATGAGAGAAAGAATCACCATAGACCAAGAAATCATCCATGAAGACTTCCATAATTTCTTCAACCATGTCATGGAAGATAGCCATCATACACCTTTGGAAAGTCCCAGGAGCATTGCATAAGCCGTAAGGCATTCTTTTGAAAGCAAATGTTCCATAAGGACAAGTGAATGCTGTTTTCTCTTGATCTTGGGGATCGATGGGAATTTGAAAATACCCGGAAAAACCGTCTAAGAAGAAATAATAATCATTACCCGCTAAACGCTCGAGCATTTGATCCATGAAAGGAAGAGGAAAATGATCCTTTCTCGTAGCGTCATTGAGTTTGCGATAGTCTATACAAACTCTCCACCCTGTAACGAGACGAGTAGGAATCAACTCGTTGTTTTCATTGGGCACAACGGTGATTCCGCCTTTCTTATGCACACAATGGACCGGACTAACCCATGGTGAATCCGAGATAGGTAGATCATTCCCGCATCAAGAAGTTTGATAACCTCTTTTTTGATAACGTCATGGATCTTGGGATTCACCCTTCTTTGGTTTTGAATAGTGGGTTTAAAGTCGTCCTCCATGAGAATTTTATGTGTGCAAAAGTGAGGATCAATTCCACGAATATCGGAGATTTTCCAAGCAATCGCTTTCTTGTGATTCTTCAGCACGTCGATAAGTCGAGACTTTTCGTCTTCTTTCAAGTCCTTTGCGATGATGACGGGTGACTTCTTGTTGTCTTCAAGGAACACGTACTCGAGATGAGACGGAAGATCCTTAAGCTCTAAATCCGGAGGATTTTCGATGGAAGGCGTAGTCAAATTCGGATCATCGATAGAGATTTCCTTAGGAGATGGTGGAGAAATATGGTCCTCATTGAGAAGTTTCTCAATGGTACGAATGTCTTCATCCTAATTGGAGGGAGAACGTCATATTGTAAGTCCACATCTCCCAAAGTTGCTTCAAATTCTTTCAAAAGGAGATCACTTTCTCCAAATGGAGTTAGTGATGGGGCAATAGAGGCAACAGTCTCAACAATGGGTAGAGAAGAAGAACCACTTTTACAAGCGTCTTTGAAATGGTCTTCACAAGCCTCATCAAGAACGTCGATGAAATTAACGCTCTCGTTTTCAGAAGGCTGCTTAGAAAGTTTACCCATGTTGAAGACGATTTTCTCGTCACCGACTCTCATGATTAATTCTCCCGCGGCTACATCAATGAGAGTGCGACCGGTCCTCAAGAATGGACGTACAACGATTAATGGAACACGGGGATCCATCTCGTAGTCAACGACAACAAAATCCGCCGGAAAGGTGAATTTGTCGACACCGACGAAGACATCTTCGGCTATCCCCACTGGATAAGCAACCGTACGGTTAGCTAATTCCAAAGTCATTCGCGTGGGGACTAGCTCGGGTAGATATAATTGTTTCCAAACACTTAAAGGCATTAAGTTTATACTAACACCTAGATCGGCTAGGGCCATACAATTCTCTACCCTGGGGAAGTTGCAAGGAATAAGAAAGCGACCCGGATCTCCTAACTTAACTGGAAGTTTTCTTAAAAGAACGGCAAAACAATTCTCATTTAATTGGGTATTGGCGATGTCGAGCAATTTTTCCTTATCACTTAAAAGATCCTTAAACATCTTAGCATATTTAGGCATGTGAGCGAGAGCCTCAGCAAAGGAGATGTTGAAATTCAATTGTTTAAACATTTTGAGAAAGTTAGAAACCTAAATATCATCCTTGTTCTTCAATTTCTCTTTCCTCAACCTTGAGGGATAAGGTATATTGGGTTGAGATGAAGGCTTTAGAATGGAATTCTAACTCACATCCTTGGGTGGTGGAGGGGGTGGAAGTAGAAGGCAGTGGAATTGGTAAAGTAGAAGGTGGAGGAATTGGAGAAGGGGACTCGTTTTCCTTTGTCACAATCACCGGTGTAGGTGTAGGAAGCTCGGGTTCCTTTAAACCTTTTCCACTTCGAGTGGTGATTGCTTTCATCTCCCCTCTTGGATTAGCAACGGTGTTACTCGGAAGAGAACCCGAACCAGAGGCTTGATTACTTTGGAAGAAACTAGCCATCATATCCCTTAAGTCATTTGTTTGACTGCTCAAAGAATTTCGCATATCGGCTCTAAGATCATTCCCTTGTTTCACCGTATCTCCTTTCAAGTTGGCTATTTGCCGCTGAAGATTCTGCGCTATTGCGTCATTAGTCCTCATGTAAGTTTCAACCTCGTGATTAAATGTGGTGGGTTGGTTGGGAGGAAGAGCATGGTAGGCAGGTGGTTGATAAGCGGGTTGTTGGTAAACTTGGTTGTTTCCTTGAGGTGGATATGGGTTTCTTTAGGTTGGATATTGATTTGGAGCTCGAGGTTGGTTTTGATTGTTGCGATTGAGGTTGTTTGGGTTTTGAGGTGGAAAATCGGGTTGTGAAAGAAAGTTGTTTGAACGATAACTGAGCAAATTGCGGTCACCTTGAGGACGTGCTTGATAGCCTCCCGTAGAAAAGTTACCGTTGGCGACATACACATTTTCCGGATTGTCATGAGTCGAAGGACAATCGGTGTATGAATGAGAACCCCCGCATATTTCACATGATTGAATTAAAGCATTAGCTTGGGCATTGATTTGTTTGACATTGTTGGCTGTTTGTACAACAAGCGATTCCACAAGCGAAGTAAGCTTATCAATTCTCTTGTCGGCGTCACTAGTACTAGCACTAGCCACATTAGTTCGAACACTCTTGGTTTGCACTCTAGACTTATTCTCAATTATATCCCATGCGGCTATAGAAGACTTAACCAAAATGTTACCCCCCGAGGCACTATTTAGTGAATCTTGGTCATTCATGCTTAATCCATTGTAAAAAGTATTTATTTGATTAACTTTTGTGAAACCATGTTGTGGCCACTTTCTTAAAAGTTCCTTAAAACGGTCACAAGATTCACTAAATGTCTCACCGTACTTTTGTTCAAAGGTAATGATTTCATTCCGCAAAGCGGTAGTACGTGAGGGTGGGTAAAAGTAGTTAATGAACTTGGTCTCTAAATCCGTCCACGTAAGAATACTCTGTGGCGGTTCCTTATCAAGCCAATTCCGGGCTTGTCCCTCTAAGGAGAAAGGAAAAAGTTGCAAGCGAATCACTTCTTGTGAAACCCCATTATACTTAACCGTATTGGTGAGTCGAAGAAACCTTTTTATATGGTCATGAGGATCATCAAGCGAACGCCCCAAGAAAGGTTGATCAGAGACCATTTGAATAAAGCCGGATTTGAGCTCAAAATTGTTGGCTCCAATCTCGGGTATGACAATAGCATCGGTGTTGCCCTCTATGTGCAATTGCAAAAGCTCGATCATTGGTTGATTGTCCATGGTGACAATAGGTGGAGTAATGAATTCGGCTTGAGCTGCTTTCTTCTTACGAGCACGGGTACGCATACACACTTGCAAAAGACAAAGGAAAATAGACAAGAAATATTTTTGGTTTTTATGGTTTTCTATTTTTTTGGATTTTTGAAATTTTTTAATTTTTACGGATTTTTGAAAATTTTAAAGCAAGGAAAATAACGTTCAAGAATGAACGGATCCCAAAATGCAACGCGTCTCTCGCTAAAAACCGTTAATCTTAACAAAAAGAGCCGGCAGCGGCGCCATTTAATACACCGGTTTGCCTCGTATGAGAGTTCTTTAAACCGATCTTTTCGAATTGATTACTAGTAGAAAGTGCGACTCAGTCGTTCTTGGTGGAAAAATAAAATGGTTTGGTTATCTATTTTAAACTAAAAGAAAATATGAAAATGTCGTTGAGTAAAATAAAAGCTATAAAAATTAAACTAAAAATTACTAGAAAAACACTTGGTAAAAACAGAGATTTCGGGAAGCGTGCAATTTTTGGAAATTAAAACGTAATGAATTTAAAACTTAAAAGTTAAAACTTAAAACTTTATGAAAACAAAACCGAAACCCATCGGAATGTAATCGGAATCCGTTGGAAAAGCTTATCGGAATGCTTCCGTCGGAATCCCGTCGGAATGTGTAAAAGGAAACTGATCGGAATAAGTGAACTAACCCCTATCGAAATGTATATAAAAATAAGGCTATCGGAATGTGAAGAAAAGGAATGATCGGAATAAACTAAAACAATGCAATCGGAATCCAAAAAGGAATCCCGGTCGGAATAACAAAACCCTATTCCGATTAGAATGATCAGAATACAAGTGAAGCTAGTCGGAATGCTAAAACCCTTTTCCGATCAGAGATCAGAATACAGGGGGGGGGGGGGCAAATCGGAATGTAAGATCGGAAAGGGGTTTACCCTTTCCGATGGTATGTATTCGAAAATAAGCCAAGTTTTAAGCTATTTTTAATAAGCTCAAACCAATACTTGATCGAATTAATAATAAGCCGAACTAATAAACATAAATTAAGAACTTTTTAAACTTTAGATAAGCAACTTTTCAAAACAAAGTTTAAAAAGACAAACTTTTTAGAAAACTTTAAATCAATAAGCTAAGTACAAAATACGCCAATAAGCATAATAAGCTCAAAGCTCAATTTGCACAAAACTTAGATATGATCAAAAAGATAAACTTTTTAATCACATAAACATCAAGATGATACAAAATAAAAGATTATCACTAATCAAGATCAAAATAAAGAAAGGTAGAAGAAGATTAAAGATAAAAAGCTTAACTTGAACCTATAGATTAATGATTCCAAAATACAAGATCAAATCAAAGCTTAAACATGAAAAGAAAGAAAAGATGAAGTTCTAGTGAGATAAAGTTAAACACTTTCTCTCTCTAAAAATAAAACTAAAGAAAGAAACATAAACTAGCTAACACCCTCCTAATGTGTCATTAGGAGGGTATTTATAGGAGATGGGAAGGTGCATGTGCTTCCTTCTTTCTTTCTTTCTTCTCGACTCGATCTAAATTCTTTGTCTTTCTCGATATCGTCTCGGGATTTGTCGATGTAAATTGAACTCGTCTTCTAATTTTCTTCTATAATTAGACTTGAGTTCTTCGACTTCATTAAACTTCCGTTTTTAGACTTTTTCTTCGATAAATATTCAGAATAGGCCTTGGACTTCCGTTCTTTTTGCACTCTTGATCTTTTGACTTCGTCTTTTCTCGTTTTCTTCGATAAAAGCCCGTGAAAGCCCGTGTTTTCTTCCTTTTTCATCTTTTGGTCCTAAAACACAATAAAAACACAAACCACGCATAATTCCAACTTTTACGACATAAAATACACGTTTTGGTCTTGTTATTATTGGAAATAAGTGGTAAAAGGATAAGTGTTTTCACACTTATTAAATTACTAAAGGAAGTGAGTATACCTGTATTATCCGCCAAGTGATTAGATGCTCCGGTGTCCATGTTCCAAGACGGATCTTGAGTAGTCATAGTCTGAAATGCTTGCGGAAGCATGGTAGCTTGAGACAGAAATAAGGAATTAATCGTATGAGTAATGCCTGTCACCGACCCAACTTGTTGGGCCTTTGGTACAATAAATGAATACTCTTGTTTGGGCTGAACCGGTATATGAACTTGTTGGGCTGCAGTAACAATCGACGAGGCGAACGGAGATCCATGCGCTGGCTAAAAAATTAGAACAATTGGAACCATTTGAATATGGTCAACACAAACACTCATGATTATTGAAACACCAATTCCTAGACAATTTGAAACAACAGCTAGCAATAATTGACTTCTTCAAAGCATCAATTAATAAAGTATGGACAATAATGAAGCAAGTTATATTAAAATTATGCGCAGAAACAAGCAATTGAGAAGCGAAGGTTTGTGTTTTTTCTAGTGTTAATTATCGGTAGATATTTTTTGGTGGTGGATGTTTATGGCTCTGATAACCATATTAGATTTGGAAAAATCTCATGCCTCAATATTATTAATGATGCAATATAAATATATCTCTAAGTCTTACATAATAAGATAACTAAGATGGGCTAAGCCCGATAAAAATAACAAATGCATGGGCTAAATATAATTTGGCTAATACACCCCCACAGTTAGAACGGGAGGTCGTCGGACATTCAAACTGGAACGAAAATCTAGAAATAAAGCACTCGGAAGATCCTTGGTGAAGATATCCGCATATTGAAACCGAGATGGAACATGTAAAACACGTACTTGCCCAGAAGCCACATAATCACGAACAAAATGTATATCTATCTCGATATGCTTAGTAGAAAGGTAAACGACACTAACGTTGTCACGGTAAACAAGTGTAGCAGTATGCAAGGGAGCATGTAATTCCAACAGAAGATTACGAATCCAAGCAATTTCAGCAACAACATTGGCAACACCCCGATATTCAGCCTCTGCACTAGATCGAGAAACAATAACCTGACGTTTAGCAGACCATGATAGTAGATTATTCCCAACAACAAACTACCTCCACCTCTAACCCGATTATTGTCCCATCTATGAACCAACCATCAGCTGAACCTGTGCATAACGTACATCCCATGGTTACACGTGCAAAGTTTGGTATTTCAAAACCTCTTAAAAATGTGTCATAGTGTTACCACTCCTTCACCGCTTCCTCGTTCTCATGTTCATGCTCTTCGGGATCCTAAATGGAAATAATATATGTTACATGAATATAATGCTTTAATTACTAACAGAACGTGGGTTCTTGTGCCCCAACCAACTAACGTTAACGTTGTTCGTTCTATGTGGCTTTCTAAAAATAAGTTTCATGAAAATGGCTCATTAAGCAGGTATAAGGCTCGTCTTGTTGCCAACGGACAAAGTCAACAACAAGGTATTGATTGTGATGAGACATTTAGTCTGTTGGTTAAACCGGCTACCATTCGTACAGTTTTGAGTCTCACAGTTTCTTGTTAGTGGCCTATTCATCACCTTGACGTGAAGAAAGCCTTTCTTCATGGTCATTTATCTGAGACGGTGTATATGCACCAGCCTATTGAGTTTGTTGATTCTGCTAGACCTAATTATGTATGTCACTTGAAGAAATCATTATATGGCCTTAAGCAGGCTCCTCGAGCATGGTTTCAGCATTTTGCTAGCTTTGCTACACGGATTGGTTTTCAGCAGAGTAAAACAGATGCATCCTTATTTATTTATCATTTTGGATCGGACATTGCTTATCTGTTATTATATGTGGATGATATTATACTTACTGCGTCATCAACATCGTTGCTACAATGCATTATTGTCTCTCTTCATGGCGAATTTGCGATGACAGATCTTGGCTCTCTTAATTATTTTCTTGGTATTTCTTCTCTACGAACTGCATCTGGTTTATTATTATCACAGTCCAAATTTGCTGAAGAGATTCTTGAGAAAGCTCATATGCAGCAGTGAAATCCTTGTAGGACTCCGGTTGATACTAAATCCAAGTTAGGTCCTAACGATGACCCGGTTTCTGATTCTACCATGTACCATAGTTTGGCAGGTGCTCTTTAGTATCTTATATGTACCCAGATATTTCTTATGTTGTTCAAAATGTTTTTGTTTATATGTATGATCCCCGTGAGCATCATATTGCCGCTTTAAAGAGGATTCTTCGGTATGTTCGTGGTACTCTTGATCATTGACTTCAGCTACATGTTTCTACTACCACTCAACTCACTGCATACACTGATGCTGGTTGGGCAGGTTACCCGGGCACCCGCAGATCCACTTCTAGGTAATGTGTTTATCTTGGAGAATAAGCCAACTAACCTTAAACCTAATAAATCCAAGCCCACAACCGGGCTTGGGCTTCCATCGTCTAATAAGAACTACGTTATGGGTTTTGTGGCATTATAGGAACCAAGTGTCTTTCGCGAGTAAACACCCGAACAAAGTTCTAATTTTTATTGATATCATTTCTTTTTCCTTCAATTGAATTTGTTGGGCCTAATTAAATAATAATGCTAGTACTCCCCCGCAGCTGGAACGGGAGGCCTTCAAATGTTCAAACTGGAGCGAAACTCAAGAAATAAAGCACTCAAGAGACCCTTGGTAAAAATATCCGCATACTGAAATCGAGAAGGAATATAAAGCATACGAACATGGCCAGAAGCAACATAATCTTGGATGAAATGAATGTCAATTCAATGTGTTTAGTCCGCTGATGCTGAACAGGATTAGTGGATAAATAAACGGCACTAACATTGTCATAGTAAACAAGCGTAGCAGTAGAAAGCGAAGCATGCAACTCTAGTAATAAATTCCGAATCCAAGCAGTCTCAGCAACAAAATTTGCAACACCACGATATTCTGCCCCTGCACTAGACCGAGACAATGTAACATGTCTCTTGGAAGACCAAGATATAAGATTATCACCAAGGAAAACAAAATACCCGAAGTAGATCTACGATAACAGGACAACCAGCCCAATCAGCATCTGTGTAGGAAGTAAGCTGAGTAGTAGTAGAAAGATGAAGCTGGAGGCAATGATCAACAGTGCCACGAACATAGCGCAAAATGCACTTCAAAGTAGTAAAATGAGGATCTCGGGGGTCATGCATGTAAAGACAGACCTGCTGCACAGCATAAGAGATATCCGGGCGAGTGAAAGTTAAATACTAAATAACACCTGTAAGACTGCGATATAAGGTAGGGTCACTAACGGGGTCACCCTCGGAACCAAGCTTGGGCGTAGTATCCACTGGGGTTCTGCATGAGTTACAATGCTGCATATTGGCCCGCTCAAGAATTTCCTCTGCAAATTTAGACTGAGACAAGAACAATCCAGACTTCGAGCCTTGTGTATTTATATCAAGGAAATAATTAAGGAAGCCAGGATCAGTCATAGCAAACTCACTGTGAAGTAATGTGATGACACGCTATAAAAGAGATGCAGATGAAGCTGTGAGAACAATGTCATCCACATATAGCAATAAATAAGCAATATCTAAGCCCTGACGATAGAAAAATAATGACGCATCGGTTTTGCTGTGCTGGAAACCGATGCGTGTGATAAAGCTAGCAAATTGTTGAAACCATGCGCGTGGGGCTTGTTTAAGCCCATATAATGAGCGCTGCAAATGACAAACATAATAAGGACGTGTAAAATCAACAAACCGTGGAGGCTGATGCATGTAAACTGTCTCAGATAACTGGCCATGAAGAAATTCATTGTTAACGTCCAGCTGATGAATAGGCCAATCACGAGAAACTGTGAGACTCAAAACAGTACGAATGGTAGCCGGTTTGACCACCGGACTAAATCTCTCATCACAATCAATACCCTGATGTTGACTTCGTCCGTTAGCAACAAGACGAGCCTTATACCTGCTTAATGAGCCATCTGCATGAAACTTATGTTTGAAAAGCCACATAGAACGAATAAAATTAACGTTAGTCGGGCGGGGCAGAAGAACCCACGTTCCGTTAGTAATTAAAGCATTATATTCATCTAACGTAGCTTTTTGCCAGTTGGGGTCACGAAGGGCCTGAATATGAGAGCGCGGAAGTGGTGAAGTGGTGGCGACATGATAATTCATAGGCTTACGAGATTTAAAAATGTCGGCTTTAGCACGTCTAACCATGGGATGAGTGGATATGGGTTGAGGTTTAGTTTGTATTGAGGGTTCAGTGTGAGTTTCTTGAGGTAGAGATTGAAGTGGGCCAATAACCATGTTTAGGGAAAGAGTAGATGCGGGTGAGCTCGGTTACGGGGAGTGTTGCATCTGTTCAGGCAAAGGGTTTTGGGAACTAGTGGTAGGTGGTATAGTGGGGGTAATGGGCTCAGGTGGTGTAGGCATAGGCTGAGGAGGAGGTAACATTAAAAGGAAATCATAATTTGAATGTGTATCAGTTCCGAATGGGAAGACATCCTCATCAAAGCGAACATGTCGTGAGATAATGATTTTATTAGTAGATAAGTCGAGAAACCTATAACCGCGATGGTTTGCGGGGTAACCAAGGAATATGCAACGGGTTGAGCGGGGTTGAAGTTTATTTGTAACATAAATATGAGGATAGCAAAAGGCATCCAAAAACACGTAAATTGTCATATGAAGGTGTTTGGTGATATAGCTTGGTGAATGAAATTTCATTATTGATGGCGATGGAAGGCAAAATATTCAAAAGGTGAACGACCATATTAAGAGATTCCACCCAATATGACGGAGGTAGATGGGCTTGAAAAATCATGGTGCGGATGAGGTTATTGATGGTACGTAACATACGTTCGGACTTGCCGTTTTGTTGTGATGTACGTGGGAAAGAAAACCAAAATTGTATGCCATTTTGGCGAAAAAGGTCATGAAAACGGGTGTTGTGATATTCACCCCCATGGTCACATTGCAAATCCTTTATGTCGGCATGAAATTGTTTGTTTACATAAGCACGAAAAGCAACAAAACTATCAAAGACAACAAATTTTTTTATGCAAAAGGTAGACCCAAACAAAGTGCGAAAAATGATCTAAGAATATAGCATAATATTTTATTCCACTTAAACTCGGAATTGGTGATATAATATTTTATTCCACTTAAACTCGGAATTGGTGATGTCCATATATCCGAGTGGATAATTTCAAACACCGACTTAACAGAAGAATCAGAACTAAAAAATGGAAGCTTTACATGTTTACCTAATTGACACACGTGACATAAAGAGGAAAACTTTGATTTATTATATGAAATTAAATTACTTGACTGTAAACGACGAAGCACGTCTTCCCCGGGATGACCGAGGCGTCTGTTCCATGTAGTGGAACTAAATGAAAGCAAAGCAACTGGAGTTTTGAATGGAGATTGCTGAGTGACGGGGTAAAGGTCGCCCATATTAACGCAACAAAGAAGAATCTTTTGCGTCTAGTAATCCTTACAGAAAAACCATAAGCATCAAATTCAACGGAAACATCATTATCATGGGTAAATTGACGAACATAAATTAAAATATTAATTATGTGAGGCGTGGCAAGAATATGATTCAGATGAAGTGTGTTATGAGATGTATGCAATAAGCTATGTCTGGTATGCGTGACTGGGATAGAGTTATCATTGCCAACAAATACAGATGGATAAATGCTTGAATTACTAAAAGAACTAAGTATACATGTATTGTCCTCCAAGTGACAAGATGCTCCGATGTCCAAGTTCTAAAAGGGAGCTTGAGGTGTCATATTCTAAAAAGTTTGAGAAATCATGGCAGCTTGAGATGGGATGGCAGTAGGCACAACATATGCAAAATTCCCTAAAGTTGTTTGTTGATTCATGATACTGCAATATAAAAAAAAGCTGGCAAGTAGCAGCGGAATCGACAAGTGAATAGAGTTGTTGCAAGCGAGTATATTTATGGTAGTACACAAGCAAGCAGCAGATGCGATCAGTGTCTTTTGGCACTTTTGTGAATTAATGGAAGCTCCTAAGCATGTAGCTCAAAAACAAAAAAACATATGTGGCAACTGTAATAAAAGGAACGATTAGGTTTTAGTGGGTGTTTTGGGTAGGCTCTGATTACCATGATAAATGTAATAATCCTTCCTTCTGTTTATTAGCAACCTCAATCCCTATAAATATAAATAATCTTATCTCTATTTATAATAAAACATATCTTGGAGAATAAGCCAACTAACCCTAAACCTAATGAATCCAAGCCCACAACGGGCTTGGGCTTCCATCGTCTAATAGTTCTAACCACGACATCAGATATATTTTCAAAAGAAGCTGCTAAAGGACCTGTTGGGCTAGGTTAATTGCATCGTTAGACTTATGAAGTGAATCTTTTGAAGCCTCCACCAGTCGAGGACACGAGACCATGTTAGTTTGGCAATTTCGCAGTTGAAAAAAAGGTGAGATTCATACTCCCATGCATCATCTCAGACAGAACGCTATCTAGATCAATACTCCGTGAGACTGAGTTAAGATTTAATTTTGTTGGAAGTCTACGGTTTATAATTCTCCAAATGAGAATTTTGGCATTCAAGGGGAAAATCATGTTCCACTGAAAAGGATTAAGGCTGGTGTTGTTTGAAGACTGATTTATAAAGGATCTTATACCTTCTGCAGTGAATGATCTAGAGTTATCTATCAATTTTTCTTAATTATTTGACGGAAAAATCAGTGAGTTCTTTTTGTTCCAAGCCTGCCCGCGTCCACCGGCGCCAATATTAATTGAAGACGACGCTCGCTGGAGAGACGAGGGAGATAATAGAATTTAAGGTAGTAGGTTCAAGGTAAACGAGATATCCATCAGCTACTGTGCAATTCTTTATAGCCCGTAAGCGAAATAATCTTGAAATAGCTATGTTGAAAGGCAGGCAATGAACCCAATTCTCCATCCAAAATCTTGTGTTAGATTCAATTCCATTCCTTTTGAATGATGAGGGAATATTGATCTCTAAATTATGTAGATCATTCTTTAGCTCGCGATGTGATACAAAGGCACTGACTTCGACTTGAGAGAAAGAACGTTGTTGATGGGTTGTCCACAATGAGCATGTATTGAGCGGATTACTTTACCCACCAAAGAGCGTTTTCCTTATTAAGATATCTCCACCATCATTTAGCAAGCATTGTGATACGTCTGTGCATGCTTATCTAAAAGGAACCAAGATATCTTTTATTTGTTTAGATATATGTTTAGTATCTTTTATGTTTATCATTTTTTCTAGTGTTTATCACACAACTAGTATTTAAGGTTTCACAATGTAATCATATTATAAATCAATGAAGTTAAACATATAAAATGTCTCTGGTTTTCTCATCTTCCTCTTAAGTAGCAAGCATCACGCTTGAAGGGGTGCCACTATCCGATACTACCTGACATAGTCGTATCAATTGGTGCTTTCATTGAGAGCCCTAAACTCGTTGAGGGGTTTTGATTTAGGGTTCCAATTATCATTAAAGAAACAAACTGTTCATTAGAAGTTACTGTTCACCGGAAAGTACTGTTCCCCAATCGTACTGTTCATCGTGACACTGTTCATCTAACGCACTGTTCATTGGTTACTATTCATCGACGTTACTGTTCATCGGGTACTGTTCATCCGAAAAAATAAAAAAAATTTTTTTATTGTTTTTCGGTTGCTATGGCATCAGGCAGCAGCGATCGAGATGCACTATCTAAACTTTTGCAAATGGGTACCATTATCGAATATCAAGGTGAGTTTAATATCTTATAACTCGAGTAACGGGTATCTGTGAAATTTTACTTGCCTCGTTTTATATATCTGGACTTAAACCGAAGCTACAACTAGAATTGTTGAGGTTTTACCCGAAACCTACAACATTAGGCGAAGCCTTCTACTGAGATCGTATAGTAGAGACTCGTCTTGATGCAATTGTAAAGGAAGAGCAGATCATTGAAATGAACACGGTTGATTCTTCTACAACACCAGAAGTTGTACTCAAAGTTGCAATTAAAGTGGCACCTGACGTTGCACTAGAAGCTGCACCAAAAGATATGGGGAATGTTACATCTGAAAATAATAAAGAGCACCTTCAGCTTATCGTTAATGAATCACAGCCTATTGGTGAATCACAACCTATGGTTGATGAATCGCAGGCTGTGGTTAGTGAATCACATCTTGTTGTTGATGAATCGCAGGTTGTGGTTAGTGAGTCACAACTTGTTGTCGATAAATTGCTCAAGAGAGCCACGTGGTTTGTTACATCCGAATCCGAATGGAAGGAGTGTAGAGCAAAAATCCAAAATTGTTACTTCCCGAGCCAAAGAACAAGTTTGAATGGAGTGTGCTAATGCTTAGGAAACGTTTCAAAATTTGGGACCCAGGAATCAAGAGTGTTTTTCAGACGTTTCAAAATTTAGATATAATTTTTTTTTCTTCCGATTTATTTTTCATGGCATCGAGCACTAGCGATCGGGATGCATTATCTAAGCTAATGAAAATGGGTACGGTGATCGAATACGAGAGTGAGTTTGTGATACTTGCAAGTCGAGTGGCAGGAATTTCTGAATCTTTACTTACATGTTATTATATCAGTGGACTTAAACCATCTCTACAATGTTTACTCTTGAGGTCAAAGCCCACAAGTTTAGGCGAAGCATTTTCATTCGCCCGGGCAGCAGAAACACGGTTCACGAACCTAGAACTCTCAGAACTATTGAGGTCTAATCCTTCAACTATAGGAGAAACCTTCTTTCGTGCCCGTATAATGGAGGCTCGTTTTGAGGCAATTGAGGAGAATATACTACCCATTAAGGAGGAGGTCGTTAAAATTGTTTGTCATCCAGAAGTTATGAAAAACCCTAACGTAAATGATGTCGATGATAATGGGACAAAAGGGTTTAGTGTGTTTGACGCAGCATCCATTGATGAGTTGGCGCCAGAATTGAATGTTAATGTGGTTGTTAATGATGTTGATGATCATAGACTCATAGATAACAAAGAACAAACGTGGGTAGAGAACAAATTGTGTTGGAGAACTCTTTATGTTGGAGTACTAGGGTGGCGAACTATATGGGGGGAGAACTCTTGGACTGCAAGACTGGAGTGCGCTAGGATTCAAAGAAGATTATGGGATCCCGGAATCACGAGCTTTTCAAGACATCACCTTGAGGGCAAGGTGAATTCGAAAGAGTGAGGAACGATACGTCTGTGCATGCTTATCCAAAAGGAACCAAGATATCTTTTATTTGTTTAGATATATGTTTAGTATCTTTTATGTTTATTATTTATTCTAATGTTTATCACACAACTAGTATTTAAGGTTTCACAATGTAATCATATTATAAATCAATGAAGTTAAACATATAAAATGTCTCTGGTTTTCTCATCTTCCTCTTAAGGAGCTAGCATCACGCTTGAAGGGGTGCCACTATCCCGATATTACCCGACATGGTCGTATCACATTGCTTGGTCACTAGATTTCAAGTTACTAATCACAAGACCACCATTCGATTTTGGAGAAACAACCTTATTCCAAGCAATCCAAACAATTTTCTTTTCACTTGAAGATCTGTCTCAAAAGAATTTCCTTCTAATACTTTCCAGTTTGTAAATAGTTTTTGTGGAGCTCTGAAGGTAGAGAACTAGTAAACGGCAAGACCACCGAAGAGGGACTTTTTCTGGTGAAAGTAGTGAATTATATTATATAACAAAATTATAATCAGCATACAAACATCATTCTAACAAACTTGAAGGACACACCCAACAAGTTTAAGTCTTCAAAAGAAAAATACAAGAATACATGAATACATGAAACAATAATATATACTTCGTACTAAGTTAATTGGTATCAACAACATGATATATACTAAGTTAATCATGGTATCAAGCAAGGACGATCCATAATACCATATTCATTCCGGAAGTGCACAAAATATACCAAGTACTAATACGTTTAAAACTCCCGGCAATCACCAATGGATTTAGTAACATTCTCTAGGACCAAATCGCAGTAAGCAACAAGATCATGACAAAGTACCAAAAGGCATGCATGAAGCCATTGTTGCACCGTTTGTGGAACATGACTTCGACACATTGGGCACGTAGAATGGTTCTTTAGCCATGTATCAATACACCTCACATGGAACTGGACTCCATGGCTGCAGTTTGGTAAATTTTTGTGATGGTCACCTTTAGATACTTCACAAAGACACACTATACAATCAAAACTTTGAACTCTTCTGTCGTCGCCTTCACCATCTTGCTTCATTTCTTCTTGCACTACTACGAGCCTTGAATCCGTTGATGCATTAAGCCACAATGACTTCATGTGTAGCCGAAACAACCATGCAACCACCACCATTTCACCCATAATTGTCTTTCTAGCTTCCGGATAACTGCGAGCCTAAATCGTGTAATGAAATGGGACCAGATAACTTGAAGTGCTAGAATTAAGATGAGATTTATATATAGATAGAGTGATGTAGTTGTCAATGGATACGCATGGTTTATTAATAAGTACAGAATAAGGGTATGGAGTTGATTTTATGTATTTAAAACTTTACAAGTATGTGAGTCAAAGTTTGACTTTTGACGACAATTATCATGCCGGTAATATAACGTTTCATTACTAAAGGTTTAAATATTATTCACATGAACCCATGCACGGTCATATGCATTTGCATATATGACATGAATTGATCATCGACTAATTGCTAATCTTGTGCATCGACTGTTATCATCCTTAAATATCAAGAACATTATTTTCTGGGTCAAAATCAAATATATTTTAGTTTTCTGGGTCAAAAATTTGAAAGTTTATGGACATAAAATTAAATAGTCGTGTGATAGGATCGAACTCGGGATTACGGGATTACACACAATACATAAAGGGTTAATTAATTTTAATAAATATATTTATTATATTTATTAAATTTAAACCGAGCTTAACTTAACGTTCGTTAAATAATTAAGAGTTAAGTATAATGATCGTTAGGGAATTAATAGAAGAGAAAAGAAGAAACGGAAAGTTACGGAAGCCTGCTTGGGTGGGCTTTTAGCCGTCGGCTACAAGGGCAAAAAGTGGAAGGAGGAAGATTTTCTTTCCTAATTGGTTTATGGCTTGGAGAACAAGTTTAGCTAGCCTATATAAACAAACCTTGGCCTTCATAATTTTCTATCCCATTGTCTCTTTCTCTCTCTGCGATCGCCAGCCAAACAACCTCTTAGGGTTTTCTTTGGTTTTCGATTTAGCTAATTATCTAGTCCTAGCCCCTCTCTAGGGTTGTTGGGTAGATATTCCCCAAGTGTTGAAGCTCCAGTTTACAAGTGCTAGACTCACGATTAGCCCGTTGCATTACGTGTGTACAAGAGCGTAATATTGTTTTACTTTAAACTATATCTTGGTATTATTCTTCATAAACCCAAATTGGTGATTCATTGGTGTTCTTGTGGATTTGCTCTAGCTAAAAGGTATATAACCCTAACTCGATTAATTATGAATGTGTTATTAATTATGATATTGTTAAGTCGCTTCCGTTATGTGTGCTTTGATCTTATTTAGGGTTTTGTATAATTGTTTTTTTTGTTCACCGTGAATTCCGACACATTGTTCGACTAATCCACGGGGTTAGAGCCCACCGCCACACAGACTCAAACCAGGTAAAGCCTTCCCTTTTTAGGAGGTTAGCGTGTCCACTTCAAGCTTGTTTGCACCTAGCAGGAATTGAGTTTGGTATAATTGTTATGAACTTTATAAACTTTCAGTTGCATCGAGAGCCGCTTTAACATGTTATAATTATCGAGATCTAAAGTTTTTTTTAACTAATATTGATTTGAGTTAAAAATTACATGTTTTTTAGGTTTTCACAAAAAATTAGGGTTTTATTTTTTTTATTAAAATCGGCCTAGCCGAATTTATTAAAAAAAAAGTTTTTTTTTGAAACCCTAAAAATTGCATGTTGATTATCTTTAGATGTTTGCATGAATTACTTGTTATGTCATGTATGGTTACGATCCGTAGAGAGATTTAATTGTTAAGATTATGTGGGAGATCCGTGATAAACATGCATGTTTTCTCGGGTCATATGATTTTATATGCTATTTGCTTTATTTGATTCAAAGTTTAAAATAAGGGAAGTCTTTTATATGTTCATAAAACCCTAGATTTGATGTTCTTTGAATAAATTGTTATGCATGTGGCTATTTGATTTAGTTTTTTGTACCTACTTGTTTTCATACGTTTTTTATTTGTATGTTGTAAACAAGGTAATTTTTCCTATAAAAATTAATATGCACTAAATCATATAAAAATTAATGAATTGTTTTGAGTTCTAAATGACATAGAATTGCGTTGATTGGTAATTTGCAATGATAATTTAACGGCCTACTCCTTTTGACAAACTATAAAGTGGGTATAATGCACCGCTGGTCTAGTACCCCGGTTAAGGAATGAGGTGTTATGCCATTAGTCGTTGGCCGAATTCCCGGCTCACTTGTGCGTCAATTAAAATTACCTATGATTATCATTTGCATTATATCTTAAGGTTGATTTGCCGCAAATTCACATCTAAAACACAATGAATAAGGTTATTGCTTTGTGCTTTAACTGAGTTCTAGAAAAAGTACGGTGTGAATAGTTGTGGGTAAAGTTTTTAATTGGTTTAACCAATACCTCAACTTGCGATTTATGGCGAAATTTTAGACTCACCAAAAAGGTTTACTAAATTTTTTTATTAAACTAATGCTATGGAGATGTATGCATGCTTCTCCATACATGATTTTGACACCAAAAATCTATACCCTTAAATTTAAGTAATATGCCATTTAATTGACAAACACTTGAAGTTACAATTATCGTCATATGAGATTTTGAACGATGTTGTGATGGAAGGAAATCGTTCATAGAATGAGAATTCGCATGAATGTTTTGCGTTCTTTAGATTAGTCGACTTGATTGAGTTACTCAGTGAGATCTGGAAACTTAAGGCATAAAGTAGGAATGAAACATGTTTACAATGTAAAATGACTTTTGGCAATGTAAATCCCTAAAATATCTAGAAATTGCAAATTTGTTTGTCAATTATTATTCTACAAGTTACCATGTTGAATACATTTATCACTAGCAGATCAACTGATGTGATAAGTTTATATCAATGAGGATTCTAGTTTCAAGGAAAATACTATGGTTTTTATTACCGGGGTAATTTTATTTTCTTGAATGGTATTATCATTAATACTAATATATTTTGAACTTATTTCTGTAGAAATGGCTCAACCCGATAACAACACGTTGAGTTCTGCCTTCAAGACTTATCTTGAACGTCAGGAACTAACTGGCCCAAACTTCAACGATTGGTACCGCTCACTAAAAATTGTCTTGAGAGTAGCGGGTACTTCTAATTACTTGACCAGAGCGTTTCCTGCGCCCTGTGGCCCTAATGCTACTCCAGTTGAAGGACTGAATTATGAGACAGATGTTAAGAAGCACAATGATGTGGCTTGTTTAATGCTCGGAAAAATGGCTCCTTACTTACAAAGGAAATTTGAGCTATTTGCTCCAAACCAAATGCTTGAAGAGCTCAAGGCTATGTTTGAGAAGACTCAGGCTGTGGAGATCTACGACTTCGTAGATGCTTTGCACAGTTGTAAGCAAGCCCCTGGGAAACCCGTAAGTGCACACTATCAAGAGATGAAGGGTTACATGGAACAGCTCATCGCACTAAGGAAACCTTACGATAATGATATGACTATTAACCTAATCAATAGGTCTCTTAATACGGACTTCAATGATTTCGTTAGGAACTTTAATATGTATTGCGCGGGAAGACAGTTAATGATTTGCACGCAATGCTCATTGACCACGAAAAGGGTCTAAAGGACAAGACAAGTACATCTACTTCTACTCCTCCTGTGCTTTATGTACAAAAGGGTAGAATGAATAAGCCAAAACCACAAGCGAACAAGAAGAAAGGCAAAGGCAAGGGTGATAAGGGCATATAAGTTGCGACTTATTCAAAACCTTAGCAGAACTTTGTCAAGAAGAATCAATCTCAGAAGGATGAGACTTGTCACCATTGCAAAGCAAGTGGTCACTGGAAGAGGAACTGCCCTCTTTATCTCGATGAGTTGCGAGAAAATAAGAAGAAGGCTGAGCTAAGTGTTGCAGCACCTTCAGGTAGCTTATTTATGATAGAGTTATTTAATCATACATACAAATCAAACTCCTGGGTATATGATACGGAATGCGGGATTAACATTTGTAATACACTGTAGGGATTTGAGTTGGAAAGGAAGCTTACCTATGAGAAACAATTTCTGCAAGTGGGCAATGGTGCACAAGCAGCAGTTGAAGCTACATGAACATTTAATTTAGTTTTACCTTTGGGTTTAGTACAGATTTTAAATGATTTTCATTATGTACCTACAATTGTTAGGGGGTGTTATTTCCTTTTCTTGTATGTTGGATCTTGGATTTATTCACACTATTGATAATAATAAAATTTATGTTTTCAAAAATGGTTTATTCTATTTTGATGCAATTTTTATGAATGGTGTTTTTGAAATTAACATGCATGATAATAATTCTAAGAGAAACAATAATTTTGTTTTTAGCATGAATAAGAAGAGAAAGTTAGACAATAACTCTTCTTATCTTTGGCATTATAGACTTGCCCATATTGGGAAGACTCGCATACAAAAGCTTCAACGTGATGGTCTTTTGGATAATATCAATGATGAATCATTTGATAAATGTGAGTCTTGTATCTCTGGAAATATGACCACGAAACCTTTTAATAGCAATATTGAAAGGGCTACTGAACTACTTGGTTTAATACACATTGATGAGTGTGGACCACTTAGGCATGTGTCAAGGAAAGGTGCTAGCTACTTCTTAACATTTACAGATGATTATAGACGTTATGGTTATGTTTATTTACTTAAGCATAAAGATGAGGTATTTGAAACATTCAAAGTGTTTAAAGCGGAAATAGAATTGCAACTAGGAAAGAAGATTAAAGCTCTTCATTCTGATCGAGGTGGTGAATATTTAAGTCAAGAGTTTAAAGATTATTTAAGTGAGAACGGAATTGTTCAGAAACTCACTTCTCCATATACTCCACAACAAAATGGTGTATTCGAAAGGAGAAATCGTACATTATTGGATATGGTGCGATCTATGTTTAACCTTACAACTTTACCATTATCCTTTTGGGATTATGCTCAAAAATCTGTTGTTCGCATTCTGTATATGGTTCCCACAAAGAAGGTTGATAAGACACTATATGAACCACAGCATGGAAAAAGCCATATTTGTCTTATTTAAATATTTTGGGTTGTGAGGCATATGTGAAACGTGACTCTAGAGATAAACTCTAACAACGCTCAGTAAAATGTATCTTTGTAGGTTACCCTAAGGAAACTATGGGTTACTACTTTTATTATCCACCTGAGAACAAAGTTATTGTTGCTAGGTATGGAGACTTCCTTGAAAATGATCTTGTAAATCAAGAATTCAGTGGGAGAAATTATGATCTTGAAGAAATTCAAAAAGATACATTGTCTTTTGAAAATACTAGCGAAGAAATTCCAATAGAGCCAGAAAGTCTGAGAGCTTCACCGGAATTGATTCCTCCACGTAGGTGTGGAAGGACTATACGTGCGCCAAGCAAACTATGTCTTAATGTAACACCCCATTTTGGTAAATAAAATGTCACGCGTGATTATGGCGTGTCATCAAATCATACAAGGAAAATGTCTTAAAACGTTACATGACCATAAAAGGAAATACCGGAAACAAACATCGGTACCCCAAAGTATAAGCTCATCACACACAAACATAAGTATTGTAAAGAAAAAGGACTAAACAATGTCCATAGAAATAAGTAGCAAAATGTATGATGAAATGCATAAAGTAGAGAAGGCTAGAAAGCTTCCAATCCATATGCACGTACGCTTAAAGTCTACGAGCGCCCTTGAGTACATGCCGTTTGGGAACATGAAAGGAAAACCGCTAAGCATAACGCTCAGTGCACGGATATACAAGTATGACATGGAATAACGTAAGCAAATAAGACTAATAGCAGCAGAATATCATAAGTTCTAAGTAATATGGATTCATGTTCATAAAACTGGTTTTATAGTTTGAGAAGACTTATGTTTCTATGAAAATCTGTTTAATTGGCCAATTAGCCCATATAGGTCATGAGGTTCCACCGTGCATGAATACTTGGAGGGGAGACCTCGTCATGCAATTAGAGGGGTTGCCTCTAAATAAATAGTCTGGGTAAGCTCCTAGTGAAGGATGCAAGGCACACATCGCATTCACTCTGATAATACTGCTAAACATTTAACTAGGATGCACCCATACGCCCCACATGATAATATAATATAATGGCCAAACTGAAAAAGGAACGCCACGAGCAATCACTTCGCCATGGGGAAGTCATAACACTGGTGCCTCCAGTGTTATGGTTATGGTACCTCCATAACTAGGTGACACTAGTCATGCATGTATATGGCTTAGGCTCTTAATCTAACATAAGTATCAAACATATAAAATAAATACTGGGAAAACAGTTGGCTGTAGACGGGGAATCCTAATAAGGAAAGAAATGTCCATACTGAAGGGACGGGAAATCCGTACCTTATGTCAAGTGAACGAAGAAGACGAACGGAAGAGAGTCCTACTTCGATCTCACTAATGCTACATAAATAGTATACATGTATAAGTATTCTGATTACTGAGTACGTAACTGATTTTATATCATGTCTTAGCTTGTTTTATATGTTCATGTCTTGTTTTACTGATTTTAACGTTATGTTGTGTTTATCATGTATTCTGTATATTTTGATTAAGTATTAATTGTATTTCTTGTATTATTATACTTGTTGTGTAATACTAAGTAACTTTCTAAAAATAGCAAGTTTCCTAAAATAGAAAGTTTCCAAAAATAGAAAGTTTCCAAAAATATATTAACTTCCTAAAATAGATCAGTTTTTAAAAATAGAAAGTTTCCAAAAATAGTAAGTTTCATGAATTAGAAAGTTTCCATATTTAGAATTAAGCTGAATTAATATCATAAGTCATGTAGTTATATTATAGTTTATTAATAATATCCTGTTAATTAAATAAACTATAGGTTATAGGATTTAATTAAATATAAGCATGATTTAATTAAATTAAAGTGTATAAAAATACTTAGGTTAAAACATGTATTAATACTATATTAATAATAACCTAAGTCAAGATTATTAATTAATTATATTTCATGTCTAAATAATTAATTAATACTATAGTCTAAATTAAATAATTAAATACTTAGGTTATAACATGTATTATCAAATAAATAATAATTAACCTAAGTTCATGTTTTAATTAAATTAATTATATGCCATTGTAAATTAATTTAATTAACTTGTAAAATTATTGTTGGAAATACGTTTTTACGTATTTAGGAAGATTCGACAACTCTGACAATATATTAAGTAGTAGCTCGTAGTCTAGATACCTTTTAATATATCAAACAAGGAAAGGCCCGGTCCATGATTGTATGGCCGGCCTAAACATGTAAGCCCAAGCCCATTACAAGGCTTGGGTATATAAACACTCTCCTTAGTTGGAGAGGGGGTGGTTCTTCATTTTTACACATAGTTATCTTCATTTTCTCTCTCTAAAATTGTGTGAAATCTACCATCTCTCTATCTATTTCTCTCTCTAAAACATAAGCAAGATTTACATATCCTACAAATGGTATCAGAGCCATGGGATGATTGCTTAGTTTTTATGTTTGTGTTCTTGATTTATACGGCTATTTTGATCCGATTTCACAAGTACCAATTTTTTTTTTTGTGTTTTTATGCTTTAATCTTGATATACGTTATCTAGTTACTTGTTATAGTGATTTGGTATTGGTATTTTGGGTTAAAAACACAAATTTTTGGGTGTTTGATTCGTTTTTAGGATTAAAATTCCGAATTTGTTGTGTACTATCCGAGAAAAGTGGTAAAGTTGTCTCCATCGCAAAGTTGTCTCCATCGCAAAGTGAGTAAGGTTCTTCATTCCGATCGCAAAGACCTAGGGTCTCTACATTGCGATCAAAGGGCATTTCGACACTTATTCCAATCAAACATTGCGATAGCTCCTTGCATCGTACATTGCGATCGGTTATAAGGCAATTTCGAAACGTTAATCTGCCAAAATTTCATTAGACACATTCCGACAAGTATTGCGATCAACATTCCGACAGGTATTGCGATAAGTCATTCTGACAGGTATTGCGATCACAACATTCCGACAGGTATTGCGATCAAAACATTCCGATAGGTATTCGATCAATACATTCCGACAGGTATTGCGATCAACACATTCCAACAGGTATTGCGATCAACACATTCCGATAGGTATTGCGATCAGGCATTCCGACAGGCATTGCGATAGTTATTCAGATAGACATTGCGACAGAACTTGTTTGTGCATTCCGATAGTTATTGCGATCAAGTATTGCGATAGTTATTGCGATCAAGTATTGCGACATAACTTGTTTTGTGCATTCCGATAGAGTGACAAGATTTCCAGGATTTTTCAAAAACGTGTTTTTGAAAATTTTTAACGTGTGTAATTTAGTCTTGGAATTTTTGGTTTATCGAGAACATAATTTAGGGGATCTCAACATTATTTCTCGGTTTTAACACACAACAACAAACACATTAACTTTCTCTCATTGATCGATCAACGTTTGTAAATCTTAACTTATCGACATGGAGTACACATCTCTTACGGATAAGTCCATCCTCTCGGGTACAGATAATCGTCCACCTATGTTGGAGAAGTCTATGTACGAGGATTGGACTTCCCGAATGGAACTTTACATGTTGAACAAACAGAATGGACATCTCATTTGGGCATCGGTGCTCAATGGACCGTTAGATTATGGTACAGTGACGGAAGGTACGACTACTCGTCCTTGCACTACGGGTGAATTGACTGGAGATATGAAGATTCAAGACAAATGTGATAAGTATGCTACAAACATCATTCTCCAAGCCCTTCCTCCAGATGTCTACAAACTCGTCAGCAAACATAAAGTTGCCAAAGAGTTATGGGATAGAATTCGTGTTCTAATGCAAGGCACCTCGTTAACTAAACAAGAACGAGAGTGTAAGCTTTATGATACTTTTGATAAGTTTGCCTATGTGCCAGGGGAGACTCTCAATGACTACTATCTGAGATTTACCCTATTGTTGAATGAGCTCAATACTTATGGCATGACAATTCCTATGTTTCAATTGAACACCAAGTATTTGAACACTCTTCCTTCAGAATGGAAAAAGTACGTGACGGATGTTAAATTGTCTAAGGACTTGCATAACACCAATGTGGATCAACTTCAAGCTTTTCTTCAACAACACGAATGCCATGTGATCGAGGCTCGGTTGTCTAAACCTCAAGTTCATGATCCACTTGCCATGTATGCTTCTCAACAAAACATGGCTTATACTTATCAACAACCATCATACTTGCAGCAGCCACCACCACCCACCTATCAACAACCACAACAACCATCTTATCAACCACCAATGATGCCACAGCAAGCATTTCAACAAAGTGTTCATCAACAATCTTTTCCACAGCAACCACTATATCAGACATCACCATCACAAGCCAACACTTCTCCAATGGGCTATACTCCTCAGCAAGGATATTTTCCAATAGAAGCACAACCAGCACAAGCTTTCTACTCTAATGAACTTCCACCATTCCAAGCACCGGTCTTTACTCCAAATGATACGCCAGATGATGTTCTAAACCATCTCACTGCTTATTTGTCAAAACATGTTGCAACTAGAGGATTTCCACCAACAAACAATCAGCTCCGCACCTCTTCAAATCCTCGACAACAAGCTACTGTTCAAGATGGTCAAGTAACAGTGCAACCTATTCGTGGAAGGCAAAACTCATATGGACCTCCTACAAGGACTGTGAATGCTCAAGCTGTGAATTCTCAAGCTAATGGAAATGGAAGCCCCATTGGTCCTCAAAAGGTTGTGACTTGCTACAATTTCCGAGGACAAGGTCATATGGCTAGACAATGCACTCAGCCAAAAAGGAGAAGGGATGAAGCGTGGTTTCGTGAGAAGATGTATTTGGTCGATGCTCAGTCTAAGGGAAAGATTTTGGATTCAGAGGAGTTAGCATTTCTTGCAGACCCAGGGACAGCTGATACTGAAGGCATTGCAGTCGTTTCCACTTCTAATGCAGCTTATCAAGCAGATGATCTTGACGCATATGATTCGGATTATGATGACATTCACTCTGCCCAAGCTGCTCTCGTTACTAATCTCTCTCACTATGATTCTGATGTCATCAGTGAGGTACCCACCACAACCAATCTTGGTAATGATGATAACCCACATCAAGTTGGGCATGAAAATGACAACCTCGAACAACATTCGGGAACTAGTAACTCAAATGATGTGGTACCCAATCCTACACATTTGAGTGAACCTCAACCAAGTGCTACGACGGGTATGTGATGAGACTGCTTTTATACATAGTCTCATCGTCCAAATAGGGCTTAAAATGCATGAAATATCATTAAAATACCCAAATATATGTTTGTGTTTGTTGCTTGTGTATTTTAGGTACGGATATTGTGAAAATGACGAAAGATCACAAGAATCAGTCAAAAACGAACACGGGAAACGAAGCCGCACTATGAACCAAACCCTAATGAAGAATTTTCCAAAGAAAACCCTTGAAGATTTAAAGAATTATGAAGAAGGGTCCTCCAATATTGAACAATTGATACTTTATACCCTTGTATCTTCATAATTACAAGTTTGGTCCCTAAAGTTTGTCAAAATTACAAAAAAAACCCTTAACTTTGAAGAATTGGCAAATTTAGTCCCTCAACAAAACTAAATTGTCAATATTGGTCCTCCAAGAAGTCAACAAACAAGTCAAAACCTTGAAGTATGAAGACATGTCACTAAAAGCCCTTGAAGATTGCCAAAATTGCACTTTTAGTCCTTATTCAAAGTTTATAAAACCATTGTGCCAAAAATGACAAACTGCCAAAGTTGTTATAAAGGGAATTAAGATTATGTGCTGTTTGTTACAAAGTGAAGACAAATGGGAACTTGAGGGGCCATTTCTGCCAGACATATAAACCCACCCCAACCAATCACACCACGCCACCTCAACATAAACCCACCCAAACCCATTTACCCATATCTTAACCCGCCCAAACCCGGTCAACCCACCACTTAAACCACACACGTTTATTAAACGTGTTTTTCCCTTTTAACACCTCTAAACCTAACCTTAACAGATCAAAACACAAAACTTTTCCAATAAACCCTAATTTCCTCCCCAAATTAATTTACATGAATTACGACATGATCTATTCCAGATCAGTAATTAACCATGAATAAACCCAAACCCCACTTTTAGATTCCCATCACACTCACTCCCTGGTCCCCAAAATCCCACCCACTGGCAAAAAGACAAAGAGGCACCAGAGAATCAACGCTTCTTAAGGATTTCGTGTTCTCCAAACGAAATCCAACGTCTAAGATTGATGCATCCCAGCCTGTCCATCACAAAAATCCAAACGAAATTCACATGGCTTCAAGATTTATTCAAACTGAGGAATCAAAATCAGCATATTCGAGTATATCCGCATCTTCAGCAAGGGTAATCTTGGAAACTCACTAGATTAGGGTTTTCTTTTATCTTCATTTCTAGAACAATTCGAGGGGTCTATAAATTGAGGACCGACTTGTGGTGCCCTTTTTTTCCCTTGTCTCGGATTTTTGTAAAACCTCTTTTATGATAATGAAAGTTTGAAGTTTTTTAAATTTATCCGAGTTCCATTTTTATTTAATGTTTATGATTTGAGTTAATGTTTTTTTTAAATTTGGGTTTGGGGTTTCTGTTCAAGTTAATCAGTACAAGGATTGAAGTGAATTAAAATTTTCTTGTTTAAATTTATTAACAAGTTTCAAGTATTAAGTATTTGAAGTGGTTTTGAAAAGATTTTGAAAGAAAAGTGGGGTGTGTTTGTCTATCTTGTGAGCTCACTGAATCAAGACCATATGTCTTGATTCTTGGATTTTTTTTGTGTGTTTGTTAGTGTTTTTACAGGATTGGAAGCTTGTGCTTGTTTCGCTAGCACATAAGCTCGAAAAATCAGGGGTATGGATGTGTATCCCTGAGGTTTGCACTCTTTTCTCGCGCTTGTATTTCCTTTTTTATGCTTTTGATTTATTGTTCTTGTGTGTTTGTTGCCTGTTAAGTCCTGCTAGTTTTATGGATTTGATTTTGTATTGAATAAGTTTCTTGAGTTTAATTTGTCGTATAATCAGTAAGTTTCACTTAGGTATTGTTCTTTTTTGTTTAACTTGTTTAATCTTGGTAATATGATATGGTAACTTAGGATTTTGTGATAGCTTGTTTATGTTTGTTTGCCCTTAATCTAAGTTGTGTTGGTCATATTCAGTGTTTGCCTGCGATTATATGTTAGGTTTGTGCTTTAGTTTTAAAAATCTCGTGTTGGAATTTGACTTATAAAATCTTCTTTTTAGATAAATCGTACTTGTTTCTTGTATTTGGTTGTTAGCATAATTTATTTTCAGTCTTAAAAATTAGATTAAAGGTACTTGCTATTTGTCTGTTTAAGCTTGTGGCGTGATTTGGTGTTCACAATTAGTGTGTTTTGTGCTTGATATTCGTGACTGGGATTCCTTGTGCCCACTGAGCGAACCCACAAGGCACAAAGTACACCAAAGTGAAACTCATTTCCTTGCTAGACCTGCTTTGTCTGCGATAAGGTGTTGTTGGTGCAGGTTTAGTTTGTCCTAAACAAACTTAGGTTTTAGTTGTAGGTTGCATGCTTAGAGCAAACATCTACAGTCTGTCAAACAGTAGGTACGTTAGGAGATTTCAGTCGTGATTTCCTTTTAAATTTTAAATTAAATCAGTAGGTCTAGAATTTTAAGCTTTGGTTGTAATTTTTGTTCGTTAAGGTTTGATGTATGCTCAGTTGAAGTTGTTTGAGTATTCCGTATAACTAGTTTAGACTTACTGCTCTTTTGAATAAAAAAAAAGTGCGCATCCTTTGCTTTATCAAGGGTCTGTTTTCACATAAATTCAAGTAAAGGGGCGTGAGATTGTTTCTGTTTTATGTTTGTATGGTGTGTTTGTAATCAATTGTGCACATAAGCGATTAATCATAGCACCTGCATGCTTTAAATAGTCTCATTTGCCTATCAGTATAGGGTTTGGTTCTGATTTGGTTGCTCGCGTTATAGGCCTCTTAGTCACTTGATTTCTGAGTATGGATATGTCCTTGCGTGATTAGTCCATTGTTTGGTTTATCTTCACTGTCGCCTATTTGTACTGTTTTTTTTTTGTTTACTGTCATACTTGCGTGACTCCCTACAGGCACGAACGCCCGTAGGGGTGCCTTTGTCTCTCCAAAAAGTACTCCTCATCATTCTCGTTTTCAAAAAAAATATAAAGGAAATTGTAAATCTGAGTAGATTCGAGTGAGGATTGTGTGGGTTTGGACTTTTGAGCAAGTAGTTGAATCTGGTGGTTTTTGAGCGTGGAATTGAGGCTTAAATTGAGTATAATTCATCTTGTGTTTGTGTTTTTGGAGTTACCAGGTTGCTGTAAAAAGAAAAACAAAAAAAATAATATTTGAAAGATTTTGGCGTGGCCAGGACTCGAACCTGCGCCACCACTGCCAACACACACACACACACTACCGCTCGCCCTTGGGACTTTTACTGATAAAGTCTCAAGGGATCTTCTATTTAGCATCATTTTAGTTGGGGCTTATTAATTCAAACCGTAGCTTTTTAGCTTAATTTCAGCTTATTTTGTGAACTATTTTCTTCTTTTTCATTTTTCCTTTGTTCCTTAGATAATTTGAGATTTTTCTGTTTAACTTTTATATTTTTATATTTCGTAGATTATTTATTATTATTATTTTAATTCTAAATTGTTTTTAGTCTATAAAAAAATAGAAAAAAGTATTTTTAATTTTTAGAAAATTAATTTTTAGCTCTTGATTAGTTTATTTTAGGTTTACAAAAAGTAAAATTTCCAAAATCACTTTTAAATAATTTTGTTTAATTTTGGGTTTTACATTAAACTTTGAAATTTAATATAAAATAATTAAAAAGGATTTGAAAATTTTGGTTTTCACTTTTGTTTTAATTAGATTTTTCTCAACGTAGATTAAAATTTTGGTAATTTGTAGTGGAGTTTTATTTTTTTGTCGAGTTTTACGTTTTTGCGTTTTTTACGTCCTAGGGATATTTTTAGCATTATTCGTCTTTTTCTTTCTTTATTTTCATCAATATAATCACAAACGAATCAAAAATCAATTCTTAACACAACGCAATAGCCTCCTTGAGAACGATCCCACACAAAGGGTCATAAGTGTTTACGTTTTCCTAAACGTACACTTAATACTTACGGCTTTTACCTCGTTTTCCTAAACGAGTGTGAATCTACAACAATCATTTTTGGCGCCGCTGCCGGGGAGGCGTGTTGTGTTTTGATTTGAACAATTGTTGTTTTTATATAGCCATAATTAGTATTTGTATTAGTAGCACTCTACTAATACGTATTATCGGTTTTTCGTTTTTTGTGAATACTATTACTGTATTGTATACGTAGAACAATAAATTCACAAGTACTCCAAATACGTGAGAAATCACAACCTTGGGAGGTCATTACCCAATAATTTTATTCGAATCTCAAACCAAAGAAAAAGGCAAAAATAGATAAATACTTTCGTGAAGCTCGATTTTGAGAAATACAAACTATAAGGTGGGTATAAGGCGGTTGTATTTCACGACCTAAAGGAAAAAGGCTCTTAAGTGCTTCGCGCCGCCTCGTTTCCTCCGCTTGCTTGTGTGTATTTTGACATTGAGAGCTAATCGAGGGTTTTGCCGCCCAAAGTATTATTACATATCATATATATTTTCTTGGTTTCATTTGATTAAACCCTCTTGAACGATTTGGTGATCCACCATCGTTCTAAAGTCATCGAAGGCATTCACTTCACGTAATCGTTTTCATTCCTTGAGGCTTCTTTAATCGAGAGATTTGATTAAGGAGGAGATTTGTAGATTTTTGTCTACCTAATACATTCCAAAAATCCAAAAAAGTAAAAACAATCAAAAACCACAAAAAAAATTGAAAAAGTAAAAACACCAAAAAGAATCTTCTTTGCTCACCCTCTCGTTGTACGTGACGTTTATGCAAACTCGCTCCAAAGCAAGACGTGCTCGTAAACGAAGAAACAAATCAACCACTCCTTCTAGTGAGGAGTCTCCTATTGACGAACCCATTGTAGTGAAAGAAGCACCCATGGCTAATCGAACTATGATGGAGTTGCTTCAAGCACCCACCGAGGGTTATGGAGAAGCGATTGTGATTCCCGCTATCCTTGCGGAGAATTTTGAGGTTAAGACGGGTTTGTTGTCCATGATTCAAAACAACAAGTTTCGAGGTGACGAAAAGGACAACCCTCATAACCACATTCGCCAATTTAATCGTCTCACCGCCACTTGCAAGTTTAAGGACGTCTCTAACGACTCGATTAAAATGATGCTTTTTCCGTATTCCTTAGCGGGGCCCGCAAAAATTTGGTTAGAGAAAGAGCCACCCAATTCTATATTGACGTGGAAGGATCTCGTTTCAAAATTCGTGAACCAATTTTTTCCGCCCTCTAAGACTACGCATTTGAAAAACGAGATTTCAAAGTTTTCACAAGAGTATAATGAGATTTTTTCAACGGCTTGGAATAGGTTTAAGGAAATGTTGCACGAATGTCCTCATCATGGTTTTTCTGACTTGCATCAAATTGACACGTTTTACAATGGCTTGAACGATCATGAGCGTGATTATCTTAATGCCGCCGCGGGTGGTAATTTTTTGTGTAAGAGGGTCGAGGAAGCATTGTTAATCATTGAGAATAGGTCTAAGGTCTATTGTCCTCGTAGCACGTCGAGTGTTCGTAAGACTTCGTCTTCGCCTTCGCCTTCATTGTCACACACCGTTGATGCTTGCCAAATCGAGGCTAATTTGGAGAACAAGATTTTTGATAAGCTTAAAGGATTGTTAATTGAGTTTAAAGTTGGTGAACAACCCACTCCCACTACGGCTAAAGCGGTTGAGGTTTCTTGTATGTATTGTGGTGGAGCTCACGATTACTCCGAGTGCATTACCAACGGTGGTAACACTTCGAGTGCCTTCGTGGCCGCGGGAACTTATAACCAAAACGGTCAAGTTCCCCGCACTAATCAATTGACTCCACCGGGTTTTCCACCAAATCAAAATGCTAACAATTATCGAAACAATCAAGTTGGTTACCAAAACAATCAAAGAAACAATTACAAGGGTAATAACAACTATGGGAATCAAGGAAGTAGTAGCCAATTGCAAAATCAAAACCAAAACCGTAATTTTCAAAACACAAGTCAAGGTCTTCAAAATGTTTACACTAAAGAACTTCCAATGGACTTTTTGAATTACGCTACGGCAAATGATAAGATTTTGTAAAACATTCAAGAGCAATTGGCTAGTCAAGCTAGGGACACGGCTAAAAACACCAAGGAGTTGGCTAATTTTGTGAAGGAAAATCTTAACATGAGAAATGAGTCGAAAAATGATTTTGCTAATCAAATTAGAGGTCAAAACAATAAAATTGAACAAAGTCATGCTAGGCTTGAACAAAGAATTGACCAAAAAGCCGCTAGTCAAGATGTTAAGCTTAATGCCATTTTAGAAGCCGTCATGGGAAACAAAGCCTCTACTTCGGGAAGTTTGCCTAGTAACACCGTATCAAACCCGAAGGGAGAGATGAAAGTGATTACCACACGAAGTGGTAAGGCACTTAAAGAACCGACTCCTCAACCAATTACTCCAACGGTGGAGGAATTTGAGGAAGAACCCGAGGTGGTGGTCGAAAAGGAGCATATCTCAAGCCCACAAAGTACCGCTCATGCCACACCTACGGTCGACCCTTTACCAACATTGGAACCCGAGATTCCAAAGGCTATGCCTATGCCCCAACCCACACCACCCTTACCTTACCCATCGAGACTTAGGAAGGAGAAACGACAAGAGCGCGACAACTACCAGTTTGAGCTTTTTATGAAAATGTTTCGTGAGTTGCACCTTAATGTGAGTTTCGCCGATGCTTTGGTCATGATGCCTCGATTTGCCGCTAACTTTAAGAGTATGTTGAACAACAAGGAGAAATTGCACCAATTGTCTAGTTGTTCGTCGGTTTATCTTAATCGCATACCTCAAAAAGTCGGTGATCCTGGTAAATTTTTTATCCCTTGTGCAATCCAAGATATGGAAGAATGCTATGCCTTGGCCGATCTTGGTGCTAGCATTAATTTGATGCCACTTGCAATCTTCAAGTCACTCAATCTTCCTAATCTTACTCCTTCACTAATGTCTATCGAGATGGCCGACCATTCCACGATTCGTGCATGTGGTTTGGCGGAAGACGTTTTTGTGAAAGTGGGGAAGTTCTACTATCCCGTAGACTTTATCGTTGTCGATATTCCCACGGATCCTCAAGTTCCTCTTATTTTAGGTCGTTCGTTTTTAGATACGTCTATGGCTTTAATTGATGTTCATGCTAGAAAGATCACCTTACGTTTCAACGACGAGGAACTTGTTATAAACGCAACTCAAAATTCTCAACTTTCTCATGTTTATTCTGTTGCTACCATAAACCTCGTTGATATGATCGACGTGGTTTGCGAGGAATTTTCACAAGAAGTTTTAGGGTTTGGTGATGAAGAAACTAGTGGCAATCCCACTATGTTAGATCCAATTCTTGATAATTCGACACCAACCTTCACTCCATTTGAAGGTGGTGGTTTTACGTTGGAAGAATGCAATGTTCCACGTACTTGTGACGAAGACCTCGACAACGATGAGGACTTCTCGATTATCAAGGATTTTCTTAACGATTTCCCATTTCCTTCACCGGAGGAGGTTATGAGTATCGAGCCCAAATCTTCACTTGAGGAACCACCTATCCTCGAGTTGAAAGATTTACCTCCTCACCTCGAATATGTCTATTTGGAGGAGGACGACAAGTTGCCGGTTATTATTGCGAAGGAACTTTCGAATGATGAAAAAACCGCACTTGTCGATGTTCTAAAGGATCACAAAGGGGCGATTGCGTGGAAGTTATCCGACATCAAGGGAATCGATCCTAAGTTTTGTACCCACAAAATCTTAATGGAGGAGGATTTCAAGCCCACAATCCAAAGTCAAAGGAGGGTGAACCCCAAAATTCACGACGTCATCAAAAAGGAAGTCCTTAAACTCCTTGACGCGGGAATGATTTACCCTATTTCCGATAGCCCTTAGGTGAGTCCTATTCATTGTGTCCCTAAAAAGGGAGGGATGACCGTTGTGCCAAACGATGCCAACGAGTTGATTCCTACTAGACTCGTGACCGGATGGAGAGTGTGCATTGACTATCGAAAGTTGAATGAAGCCACTCGAAAAGACCATTTTCCCTTGCCCTTCATGGACCAAATGTTGGAGCGTCTTGCGGGAAACGATTTCTATTGCTTTTTAGATGGTTTTTCTGGTTACTTCCAAATTCCCATCGATCCTCGTGATCAAGAAAAAACTACGTTTACGTGTCCATATGGAACGTTTGCCTATCGTAGAATGCCATTCGTACTTTGCAATGCACCGGGAACCTTTAAAAGGTGCATGATGGCTATTTTTCATGATATGATCGAAAAGACGATGGAAGTCTTCATGGATGACTTTTCCGTGTTTGGTAATTCGTTCACTTCGTGTTTGTCGAACCTAGAGAGAATGTTGAAACGTTGTGAGGAAACCAACCTTGTGCTCAATTGAGAAAAATGTCATTTTATGGTTAAGAGTGGAATCTTCTTAGGGCACAAGGTCTCGAAAGCGGGGATTGAGGTAGATCAAGCTAAGGTAGACGTCATCGCCAAATTACCTCATCCCAAAACCGTTAAGGGAGTTAGGAGTTTCCTAGGCCACGCGGGCTTTTATCGTCGATTCATCAAGGATTTTTCAAAGATTTCTCGACCCATTACACATCTTCTTGAAAAAGAGGCATGCTTTGTCTTTGACGAAGATTGTGTACGAGCCTTTGAAATCCTTAAGAGGAAACTTACCGAAGCTCCCATTCTTGTTGCTCCCAATTGGAACCTCCCCTTTGAGCTTATGTGTGATGCTAGTGATTACGCTATTGGGGCCGTTTTTGGGCAACGTCATGATAAGCACTTCTTGCCTATTCACTGTGCTAGCAAGACGATGACCGAGGCTCAACTAAAATACACTACAACGGAAAAGGAGTTCCTTGCCGTGGTGTATGCATTTGAGAAATTCCGACCTTATCTCGTCTTGACGAAATGCATAGTGTATACGGACCATTCGGCTATTAAGTATCTTATGGCAAAGCAAGATGCTAAGCCTAGATTACTTCGTTGGATTCTCCTCCTTCAAGAATTTGATCACACCATCGTTGACAAAAAGGGAGCCGAGAATCTAGCGACCGATCATCTTTCTCGTTTGGAAGATCCTCACCAAAGTATTTACGAGCCCAAGGAAATCACCGAAACATTTCCGCTCGAGACACTTGGTGTAGTGAATTCTAAGCTTGATTATTCTACCCCATGGTTTGCGGATTTTGCAAATTACCACGCGGGTAACTTCATCATTAAGGGTATGACGACTCAAGAAAAACGAAAATTCTTTCGTGACGTCAAGTTCTACTTTTGGAACGACCCTTACTTGTTTCGAACTTGTGCGGATCAAATCATCCGACGTTGTGTATTTGGCACCGAAGCTTCTAACATCCTTAGAGCTTGTCACGAGGGACCCACGGGTGGTCACCACGGTGCTAATCTCACGGCTAAGAAGGTGTTTGATGCTGGCTTCTTTTGGCCTACTATTTACCGAGATGCACAAGATCTTGTGAAGTCGTGTGATGCATGCCAACGACAAGGAAAAGCCTCTCAAAAAGATGAGATGCCACAAAATATCATTCAAGTGTGTGAGATCTTTGACGTTTGGGGTATAGACTTTATGGGGCCGTTCCCATCATCTCGTGGTAATAAGTACATTCTCGTTGCGGTTGACTACCTATCTAAGTGGGTGGAGGCAAAGGCCTTGCCCACCAATGATGCTCGTGTGGTAGTCAAGTTTTTGAAGCAATTGTTTTCTCGGTTTGGAACCCCTCGTGCTATCATAAGCGATCGTGGAACCCATTTTTGTAACGACCAATTTGAAAGGGTTCTAAGGAAATATGGGGTTACACATCGGCTTTCTACGGCTTATCACCCACAAACGAGTGGGCAAGTCGAGGTTTCAAACCGAGCGTTGAAGAGGATCTTGGAGAGATCCGTTGGGGAAAACCGACAAACTTGGTCGGATAAGTTGGACGATGCTTTATGGGCCTTTAGGACCACTCATAAGACACCCATTGGGTGCACTCCCTATAAGCTTGTGTATGGAAAGAATTTTCATTTGCCTATCGAATTAGAACACAAGGCTTATTGGGCCCTAAAGCATTGTAATGATGATATGGAGACCGCGGGAAAACACCGGAAAATGCAATTAAATGAATTGGATGAATTGAGGGATATTGCTTATGAAAATTCATTGATTTACAAAGAAAAAACTAAAAAGTTGCATGATTCTATAATTTAAAAACCGGGTTTTTAACATTGGGGATCAAGTTTTGCTTTTTAATTCAAGATTAAAAATCTTTTCCGGTAAATTGAAATCCCGTTGGTCCGGTCCATTCACCGTGACTCAAGTGTTTCCGTATGGGACCATCGAGCTAGCTCAAGATGATGGTCCTAACTTCAAGGTGAATGGACATAGGTTGAAGCACTACTTTGGCGGGGAAGTTCCATCCTTGAACTACCTCGACCAAGTCACCTTACCCAATGATAATTAGTATTGAGGGGATCGAGTCGAGCTCATGACTCGGTAATCAAAAACGAGGTGCCTTATGGGGGAGTACCATGCTTATCCTATGTACATATTATTGCTTTCTAATGTAGCTTACGTGTGGGGATTTGTGCCCTTCCAACCTTTGTTCCGTGGTTGTTTGTGAATTGTGGTTTTTAGATCATGATCTTTACGATTGGAGCCTCTCGTGTTCGTTTTATGGGAGCACTCGATCGTTTGCTTTGAAGACTTTCTCAATATCCATGATATATCCTTGATTGTTCTAAACTTAGGTTTTTAGCACACTTCATAAATGGCTTTAAATTTAATGGTTACACCCTTTCCATGCTAGATTAGGCATTCGACTACGTCTCTAGTATGGGGGTGTTTGCACCCCTAGACTCGAAACATTGAGGACAATGTTTAATTTTAGTATGGGGGGTGAATAGATACTTGCCTTGCTAAACCTTCACGCTTTCCAAAGTTTATCTTTTTGTTTATCGTTTTTGTTGCAAAATAAGGCTAAAAATGGCCAAATTTTAAAAAATTTCTTGTTTTTCATAAGTGTTTAAGACACGAATGTAGATTTTCCGATGGCGAGAATAAGAGTAATTTTTTACTCGACCGTGCGTGTTGAGCACTTAGCTTTGGTTCCTTAACTACACATTAGGCTAAGTCTCTTAAATGAGGACGAGAAATGATAGAGTTAATTATAAGTTACTATGCTAAACGTAGAGTACTCGTATTCTTTCAAAAACTCATGTGTTCTCGTTGTTTGCTTATTCTCCCTTCGCTTGTAAATATTTTTTGCTTAATAAATATTGACTTAGCGGTTTAGTTAGGATTGTTGGGTTTCTAGTCTTTTCTAGTAGCTTCCGTGTAATTAAATTGGGAAGACATTAAGGTATCGCCAGCGTCACGGTTTTGAAGTATTGGCACCCGAATAATCGAAAGCTTCACCCAATAATAAGATTTCAAGTGCTCACCTAAATCTAGCAAACAATTTGAAGCCCCACAAGGCCGAAAAATCTATGCAAAAATTGAAAGTGAATCAAGCCTTAATCTTCGAAGCTTTAAAGATCCAAAATTCGCTTTAGCGTGAGGATATACGTCTTTGGCTAATAAAACCACCGATGAGGCGGATAATAAAAGGCAAGGAAAGACCGAAGTCATAATAAAAGCTTCATGGCGAAGTTGAATAAAAGATGGAGGTAAACCAAAGATAATAAGGCCCTTCCGTTAGGGGGCGTATAAAAGTCTTGGTAATAAGTCTCATGTTCAAAACCGTTATAAAACCGTGTTTATCGATTCTTCTTGTCAACTTAATTTTTTGATATCGTTATCTATTAGGAGGGGTTATTGATTTAATGGTCTTAGTTACACCGTTAGGACTCTATTTTTAGACCTAAATCTCTATTATCGCATAAGTCAAACAATGTATCCTCGTGAAACATTCAAGACAATATAAAATATGAGAGATACAACTTAGGAATAATGGGAGGATAAGTACGTGATTAGGGCATATGAGTAGTGTAAGCATTACTAACTTATAATGACAATGATCTCGTTGCACGCTTGGCATGGAATTGGAGTGAAAATCGAGGACGATGAAATTATTTCTAACGAAGCATTCACGTGTTCTTATTCTATGAACCTAAACGTCCCATTTTGCGATGAAAATCATACATTATGTCTAAAACACAAGTAGTAGCAATAGTAGTAGAGTAGCTAGTTTATCATTCAATAAAAGTGAATAAAAATGAATTTTGGAGATGCTACGATACTTTATTCTAGCATTGCGTGAGGGCACGGCAATGGTTTAGTATGGGGGAGTGATGAGAATGCTTTTATACATAGTCTCATCGTCCAAATAGGGCTTAAAATGCATGAAATATCATTAAAATACCCAAATATATGCTTGTGTTTGTTGCTTGTGTATTTTAGGTACGGATATTGAGAAAATGACGAAAGATCACAAGAATCAGTCAAAAACGAACACGGGAAACGAAGCCGCACTATGAACCAAGCCCTAATGAAGAATTTTCCAAAGAAAACCCTTGAAGATTTGAAGAATTATGAAGAAGGGTCCTCCAATATGGAAGAATTGACACTTTATACCCTTGTATCTTCATAATTACAAGTTTGGTCCCTAAAGTTTGTCAAAATTACAAAAAAGACCCTTAACTTTGAAGAATTGGCAAATTTAGTCCCTCAACAAAACTAAATTGTCAATATTGGTCCTCCAAGAAGTCAACAAACAAGTCAAAACCTTGAAGTATGAAGACATGTCACTAAAAGCCCTTGAAGATTGCCAAAATTGCACTTTTAGTCCTTATTCAAAGTTTATAAAACCATTGTGCCAAAAATGACAAACTGCCAAAGTTGTTATAAATGGAATTAAGATTATGTGCTGTTTGTTACAAAGTGAAGACAAATGGGAACTTGAGGGGCCATTTCTGCAAGACATATAAAGCCACCCCAACCAATCACTCCACGCCACCTCAACATAAACCCACCCAAACCCATTTACCCATATCTTAACCCGCCCAAACCCGGTCAACCCACCACTTAAACCATACACGTTTATTAAACGTGTTTTTCCCTTTTAACACCTCTAAACCTAACCTTAACAGATCAAAACACAAAACTTTTCCTATAAACCCTAATTTCCTCCCCAAATTAATTTACATGAATTACGACATGATCTATTCCAGATCAGTAATTAACCATGAATAAAACCAAACCCCACTTTTAGATTCCCATCACACTCACTCCCTGGTCCCCAAAATCCCACCCATTGGCAAAAAGACAAAGAGGCACCAGAGAATCAACGCTTCTTAAGGATTTCGTGTTCTCCAAACGAAATCCAACGTCCAAGATTGATGCATCCCAGCCTGTCCATCACAAAAATCCAAACGAAATTCACATGGCTTCAAGATTTATTCAAACTGAGGAATCAAAATCAGCATATTCGAGTATATCCGCATCTTCAGCAAGGGTAATCTTGGAAACTCACTAGATTAGGGTTTTCTTTTATCTTCATTTCTAGAACAATCCGAGGGGTCTATAAATTGAGGACCGACTTGTGGTGCCCTTTTTTTCCCTTGTCTCGGATTTTTGTAAAACCTCTTTTATGATAATGAAAGTTTGAAGTTTTTTAAATTTATCCGAGTTCCATTTTTATTTAATGTTTATGATTTGAGTTAATGTTTTTTTAAATTTGTGTTTGGGGTTTCTGTTCATGTTAATCAGTACAAGGATTGAAGTGAATTAAAATTTTCTTGTTTAAATTTATTAACAAGTTTCAAGTATTAAGTATTTGAAGTGGTTTTGAAAAGATTTTGAAAGAAAAGTGGGGTGTGTTTATCTATCTTGTGAGCTCACTGAATCAAGACCATAGGTCTTGATTCTTGGATTTTTTGTGTGTGTTTGTTAGTGTTTTTACAGGATTGGAAGCTTGTGCTTGTTTCGCTAGCACATAAGCTCGAAAAATCAGGGGTATGGATGTGTATCCCTGAGGATTGCCCTCTTTTCTCGCGCTTGTATTTCCTTTTTTATGCTTTTGATTTATTGTTCTTGTGTGTTTGTTGCCTGTTAAGTCCTGCTAGTTTTATGGATTTGATTTTGTATTGAATAAGTTTCTTGAGTTTAATTTGTCGTATAATCAGTAAGTTTCAATTAGGTATTGTTCTTTTTTGTTTAACTTGTTTAATCTTGGTAATATGATATGGTAACTTAGGATTTTGTGATAGCTTGTTTATGTTTGTTTGCCCTTAATCTAAGTTGTGATGGTCATATTCAGTGTTTGCCTGTGATTATATGTTAGGTTTGTGCTTTTGTTTTAAAAATCTCGTGTTGGAATTTGACTTATAAAATATTCTTTTTAGATAAATCGTACTTGTTTCCTGTATTTGGTTGTTAGCATAATTTATTTTCAGTCTTTAAAAATTAGATTAAAGGTACTTGTTATTTGTCTGTTTAAGCTTGTGGCGTAATTTGGTGTTCACAATTAGTGTGTTTTGTGCTTGATATTCGTGACTGGGATGCCTTGTGCCCACTGAGCGAACCCACAAGGCACAAAGTACACCAAAGCGAAACTCATTTCCTTGCTAGACCTGCTTTTTCTGCGATAAGGTGTTGTTGGTGCAGGTTTAGTTTGTCCTAAACAAACTTAGGTTTTAGTTGTAGGTTGCATGCTTAGAGCAAACATCTACAGTCTGTCAAACAGTAGGTACGTTAGGAGATTTCAGTCGTGATTTCCTTTTAAATTTTAAATTAAATCAGTAGGTCTAGAATTTTAAGCTTTGGTTGTAATTTTTGTTCGTTAAGGTTTGATGTATGCTCAATTGAAGTTGTTTGAGTATTCCGTATAACTAGTTTAGACTTACTGCTCTTTTGAATAAAAAAAAAAGTGCGCATCCTTTGCTTTGTCAAGGGTCTGTTTTCACATAAATTCAAGTAAAGGGGCGTGAGATTGTTTCTGTTTTATGTTTGTATGGTGTGTTTGTAATCAATTGTGCACATAAGCGATTAATCATAGCACCTGCATGCTTTAAATAGTCTCATTTGCCTATCAGTATAGGGTTTGGTTCTGATTTGGTTGCTCGCGTTATAGGCCTCTTAGTTACTTGATTTCTGAGTATGGATATGTCCTTGCGTGATTAGTCCGTTGTTTGGTTTATCTTCACTGTCGCCTATTTGTACTGTTTGTTTGTTTACTGTCATACTTGCGTGACTCCCTACAGGCACGAACGCCCGTAGGGGTGCCTTTGTCTCTCCAAAAAAGTACTCCTCATCATTCTCGTTTTCAAAAAAAATATAAAGGAAATTGTAAATCTGAGTAGATTCGAGTGAGGATTGTGTGGGTTTGGACTTTTGAGCAAGTAGTTGAATATGGTGGTTTTTGAGCGTGGAATTGAGGCTTAAATTGAGTATAATTCATCTTGTGTTTGTGTTTTTGGAGTTACCAGGTTGCTGTAAAAAGTGGGGTAAAAAGAAAAACAAAAAAAAATATTTGAAAAATTTTGGCGTGGCCAGGACTCGAACCTGAGCCACCACTGCCAACACACACACACACTACCGCTCGCCCTTGGGACTTTTACTGATAAAGTCTCAAGGGATCTTCTATTTAGCATCATTTTAGTTGGGGCTTATTAATTCAAACCGTAGCTTTTTAGCTTAATTTCAGCTTATTTTGTGAACTATTTTCTTCTTTTTCATTTTTCCTTTGTTCCTTAGATAATTTGAGATTTTTCTGTTTAACTTTTATATTTTTATATTTCGTAGATTATTTATTATTATTATTTTAATTCTAAATTGTTTTTAGTCTATAAAAAAATAGAAAAAAGTATTTTTAATTTTTAGAAAATTAATTTTTAGCTCTTGATTAGTTTATTTTAGGTTTACAAAAAGTAAAATTTCCAAAATCACTTTTAAATAATTTTGTTTAATTTTGGGTTTTACATTAAACTTTGAAATTTAATATAAAATAATTAAAAAGGATTTGAAAATTTTGGTTTTCACTTTTGTTTTAATTAGATTTTTCTCAACGTAGATTAAAATTTTGGTAATTTGTAGTGGAGTTTTATTTTTTGGTCAAGTTTTACGTTTTTGCGTTTTTTACGTCCTAGGGATATTTTTAGCATTATTCGTCTTTTTCTTTCTTTATTTTCATCAATATAATCACAAACGAATCAAAAATCAATTCTTAACACAACGCAATAGCCTCCTTGAGAACGATCCCACACAAAGGGTCATAAGTGTTTACGTTTTCCTAAACGTACACTTAATACTTACCGCTTTTACCTTGTTTTCCTAAACGAGTGTGAATCTACAACAATCAGTATGGAATCTTATGCTCAACATGATTTGGTCATGGTGCCTAAACATATTATTGATCAAATGCATATGGCTCTCAGACAATCCGTAGATACGAATTCCACCCTAACCGCTGAGCTTGCGTTGCATAAAGAAAAGGTCAAAACTTTTGAAATGGTCCCTCAAGCAGAGAAAATAACATGTTCTGAATTTGACCAATTTCGTTTTGAAAAGATTGAACACTTGAAATAAATAGAATCATTAAAAGCTAATCTTTCCAATGAATTAAAAGCAAAAGAGTCGGTTGCCAATGATTTTAAGAAACTTAAAATGGATTTCAAAACTCTCGAGTTTAAAAAGTTTGAATCGGAAATTAATGCTACCAAACTTCTTAAATTCAAAGAACAACAGCTTTTAAAACAATACGCTTCCACAGAAAAGGTTCATCTTTTAACTAAATCATTTAAAGAACTCGAACTTAAGCGTCTTCAAGATTTACCACCTAATCCCGGTTATGCAAAACAAGCTCAGGAATATATTCCCGGTCTTTATGATATGACCATAATTGGCAAATCGAAAGAAGCACCTTTTGTTCGTAGTACTGAGGAGACACAGTCACTTGCGGAAGAAACTCATTCTAAAATGCTTTCAAATTTCCATACGATTGATTATGATAAGCATAATAAAGATCAACTTTCCAAAAAGACACGGATTCGCTTACAAAAGAAATTAGCTGAACTAACAGTTCTTGTGCCCCCAAGTTTGTCAAATGAAAACCCTCCTAGTACGTCTCCTACACTCGTCAAAACAGATTTAACGAAGTTACTTCCACCGGTAAGTAAGGCGTCCGTTAACTTAAATGCGGTTCACCAACACTTAGCCGATTTTGACAAGGTCATTTTGGAACGTACGACGGCCACGGCCATAACGAAAGGTGAATGGAACTTTGAGCACACTAGAGCTGCGTTCCGAGACGAAATTGTTCCGTTTGTTAAAGTATGTTAATGCTTGTCTTAGTAATCTTGATCAAGATTTACATTTGGAAATAGAAGAAGTTAAACGTGTTTTCAATGAAATGGATGATGCTTATGAAAACAGTTTACTTGAAATAGAACGGGTTTCACACCAAAATGATTAGCTTCTGAAATAAGTGATGTCTCATGATATAGTTTCCGTCTGTGTGAAATAAAATTATTGATAATGATTCTATTGTGCATAATATTGAATCTGTGGATCATGTGGTAGATAGTACTTGTCACGAATCTGACGCTGAATTTTTAAAGCTTCAAGATTCATATTCTTCGCTTTTAAAACGTTTTGATGAGATTCAAACACATTGTATTTCGCTTGAATGCAAGCAACAATTTATTCAAGAAATCTTTGAAACGTCATTCGAAGGTGTTAATATCGATGATGCAAACTTTGAAAAGAATTTTCGATTGAATTTACAATCAAAACAGCGTCAGCCAAGTGACAAAGTTGCTAAATCTTTGCCAATAGAAATAGATAAATCTAAGGAGCTTAACTTTGTGAACGTACTTGAGGCCGCTGAGAATTTTAAACTTGATCTATATAATCGAGTTTCCAAGATTTTGTCCAAAGTTGATAACTTCAAACAGAAAGATACATGACTCTTCGATTCAGTAAAGCCCGCATGTGCTATTACCACTGCACATAATCAATCCTTGATTGAACAATCGAATCGAAATTCGGTGGAAATGTCTGATTTGAGGGAACAAATTTGTGATAAAAATCTGGTCTTGGCTGAGTTAAAGGAAACACTTCGTATTCTAAAAGGTAAGAATGTTGTGGATAACGTAGCCACTGTCTCAACATCGTCCTCTAGTGCGAACAAAAGGAACCTTATAGGCGTCACACCATTTAATAAGGGCCCTAGGACTAAACCATCTCAAACGTTGGTCACTAAAGATAAGGCGGAATCAAAACAAGCTTCTAATATTCCCGTGTTGCCCTCTACAGGAGTAATCACCACTACTAAGGCTCAAAGATCTAAACTTAAAAGAAACAAGAAGAATGATAGGATCTTGCCCCCATCTAGTAGTCAAGAGAAGAAGAAAGTAGAAGCCCATCCTAGGAATGTTATTTCTGTTTTAAATAAAAAGAATCATGTAGCTAAACCTAAAGGCTCTGCAGTTGTGCAGCGTTCTAAGCCTACTGTGACTTCTAATTTTAAATGTTGGAATTGCAATGAATGTATGTTTTCTAGTCGTCATGATTCTTGCCTTATTGACCATGTGAATGAGATGAATGCACGGAAAAATGGATTAGAATGGAAACCGACTGGGAAACTGTTAACCCAAGTTGGTTGGATGTGGCGCCCCACTGGTAGAACTTTCACTATAATAGGAAATGCGTGCCCTTTAACTAGGTTCACTCCCACTACAGCGAAGAAAGCGTGCCCTTTAACTAGGAGTACCAAGGCTACCAAAACACAAACGTGTCCTTTAACTAGGAACACCGACACCACTGAAGGAACCAAGTGCCCTTTAAATAGGTCTACTCCCACTGTAGTGCCCGCGAATAATCCAAAACCTAAGAAAGTTGGAACAGTAAAACCTGTTAGTGCTAAAACTCACATTAGAAAACGCAGGAAATCTAAGGGTTTCATAAATGCTAGAAATTCTGATAATCTTATATCTTTATCTGCTAACACTCCGAAACCAATAGTTTCCAATGCATTGTCTACTGTTGTTATTGAAAACAGGTGGTCCAAATTGTTCTCTGGTATTTGGACTCTGGTTGCTCCAAGCATATGACCGGAGATCGCTCTCAGCTCAGAAATTTCGTTAGCAAGTTTCTTGGTACGGTTCGATTTGGAAATGATAATATTGCAAAGATAATGGGTTACGGTGAATATGATATTGGGAATGTTATAATTTCAAGAGTGTATTATGTGGAAGGTCTCGGTCACAACTTATTTTCTGTGGGACAATTTTGTGATGCAAACCTTGAAGTTGCTTTTCGAGAGCATACCTGCTTAATTCGTAATTTGGAAGGGGTTGATTTATTGAAAGGTACTCGAGGGAATAATTTGTATACTTTGTCTCTGCAAGACATGATGGCCGCTTCTCCCGTATGTCTTCTCTCCAAAGCATCAAAGACTAAGTCATGGTTATGGCATCGACGGTTATCTCATCTTAACTTTGACGCTATTAATCATTTGGCGAAAAACGAACTTGTTCGTGGTCTTCCTAAACTTTCATTTCACAAGGATCATTTGTGTTCCGCGTGTACAATGGGGAAAAGCACTAAGAAATCATACAAAACCAAGACGGAAGACACCAACCAAGAGAAACTTTATCTGTTGCATATGGATCTTTGTGGACCAATGCGTGTTGAAAGTCTTAGTGGCAAAAAGTACATCCTCGTAATTGTCGATGATTACTCTCGGTGTACATGGGTGAAATTTCTTACAACAAAATATGAGGCACCTAAATTCATCATCGGATTTCTCAAGATGATTCAAGTGCGTCTCAACACTACTGTCCGACGCATTCGTACAGATAATAGAACCGAATTTGTGAATCAAATCTTGCGTGATTATTATGAAGAAGTTGGCATATCTCATGAAACATCCGTTGCACGCACTTCACAACAAAACAGTATCGTTGAAAGGCGAAATCGCACACTTATGGAAGCTGCTCGAACGATGTTAATATACGCAAAGGCTCCATTATTTTTATGGGCAGAAGCAGTATCTACAGCAGTGTACATCCAAAACCGGTCACTAATTCGTAAACGCCATGGTAAAACACCTTATGAGCTTCTCCATGGTAAAGTACCAGATTTATCATATCTTCATGTATTTGGTTCTCTTTGCTATCCAAATAATGATGGTGACAATTTGGGTAAACTTCAACAAAAGGCTGATATTGGTATTTTCATTGGTTACGCACCCGCAAAGAAGGCATACCGAATCTACAATCGTAAGTCTCGTAAGATCCTCGAAACTATGAATGTTGATTTTGATGAGCTGACAGCAATGGCTTCTGAGCAAAGCAGCTCTGAACCCGCACTTCATGAAATGGGACCCAGTAACATTAGTTCTGGTCTTGTCCCAAACAACCCTACTTCATCATCATTTACACCACCTTCTAGGAATGAATGGGATACGTTGTTTCAACCATTCTTTGATGAATTCTTTACTCCTCCAAGCATTGTTGCTCCAGAACCTGAGGTAATAGCTCCGGTAACCGAAGTTGTCGCTCCAGCAACCGAAGCACAATCAGATACATCTGCACCTACAATTGGTCAAGATATACCTTCAACAAGTAATTCTCAACCAACACATGTTTCAACTACCCATGTCATGCCTATTGATGATGAAGAGAATGATGATGATCACAATTTGGATTTCGCTCAAATGCATGAACTTCCATTCTTTGGTGTACCAATTCCCGCCCCTAATCAAGCCGGGTCGTCCACCTCAGAGGAAGCTCCTACTACAGTTTACTCCAATCCACGGATTCGTGAACATGACAGCAAGTGGACAAAGGATCATCCTATAGATTCTATTATTGGTGACCCTAATCGTTCAGTATCTACACGAAGTCAGTTACAAGAAAATGCAATGTTTTGTCATTTTGATGCGTTTCTCACTGAAGTTCAACCTAAGACATGGCAAGAAGATTTTATTCAATCCTGTTGGATAGAAGCTATGCAAGAAGAACTTAATGAATTTATACGTCTTGAAGTATGGGAACTTGTCCCATGCCCGGATCAAGTGCAGTTACTCACTTTGAAATGGGTTTACAAGGTGAAACTCGATGAGTTAGGCGGAATATTGAAGAACAAAGCTCGACTAGTAGCTCGTGGATACAAGCAATTATTGGGCATCGACTTTATGGAATCCTTTGCACATGTTGCCCGTTTGGAAGCTATTAGACTATTCCTCGCTTATGCAGCCCACATGAATATGATCGTCTATCAGATGGATGTGAAGACGGCATTTCTTAATGGTGAAATCAAGGAAGAGGTCTATGTTCAACAACCAGATGGTTTTGTGAATCCTAATTATCCTAATCATGTGTACAAGCTTAAGAAGGCTCTCTATGGGTTGAAGCAAGTTCCACGCGCATGGTATGATCTTTTGTCACAATTTCTCATTACGCAAGGCTTCGCTAAAGGCAAGGTGGATCCCACGCTGTTCATTCAGAAACGGGGTAAAGATATGATTATGGTACAAATATATGTTGATGATATTATATTTGCAGCCTCGACCCAAACCTTATCCGACGAGTTTGGGAAACTCATGTCTTCCAAGTTTAAGATGTCAATGATGGGCAAGGTATCGTTCTTCCTAGGTCTTCAGATATCTTAGAGTCCCAGAGGCATCTTTATCAATCAATCCAAGTATGCCCTTGAATCGCTAAAGAAATATAAGATAGAATCTTGCGACCCCGTGGATACTCCAATGGTGGAACGAACTAAGCTTGATGCAGATCCACATGGAGTTGCCGTTGATTCGACACTTTATCGTGGTATGATCGGTACTCTTCTGTATATCACAGCTAGTCGACCCGAGCTTCAGTTTGCTATATGTATGTGTGCTCGGTATCAAACTAGGCCTACTGACTTACACTTAGATACTGTTAAACGGATCTTTCGGTATCTTAAAGGAACCATTAATCGGGGACTTTGGTATTCGAAGGACTCCTCGATTGCACTAATGGCATATGGAGATGCGGATTACGCGGGTTGTCAAGATACAAGGCGTAGCACGAGTGGAACTTTGCAACTACTAGGAGATCGACTAATCAGTTGGGCATCGAAAAGGCAGAAAAGCGCTGCAATCTCAAGTACGGAAGCAGAATACATAGCTATGTCCGGTTGCTGTGCTCAAATTCTTTGGATGAGATCGCAATTAACCGACTATGGTCTAGGTTTCAACAAAATTCCGATGTACTGCGATAACAAAAGTGCAATTGCCTTATGCTGCAACAATGTTCAATTCTTCCGGTCGAAGCATATTGACATTCGCTACCACTTCATCAAGGAGCAAGTGGAAAATGGAGTAATCGAGCTTTACTTTGTCCGATCTGAGTATCAATTGGCGGATATTTTCACGAAGGCTTTAGATCGCACTCGAATGGAATTTTTGGCCGACAAGCTAGGAATGAAAACTTTCTCGCCTGAGACTCTAATGGATCTGGCAGATGAAGCGAAAGAATAGTGGTGGTAAGCTATTCTCCGTATCCTTGGTGATCATCTGTATATATTGTTTATATTTTTATCCACAAAAGCAAAATACAAAAATATAAAACCATAAAAAAACCATAAAAATTGAAAAATCTAGAAAAATCCAAAAATATTTTTACTCTATTTTTCAAAGGCATGTCTTTTGGTACGATAATATTTACGGCCTTAGAAATATTGATTAATATTGACACGGAGCCATAAATAGAGTTCGTACAAAAGTAGTAAATATTTCATAAAACATGCCTATATGGCTTGTAGTTATTTCTGAGTGCAAAAGTCAAGTATTTCTTATGAAAGCTTTGGCTCACAATGGGAATTAATTTTCTCGGGCAAGGTTTACTTTAAAACCTTGTAAGGGATCAAGTTTACTTTATAACTTGGTCTAACACAAATATATGTACGCATCAGTGCATTTATTTGTTACAACAAGAGAAATCTTGTTTTTATGAAGCTATCATCTCTACAATCATAGCAATCTACAATTGGTATCTACATACTCGACGATGCGACTACTCAACCAACGACTACAGCTCTTTCAATGGAACACGGGTCAACAATTGAGGGGGAGCAATTGTCAAGCATTCAGAATCTTCGATGCCGAAAGTGCCAAGCTCACTAATTGGTGTCAAGACAACCATACCAATCGTACACGTGGTGTCAAGAGATGACTTCAGACATGACGAGGCGACCAACATATGCTGACAAGAACCATTTGATCTTATCATACGATGTTCTCATCAATCAGGTCCAACCTTGTCAATTCTTTTTAATATGGTGAATATGTGATCATGTTACAAATCGGTATCATCTCTCATACATTTGGTATCATGAAGATAAATGGACTTGCATTTTTCTTCCCAAAACTTTTGTTAAAACTTCATTAAATCAATTGATATTAAAAACATCGATTGGGTTAATATTCTTAATATAGGGGAGAAAATGTGATTTAATATGGGAAATTATCACAAATGGTTTCACTTAATGTGCTGGCTCATCCCGACATATGCGAAATGTTTTCGAATATCGTGGCATATGTTAAGGGGGAGCAAAGTGGATTTGCTATATCAAAATGGATTTTCATGGTGACATATACTTACCCAAAACCCATTTATTTCACGACGATGAAGATTGTGGTGACATAAGGATGGTAGGATAGGTTAAGTCCTATGATTCTTCCAAAACCGGAGGAATCTTCCCAAGGACATTCCATAGCTAGAAATAGTAGTCCTTAAGAAAGATGGAGAAAGATTGTGAACGTAGCTGAATGCCGACCAAGTACTTAAGTTAGCACTGGAACAATCACAACAAGGTGCTAGTTATGACGTATTGGTAAGCATTGAAGGGGTTGAAGAATGAAAAAGAATTGTAAAGATAAAGGGTGTAAAGAAAGAAGCCCTTCTTACAACCTTAGGCAGAAACCGGGTCAACACATATGCTATTGAGATCATTTTAATGATGCTCGATATTGAAGATAGACATCATGGACCCAGTGATGCAATGCACAACCCATCACAGCTAACTCAGATATCTCTCAAAAGGTATTTGTTTTATTCACACGGAGACAACGCATTACCTATCGATTTATTCACTCTGAATAAATAGGTATTGAAATGGTGGCACTCCTCTCCAGCCTCCGATTACTAAAATCCAAAGTGCACGATCGAGTCTAGAGCCATTTGAGATCATCAAATATCTCATTAGGACACACTTCAATATTTCCTTGCTTCTTCACACACTGTGAAAGTAAGAAGGATTTTAAGAGTCCTACGCAAAATCTTCATGATCTTGCCTGAACATCCGAGTAATACGAGAGTATTTACAATGAAGATGGAAATCCTTCTTGAGCGAATATCAAAAAGCTCATGGTAGGTGACTTGTGCGATTCTTTATGAATCAAGCTTGTGATAACTGGAAAGCAACAATGGTTTAGTTCTTAATTGAATTTAAACACGTTCCAGGCCTCTACGCAATATCTTTGTGATCTTGCCAGAACACTTAGAGTGATACCTTAGTGTTCACAATGATGAGTGGAAATCCTTCTAGTGTTAACCTCAAACAGCACTTGGTAGGTAACTTGCAAGATTCAATATGAATCAAGCTCGTGACAACTGGAAAGCAACGATGGTGCGATTCTTTAATGAATCAAACTTGTTCCAGGAATCAGAATTGACGGCTTCAATCATGCGGATAATTTTATCCAAATGATTCACTATTTACGTTCGCAGTCAGCTTTGGGCGGTCGAGTAAAGAGAACGGGTTTACCCGCGAAATCTTGTCAAGGAGATTTTTAATTAAGTCTACCTGCCACAAGTACGATATTTTATATCGTCCAACGGTCTTCACCGACCGGAGGTAAAATGCTACCGAATTAGAATGAAATGTTCAAAGCCATTTTTTTCGTGTCTACTTATGTTACGACATTTGAAGACGGTGGCGTTGTGGAATCCAAGAAGAAGTCGTCCCCGCATGCTTATACTTTATGCACTTAATACCTCATCTAATTCAAGAAAGCCTAAAAGTTAAGTCTTCCGTTGTATCGAACTCTGAAGCTTTCAAGAATTACAAAGGTATAAGTATGTGGGACATGGTGTCACGAGGAGGCGAAGATCACAAGTGATGGATGCACAAGATCAAGGCAAGAGATTAATGCTCAAGATTGATATCAATGATCACATCAGCATGTTCACCAGAAAAGAAAAAGAAAAGAAAGACGAAGACTACGAGCTCAAGACAAGCATAGTATGCTAGGTTTATTTTATTATTGTAACTTGGGTAACGCCCTTGTTTGGAGTGACCTCCCTTAGGGGGAGATTGTTGGAAATACTTTTTTACGTATTTAGGAAGATTCGGTCACTCCGATAATATATTAAGTAGTAGCTCGTAGTATAGATACCTTTTAATATATTAAACAAGGAAAGGCCCGGTCCATGATTGTATGGCCGGCCCAAACATGTAAGCCCAAGCCCATTACAAGGCTTGGGGTATATAAACCCTCTCCTTAGTTGGACATGGGGTGGTTCTTTATTTTTACACATAGTTATCTTCATTTTCTCTCTCTAGAATTGTGTGAAATCCACCATCTCTCTATCTCTTTCTCTCTCTAAAACATAAGCAAGATTTACATATCCTACAATTATATTCTTGTAAAATTTAATTAAGATTGTAAAATTTAGCCATGACCGGACCCGTATAATTAATTAAACATGTCGTGAACCGGACCCATGAAAACCCGTGAACCAGTCCGAACCAAACACCCCTAAAACAGTGGCAAACCGTTTGAACCGTTTGCCACTGCCATTGATAGGCTGCCAGCGGCTGCTACCGGTGGTCTTTGCCTCTCTGCTAGCCGCTGCTACAATGGAGTTCCCACCGGCTGTGTGTTGGTGGTTACCCGCTGCTGCGCACCGTTTCCCCCTGCCAGACCAAGTCTGCCACCGGCTGTGTACCGGTGGTGGGGCTGCTGTGTGCTGCCGTGACCCAAACCAACCACAAGGACACCCCCGACTTAAGTCGGGCGCCTTGTCCTGCTGTCGACCGAACCCCAACACCACCGAGACATAAGTCTCGGTTGGTAGTACGAACCAAACGACGCCGAGAGCCATGGGGCTCCCGGTTTGTGTGGCGGCCGAAACAACCAAACCCGAAACAACCCTTTTTAATTTTCCCACCATGATTATACATGTCTTAATTCTTGTTTATTAATCCCCATGATCATGTGTTCATAATAAAATAAAAAAGAATTAAAAAGAAAGGTTTTATGGATTATCAAACGCGTGGAATAAATGGAGAACGATTACACGAACACACTCCTAGAATTTCTTGAGCAAAAATCAAATCAAACACCTCCTTTGGTGTTTGTGTTGACGCCGGCCAAGAGAGAGACAAGAGGTAGGGTTTTTGCAATTTTTGTGAAAACTCTGTAATGTATTATTTCTTTTTTTGTTAATTTTAAAAACCAAAACATGGGCTGGGCCCCCTTCTCTATTGGTGTCGCAGCTTGTAGGGCCCACAAAGGGAAACCCGAAGCCTTTCTCGTGTCTATTTTATTACATGTTCGTGTGTTCGTGTTTACGTGTTACGTTATTATTAATTATTCGTGTTATTAGAAATACTTGTACGTAACGATATTAATCGTCTTAATAATATATGTAATTACATAATTATATGTTCGTGATTCTTACGTTCATGATTTTATGTTCGTGATTATAATTATTACTGATAATAATTATCATGTATTAACACGTACTTAATGCTTATCATGTAATTATACGTACATAACTTCTGTAATTTCTAATCGTGACACGTGTTCATGCTATAAAAGGAAAGTTTTAATATGTACGTACGTTTACTAAGGGTACTATTCATGGTAAAAGCATGTGGGTTTTATAACTCTTCCCCCTAAAAAGAATAATTTGTCCCCGAATTATAGATAAAATAAACTGAAAGAGGAACATACCCGAATTCAAAATATGAAATGAGGGTAAGAGGCCCGGATAGACTCTTCTGTTTCCCAAGTGGCTTCCTGCTCAGTATGGTCCCTTCAAAGGATTTAGACGAATGGAATCGTCTTCTTCCTCATGACTCGTTCTTGCTTGTCAAGAACTCGTTCGGGTTCCTCTATGAAAGTAAGATCTTCATGAATCTGTTCTAGTGGATACTGAACCATGTAAAGGGGATGATACTTGTACCCTCTGAGTAAGGACACATGGAAAACGTCATGAACGTGAGAAATCTACGGAGGTAACGCTAAACGATAAGATACTTCACCGACGCGCTCAATGACATCAAACGGTCCAATGAATCGAGGACTGAGTTTCCCTTTGATTCCGAAACATCTAACACCACGTGCTGGCGATACCTTAAGAAAGACGTGATCTCCTACGTTAAAATGTAAGTCCCTAAGATGCTTGTCGGCATAACTCTTCTGACGTGAAAGTGCCTCCTGCAATTTCTGCTTAGCTACAGCGACCTTCTCGTTGGTCAACTCTATCATTTCTGGTCCTTGAAGTGTTCACTCACCAACCTAATCCCATCATATTGGGGCGCGACACTTTCTGCCATACAACATCTCGAATGGTGCACACTTAATGCTGGCGTGCCAACTGTTGTTGTATGTAAACTCTACCAAACAGATGTAATCGTCCCAATCTCTTGTCCATTCCAACGCACATGACCTCAACATGTCTTTTAATGTCTGAATCGTTCGCTCTGATTGCCCGTCTGTTTGAGGATGAAAAGTCGTGCTAAGCTTAAGTTTTGTACCCAAAGCTTTCTGCAGACTCCTCCTAAATCGCGAAGTGAAACGAGGATCTCTGTCCGAGACGATACTGGATGGAGCACCATAAAGTCTCATGATCTCCTTCTTGTAAGTGTCGGTGAGTTTACTGACCGGATCATCCTTGCGGATCGACAAGAAATGAGCTGACTTAGTAAGTCGATCAACGATAACCCAAATCACATCGTGTCTCCTCTTTGTCTACGGAAGACCGGTAACAAAGTCCATGGTGATCTTGTCCCATTTCCACTCCGGAATGTCTAACGGTTATAGTAAACCACTAGACCGCTGAGAGCCTACAGGTCGAAACCTGTCTCTGATACCATAATTGTAACACCCCCATTTTGGTAAATGGAATGTCATGCGTGATTATGGCGTGTCATCAAAGCATACAAGGAAAATGTCTTAAAACATTACATGACCATAAAAGGAAATACCAGAAACAAACATCAGTACCCCAAAGTATAAGTTCATCACACAGAAACATAAGTACTGTAAAGGAAAAGGACTAAACAATGTCCATAGAAATAAGTAGAAAAATGTATGATGAAATGCATAAAGTAGAGAAGGTTAGAAAGCTTCCAATCCATATGCACGTACGCTTAAAGTCTACGAGCGCCCTTGAGTACCTGCCGTTTGGGAACATGAAAGGAAAACGGCTGAGCATAACGCTCAGTGCACGGATATACAAGTATGACATGGAATAACGTCATCATATAAGACTAATAGCAGCAGAATATCATAAGTTCTAAGTAATCTGGATTCATGTTCATAAAACTTGTTTTATAGTTTGAGAAGACTTATGTTTCTATGAAAATCTGTTTAATTAGCCAATTAGCCCATATAGGTCATGAGGTTCCACCGTGCATGAATACTTGGAGGGAGACCTCGTCATACAATTAGAGGGTTGCCTCTAATTAAATAGTCTGGGTAGGAGGGATCAACTCCTAGTGAAGGATTCAAGGCACATATCGCATTCCTCTGATAATACTACTAAACATGTAACTAGGATGCACCCATACGCCCCACATGATAATATAACATAATGGCCAAACTAAAAAAGGGACGCCACGAGCAATCACTTCGCCCAGGGGAAGTCATAACACTGGTGCCTCCAGTGTTATGGATATGGTACCTCAATAACTAGGTGACACTGGTCATGCATGTATATGGCTTAGGCTCTTAATTTAACATAAGTATCAAACATATAAAACAAATACTGGGAAAAGAGTTGGTTGCAGACGGGGAATCCTGATAACAAAAGAAATGTCCATACTGAAGGGAAAGGAAATCCGTACCTTATGTCAAGTGAACGAAGAAGACGAACGGAAGAAAGTCCTACTTCGATCTCACTAATGCTACATAAATAGTATACGTGTATAAGTATTCTGATTACTGAGTACGTAACTGGTTTTATATCATGTCTTAACTTGTTTTATATGTTCATGTCTTGTTTTACTGACTTTAACGTTATGCTTTGTTTATCATGTATTCTGTATATTCTGATTAAGTATTACTTGTATTTCTTGTATTATTATACTTGTTGTGTAATAATAAGAAACTTTCTAAAAATAGCAGGTTTCCTAAAATAGAAAGTTTCCAAAAATAGAAAGTTTCTAGAAATAGATTAACTTCTTAAAATAGATCAGTTTCTAAAAATATAAAGCTTCCAAAAATAGTAAGTTTCCTGAATTAGAAAGTTTCCATATTTAGATATAAGCTGAATTAATATCATAAGTCATGTAGTTATAATATAGTTTATTAACAATATCCTGTTAATTAAATAAACTATAAGTTATACGATTTAATTCAATATAAGCATGATTTAATTAAACTCAAGTGTATAAAAATACTTAGGTTAAAACATGTATTAATACTATATTAATAATAACCTAAGTCATGATTGTTAATTAATTATATTTCATGTCTAAATAATTAAGTAATACTATAGTCTAAATTAAATAATTAAATACTTAGGTTATAACATGTATTATCAAATAAATAATAATTAATCTAAGTTCATGTTTTAATTAAATTAATTATATGTCATGTTAAATTAATTTAATTAACTTGTAAAATTATATTCTTGTAAAAATTAATTAAGCTTGTAAAATTTAGCCATGAACCGGACCCGTATAAATAATTAAACATGTCGTGAACCGGACACATGAAAACCCGTGAACCAGTCCGAACCAACCACCCCTAAAACAGTGGCAAACCGGTTGAACCGGTTTCCACTGCCTTTGATAGGCTGCCACCGGCTACTGTCGGTGGTCTTTGCCTCTCGGCTAGCTGCTGCTAGCAGTGGAGTTCCCACCGGCTGGGTGCCAGTGGTTACCCGCTGCTGCGCGCCGTTTCCCCCTACCAGACCAAGTCTGCCACCGGGTGTGTGTGCCGGTGGTGGGGCTGCTGTGTGTTGTCGTGACCCAAACCAACTACAAGGACACCCCCGACGCAAGTCGGGGTGCCTTGTCCTGCTGTCGACCGAACCCCAACACCACCGAGACATATGTCTCGGTTGGTGGTGCGAACCAAACGACGCCGAGAGCTATGCGGCTCTCGGTTTGTGTGGCGGCCGAAACAACCAAACCTGAAACAACCCTTTTTAATTTACCCACCATGATTATACATGTTTTAATTCTTGTTTATTAATCCCCATGATCATGTGTTCACAATAAAAAAAGAATTAAAAAGAAAGGTTTTACGGATTACCAAACGCGTGGAATAAATGGAGAACGATTACGCGAACACACTCCTAGAATTTCTTGAACAAAAATCAAATCAAACACTTCCTTTGGTGTTTGTGTTGCCGGCGGCCAAGAGAGAGACAAGAATTAGGGTTTTTGCAATTTTTGTGAAAACTCTGTAATGTATTATTGCCCTTTTTGTTATTTTTAATAAAACCAAAACATGGGTTGGGCCCCCTTCTCTCTTGGTGTCGCCGCTTGTAGGGCCCACAAAGGGAAACCTGAAGCCTTTCTCGTGTCTTTTTTATTACATGTTCGTGTGTTCGTGTTTACGTGTTACGTTATCATTAATTATTCGTGTTATTATAAATACTTGTACGTAACGATATTAATCGACTTAATAATATACGTAATTACATAATTATATGTTCGTGATTCTTACGTTCATGATTTCATGTTCGTGATTATAATTATTATTGATAATAATTATCGTCTATTAACACGTACTTAATGCTTATCGTGTAATTATACGTACATAACTTCTGTAATTTCTAATCGTGACACGTGTTCATGCTATAAAAGGAAAGTTTTAATATGTACGTACGTTTACTAAGGGTACTATTCATGGTAAAAGCATGCGGGTTTTACACTTAACATAGGGGATGATGAGGAGGAAGTAGGGGATCTTGGTGAACCTGCTAACTATCGATCGGCAATGCTTGATCCAGAAAAGTCTAAATGGATAGTTGCGATGAATGAGGAAATGAAATCCATGGAAATAAACGATGTTTGTATTCTTGTTGATGCGCCTAAAAATGCTAAAGTAGTGAAAAATAGGTGGATTTTCAAGAAGAAAACCGACATGGATGGTGAAGTACAATCCTATAAAGCACGTTTAGTAGCTAAAGGTTTTACTCAAACTTTTGGCGTAGACTACGAGGAGACATTTTCTCCTGTAGCAGACTTACGAGCTATTAGGATTCTCATAGCTATAGCAGCATACTATGACTATGAGATATGGCAAATGGATGTTAAAACTGCCTTCTTGAACGGTCGCTTAGATGAAGAAATCTATATGCAACAACCGGAAGCGTGCGTTAATCCTAAATATCCAAAACGTGTATGCAAACTTCAAAGATCTATTTATGGTTTAAAGCAAGCATCACGTCAATGAAATAAACGATTTGATGAAGAAATCAAAAGTTCGGATTTATTCAAAATCGTGATGAGCCATGTGTATATCGCAAAACTAGTGGGAGTAATGTAGTGTTCCTAATTTTATATGTTGATGACATATTAATCATGGGAAGTAATATTCCAAGACTTAAGGAAGTTAAAGATTATCTTGGTAAATGTTTTTCTATGAAGGATTTGGGAGATACTGCATATATTCTGGGAATTAAAATCTACCGAGATAGGAAAAGACGGTTAATTGGTCTTAGTCAAGATGCTTATATTGATAAGATATTGAATAAGTATAACATGCATAACTCTAAGAAAGGTTTTCAACCTATGGAGGTTAAGCATGAATTAAGTCATGAGTTAGATGCATCAACACCTGAAGAGGTGGCTTACATGCAGAAGGTGCCTTATGCTTCGGCTGTAGGATCTATTATGTATGATGTAAGATGCACAAGGCCTGATGTGGCGTTTGCTCAGAACTTGGTCAGTCGTTACCAACAGAATCCAGGGAAGCTCCACTGGACTACTGTTAAACATATACTAAAGTATTTAAGGAGTACGAAAGATATGTTTTTGGTATTCGGGGGTAAACCAGAAACAGAACTGAATGTTACAGCTTTCTGTGATGCGTCCTGGCAATGTGATAAAGACGATATAAAGTCTCAGACGGGTTACACGTTTGTTATCAATGGAGAAGCAGTTGACTGGAAGAGCAAAAAGCAGACAACGATTGCAATGCATGCTACTCAATCTGAGTACATGGCTGCTTCAGAAGCTGCAATGGAAGCTGTTTGTATTAGGAAGTTTATTGGAGATCTTAGAGTGATGTATTCAATTAAAGAACCTATTGATATATATTGTGACAATTCAGCTGCAATAATATTCGCCAATGATTCTGGAGTCATGAAAGACGACAGACACTTTAAATGTAAATATCACTACGTTCGAGAACAAATTGAAGCCCATGAAATAAAATTAATAAAAGTTCACACAGATGATAACATAGCTGATCCTTTTACTAAGGCTTTGCCTAGACCAAAGGTAGTTAAGCATGCCAAGGCTATTAGGGTGCAACTAGCTAGCGATTTCATGCAATAAATATATGATTAGTATTTGGATAAAGGATGTTAAGATATTCTTGAATTGATGAAATAAAGATTGAGTTTCGTTTATTTTTCTGTTATTTGATTTTGTATCCTATTTTACATGTTTTAATCCATGAATAAATTGTTATGTTCTAAATGTCCGTTGTCGATTAATAATATGGGAGTATTATTAAACTAAGACAATTCAAAATGGTGACAGAGTATACTTGAAAGTATATTGGTCAATTTTGGATGATATTTGATGAATCAAATATTGGACCTATCCAAACTATATGATTTTACTTTATGGATCTTTGTCATTAAGTAAATCATAAATAGTTATCCTTAGACCTGAGATACCAGGAAACTGTCACGAATGTAGTGTGTTTCTATGAAACAACCTAACGCTAAACGTAACTGGTAACTGTAAGGATTATTTTCAGAAGTGTTGCAAAGTTCGTAAGTTTTGATTGTAGTTAAAATGGGATTTGTTTCCTTCAAATTATTTTGAAGTATAATACAGCTGGGCCCCTCGGGGGAGTAGTAAGATGTTTGTGTGGCCGCACCCAAATTTGTTTTGGTAATCTTGCTATATCCGTAAACGAGAAACATAATGGTTAATGTAAGGAATGACTGAAATCCATATCCTATTAACGTTGTATTTGAAATGAAAGAATAATAATAATGATGAATCATTAAAAGGTTTTTGTCCAGGAGACCTTTTACTCGAGTTGTATTAGGGACATTGCTATTGTAACTAGACGCTAGTCAATGCAATCACGATATTCGAATTTTGTCCAAGTGGGAGCTGAAAGTTTATGGACATAAAATTAAATAGTCGTGTGATAGGATCGAACTCGGGATTATGGGATTGCACACAATACGTAAAAGGTTAATTAATTTTAATAAATAAATTTATTATATTTTGTGAAATTTATTATATTTTGTTAAATTTAAACCGAGCTTAACTTAACGTTCGTTAAATAATTAAGAGTTAAGTATAATGATCGTTGTGGAATTAATAGAAGAGAAAAGAAGAAACGGAAAGTTCCCGAAGCCCCCTTGGGAGGGCTTTTAGCCGTCGGCTACAAGGGCAAAAAGGGGAAGGAGAAAGATTTTCTTTCCTAATTGGTTTATGGCTTGGAGAACAGGTTTAGCTAGCCTATATAAACAATCCTTGGCCTTCATAATTTTCTATCCCATTCTCTCTTTCTCTCTCTGCGATCGCCGGCCAAACACCCTCTTAGGGTTTTCTTTGGTTTTCGATTTAGCTAATTATCTAGTCCTAGCCCCTCTATAGAGTTGTTGGGTAGATATTCCGCAAGTGTTGAAGCTCCGGTTTGCAAGTGCTAGATTCACGATTAGCCCGTTGCATTACGTGTGTGCAAGAGCGTAATATAGTTTTACTTTAAACTATATCTTGGTATTATTCTTCATAAACCCTAATTGGTGATTCGTTGGTGTTCTTGTGGATTTGCTCTAGCTAAAATGTATGTAACCCTAACTCGATTAATTATGAATGTGTTATTAATTTATCTTGTTAAATCGCTTCCGTTATGTGTGCTTTGATCTTATTTATTTAAGGTTTTGTATAATTATTATGAACTTTATAAACCTTCAAAATCATATGAGAAGATACATTAAAACATCATTAACTATTAACTATTCTCTTATATTTTTGCAAACTGATGTCAAGGTAAACAAGTTTTATTTTTCGTGTTCAAAAAAAAAAAAAACAAGTTTTATTTCTCAACTCACGTAACTGTGTTTCTTGTATATTCTTTTTGTTCGTAAAAAATATAGTAGATACATTTAATAATTATATTAGTTTTTCATGACTGTATATTAAATAAATACGCAGTAATAAGGAATTGAAAGAAAAGAAAAGAAAAAGATGGAAAAGGGTTGGTACTTGGTGATTACTGACTGATTGGTTATTTGACTATTTTGCTTTGCAAGTTTGTTTGTGCAGTTGTGCTTAATAACAAGCCCATTCTAAAATAAACGAAGCCCATTTCAGCGTGCCACATTTTGTTGGACCAAAACCATAACCTTTAGCGAGTAATAAGTACTAGTAACTATGAATAGATTTGGGTACATACGGGTAATAATCATCTATACTTCTACACGAGACACGACATTACACTTATAACCATGAGTGAATTGAAAAGTTCAAGTATTTTGTCATAAAGTTGACGAGAAAAAAATAGAAGCCGCAGGAAAACAAGGTTGGCGAGTAACTTTTGGTTATTGTAGCAAGGGTATTGGCGCGCAAGCTTGCGAAAGTTTACAAAGAAAATATACCCTTAAAAAAAATATAAACTACCCTTAAAAGTAAACTTCGTTTAATTCACATACCTTGAAAGAGCATGTAAAAAAATAACTTATTAATTAATAAAATGTTAATACTCTAATAACATATCCAGCAACTCGCACTAAAAAAAATATATGCGTGAAAACTTCAAAGCCCTAAGTTTCTTTAGTATGCAAGTATGTTAAATAAATTTTTTAAACAACGATTAAATCTTTTCTAGAGTTATAATTTTTAGTAAGAAACAAATTTTATTTCCTAACGTTGAAATGCAAGCTCACATAACTTATCACATTGATACCACATAACAATCAAACTCGTCAACCTATTGAAAGAAGCACAACTAACTTCACACGTAGATAGTGATGCTACTAGTTTAAAGGCTTTTGAAGAATGTCGTAAGAAATGACTACCTTGGTCCCTGTACCTAGCTAGTATCAAACTGTCGTGTTTGATACACGACTCTATATCATATATTTATATCTACTATGGGTCGTCTTAGCCTTTCTTTAACACCAATCGACAAAATGATCGTTATGCTTACTACTAAAAACAAGACAATAGATACATAAAACTAATGCTTACACAGTCAATATGGTCATGGTTTCATCTCAATACTCTCATCATCACATAAGTTTGAATAACTGCAACAACTTACGAAGATTATGAAGCTCTAAGCTTGTGAAGAAGATGTAGCTGTTATAGCTTGTAGTTTGTAATTGCTATTCCTTTGTAATCAGACTTGTACTTATTAGTAATAAAGTATAAATTTAACCAATGGTAAAGTAATGATAAAAAGAATTCTAAAGCAATGAATAAAAGACACAAATAGTTTTTAACTTTTTGACTTTTTTTACGTAAAAAATTATACTCTATTATATGTGGAACTATAATAGGGATTGAATAGACATATGTGGTGTGTGATCTCCTCACTAACAAGTAATACTAATACTAACGATTAATATACTTGACGATTAAGGCACTAATGAGTTTAGAACTCAAGTGCTTTTATTGATTCTAGAGGAGAGAAACTCTTTGTGAACGTTGAAACATTTAGTGCACAAACTTGTTTCTCCTTTTTACAGTTTGTCCTTATAGACCTAAGGTAAATAATAAGACAATGGATTGCCATGTGCAATTCCTCTTACATCGTTACATGTACAATGTATGCTTTGTCTATACCTATTCTAAGTATAAGGATAATGCCTTTTACAAAACTCATTATCCTTGTCTATCCTATATGGATAAGTTTCATTTCGCGTGATGTCATTAGATCTTATCATCTTCAAACTTATCTTGCTCATTCTTCAATCTTCAGGACTTCATCATTGTCGAGGAGATCGTATGGGGCTCAGTTAGTTTATTGCCAAAACTCACTAAACCCATCACATTCTTTTCTGTCTCAGTTACATTATTCACTGAGTTCTGCCTCGTTGAATGCTCGAGTTTTCCTTATAGACTAAGGTTGCGAACTCGAAGGCAACTCATTGAGTGACTGTTCACTCAGTGACCTATTAATGTGTTCAAGGTTTATAATCACTTAGGATAATTGTTATTCAAATCCATTAATGAGATCATTAGACACTGAATTGACCTAACAATCTTCCCTAATTTGGATATAAAATAAGCCCGAGTTATTTTCGTTATAAGTGTATGCTTTTTCTTATATCGAAAACAATAAACTGATGAGGAGCATGATTAAACATAAGTACTTCTTTTATTCATTATTTACAAGGCCCTATCAATCTAGTACAAAAATAAGGCTAAAATACAAAGTACTTTCAGGGATCATAGTCCCATTGCTTACATCTTCTATTTCTTTGTCAACATCAGCTTCTCTTTGTCAGTGCTGGCCTATCAACTCCTTGATCTTGTTTGCAAACCTCTTATTTTCTTCCGAGTGAAAGTGAGCCGCCATGAAAGACAGGTTAAAAGAGCTTCAATAGTGACTTTGTTAATGCCACTCATCTTTTTAATGTATTATCTCCAAAGACATCGATGAAAAAGATATCCCACTTAGGATCTTCTATTACCATTCCATTAAAAAGGGATCGTTCGTAGGGAGTGTTTTATTACACTCCAGACCAGCAATATTGACCTGACGCTCTAACTCGATCCTCTTCCTTTTCTTGATTTTAGTTTGAGTTTGATCTTGCTCAGTCAATGGAATATCCTCAGAAATTCCAAGTTGTCTCTTGACCCGTTCCATAAAAGACAAGGAGAGAAAATATGATTAAAATGTAATCTTTAAATCTTAAGTGCAACTCTTTCCTTCACGTGCGAAACTATTTCAAATATTCATGTGTAGGGGGAGTATTTCGAAAATGTAAAACTATCAAAGTGATAAAAGCTTCGATTTTTATTAAACACATTGATTGGTTTTTCAATGGTTTTATTGTTATGATCTATACCTAAACAACTGATTAATTCACGACGGAACGATGGAGTCAAAAGGTGGTTTAGGATAAGAATTTGAGTCCTATGATCCAACCAGAATCGGATGGAGCTACCAAAGTACATCCCATAGTTAGAAATAATTGTCCTTAAGAAAGAGTGAGTTGAATGTGAACAAAGCTGAATGTAGACTAATGACTTAAGCTAGCACTAGAACAATCACAACAAGGTGCTAGTGATGACGTCTTGATAAGCACTAAAGGGGTTGAAGAATGAAATGTCGATATGTTAAGATAAAGGGTGTAAAGAAAGTAGTCCTCTTTACATTTAGAGAAAAAAAACTAGGTCAAAACATAATCTATCAAAATTACTAAAGATTATTGATGATATTGAAGTCAAGACATCATAGACTCGTGATGCAATGCACAACCCTTCCCAGCTCGTCGTGTTTCTCTCAAAAGAAACTTATCTCATTTGTAACGAATAATAACATGTTTTCTTTTGACTTTCTAACTCTGAGTTAGTTGATATAGAAAAGGTGGCAGTCAGCTCCAGCCTCCGATAACAAAAACCAAAATGCACAAATCAAGTCTAGAGCCAAAAGAGATAAATAAAAAATCTCATTAGGACACAATCTATGTAAAACACTTGATGTTCATCATCTAAAACATAAGTGGTAATGAAGAGTCCTACGCATTATCATTGTGATTATTCCAAAACATTTAGAGTGATACTCTTTAATATTCACAGTGACGAATGAAAATCATTCCATTGTCATCATCAAACAACACAGTCGCGAAACTTGTGTCAATTGGAAAGCAAGAATTTTGCGATTATTTATGAATCAAACTTATTTCAACATATTAATTGACCTAATTAGTCAGTGTTCAACCAACCGATTCACCTTTATCGTATTATTAGTAGCAATACTAATAGTGTGGTGTGAACGCGCTTTGAGGTGTCCGATAAAGGAACTGGCTAGCACAACCGCGAAACCCTGTTAAGGAGGATCTTATACTGAGACTACCTGATCACACGTACAATACTTGTACTTTTTAACGATCCTCACGGAACCGTTGGTTAATGCAACTGATCTAAAGATGCATGACAAAGCCAAGTTCATCTTTGAGTGCTAACTTTTTTATTTAAAGATTAAAAGATAGTGTTGCAGCCTCAATCGCGTGACATCATATCCACACAAAATGCGTATGCTCAAGCAACATTGTTGTACTTTAATCATCAAGAAAGCTCAAGATCAACTAATGTTAAATATTTCTGCAACTTGGATAATCAATAACTTCATCAAAGTCAAATACATGCTGGTATATGGGAGATTGTTAGATTCAATATATGCAGGAAAGCAATGGGGATAATGTTAACCTCGTCGCAATATGAGGAATTCACGAGCTTTCAAGAAAACAAAAAGTATGAGCATGTAGATAAAGACACAAGATCGCAAGATGGAGAAGATCAAGATTGTCAAATCAAGAAATGATTTATGACAAGGATATATTTAAGATCTCAAACACTCAAAGTCAAAAGACAAAGCCTCAAGATCAAGATCAGAAAAGCATGAAGGAAGAAAGCCATTACAAACAAGATCTAGACCAAGATACAAGACCAAATAAGGCAAAGCTCAAAGTCAAATGAAGATAAATTCCACAAGAATGCATTCAGTCAATTAAAGATTTGGAGATGACCTATACATTGGAAGAGATTGTTAGCCTTATAATTAAAATAGTCAAACAAGAATGTAATTGATCATTTTAGTCGTTATTAGTCATGGTTTGTAATAGGTGAGTCGATTTTAAATGGGCTTAGACTTAATCTAATGTTGTCTAGGTTTTTGGCCTAAAAGCCCAAGATAGCCAAGCCAGGCCCATATAACAAGCCCACTTGATATGTCATTATATATATCCTCCCTAGCATGTTAGGGAAGGGTTGTTGATCATTTGCGTAAACTCGTTTCGCATAGTAATCAACCACCATTCTTCTTTATGCCTATCTATATTTTTTCTAATTTATCTCTATAGTTTTCTACCTCATTTGTGTGTTAGGATTAACATACTATGAGGATAACACTGTGTACTAGTAGTAGTAAACACTTAGTATATTTCTTCAATATTCACCAGTAGTACAAACTTTCACTAGCAATTGTAATTGTGTACTAACAATAGTAACTATTTCACTAGTAATACAAACTACTTATCATTTTTTTCTTTGAAGTTCACGAGCAACACTAAATCCAATAAGCAGCATTAACACAAACATGAATAATAGTAATTCAAACGTCATTTAGCAGACTTTTAATCCTAACATCTTGTTTATGTGTTTCTTCATGATAGGAAGTTGGTTGCCTATGTAACAGGCGGAGATCTAGGATTTACATAAATCCTTTGTACTTAACAGTTTTTTTTAGTAATAAAATTTATCAAAAACTCCCCTTTACCAACAAGTTATAAGAATACGAAAATAATTATTTTAAGATGTTAATAAAAATAAGTAGAAAATAATTGTATAGAGTCGGTGCTAAAGCATTATTTACAGTACGCGAAAATAACTTTTCAGTTGTAATTAAATTACGTCCATGTTAAAAATAGAAATAGCTTAAGGTAAGAAATAATAATTTCAGGTAAAAATAAATATTTTAAATTGGCTCGAAATTTACTAATTGTCATAATTAGTGACAGGTATTTTCTATTTCTTTGGTTTGTGCCTCATTTCTTGGCCATCTAAGCAATTATGGTTTCTATGAGGTTTACTAAAATATGATAAATGGATTTTGTTGACTATACTTGTGAGATTAACTGGCTCCAAAGCTTAATAATGGATCTATAAGTTTATGTTACCAAGCCTAGTCTATCATGTGTAACAATCAATCTTCTATTGTCTTAGCTTTTAATTCTGTGCAACATGCACGAACTAAGCACATAAAAATTGATTGTCACTCTACTAAAGATAAAATCAAAGCTACTTATATCATTCTCAATCATCAAACAACACATATACTTGAAAAAAGACTAAGCTAGCATCATTTCATTCATGCATATCCAAATTTGGTATGTGTGATTCTTACACACTGCCAACTTATTAGGGTAGGGGGTAATGGTCACACATATATTTGAAGTTATTATTATAAAATTAAAAAAATATTAATTAATTAGTTAAGAGTAATATTTTTATTCTTTTAAACCGTGTGTTTTTTATTAGAAGATAATAATTTTGGGACGGATGTAATAACTGTTTTTTTGTCTGATGACGTATAGTCCCTATTCAGGTTGTATAGCCCGACCCGTAGGTACTACCCGCATCCTTTGGGTATGGATTATTGTTGCATAACGCGCGCAAGGCTCAGGAGGCCCAGTAAGCCACTATCGCGCAGCACTGGATTACTTAACCAAGTCCTCGTCGCCCCGCGACAGGATAAAGCAGAATATAATCTATCCTATGATTATATTAGCCTAAAGAAAAAGGGATATACACTTACTCTAGTTACGTGATAAGGATCAAGCTATTTTGAGCTGTTATCTCTTTCTTAGGCCGCAAGAGTAGGAGAGCCCAACGAGGACTCTCTCGGGTATAAAAGGAACCCCCGAGGTTCCACAAAGGTGCGATACACACAATACTCTAAACCCTCACATATACTCAAACCGATTACTTACTCTCACGCTGGAGTCTAATCGTGGGTCAAGAGCCCACGATAAGCCTAACGGTGTCGGTTCTTAGTGTGCAGGGTACTTAAACAAGATTCACTTTGTGCAAGAGCCGGAACCCACAAGACCCCGAATTAAGCCTAATTTGGGTCTAACTCGGCACATCCAACTCTTGTATCAACAAATTGACGCCATCCGTAGGAACCTACACTAAACCCTGAAAGATGAACAAAGGCGGCGCAAACCCATCCCATCCAAAGGGTGGACCTAAGAAGCCACAAGGGCCATCCTTGGGAATCGAATCACTCAACAACCCGGGACGGGATTGGGAGGAAAGGCACCACAAGTGCATGCCCCCTCATGATTTAACCACTACCCGCAGGCGGCAGGAGATGCCTCGTCCTCGCGTCAAACCCCCGCTATACCGCTCAGCGAGGCCTTAAACGTAAGGACTGAGCTAACACTACAAACCACAGTGTATAGCCCTGCTGAACCTGACCAGGACATGAGCCAATACGTTGCAAAGAACTTCGTAGCTATGGTGCCACTCATGAGCACAAATGAAGTCAAACCCGGCAAAGGACTTGAGGATCATCCTAGATATTGATAGAGAGCTTAAGGCTCTGGAAGGGTCGAGTTCTAAGAAGGAACTCCGAAAGAAAAGGAGAAAAAGGAGAAGGGAAGGGGAACTATACATGTCGACACCTCACCCTGATGCGCCACTCACTGAAGGTGCGCTGTCTCTACACGACTCTGATATCTCAAGAGGAGAAGATGCTTTCCTCACACCAGCAAACAATAAGCGACATACGAACGTGAAAGACATGTTAGGACCTAACCCAAGGGGGACCAACATGTCGGCCGAACCGTACCCCCACCAAAAAAGCGCTCTCAAAAGGTTAGGGTCATTAGAAAGAAGCTCTTCTCCAGAATCCTACATGCAGGAACGAAGCAAAAGCGCCAGGAAAAACTCCGCAAGAAACCCTCTTGAGTGAAATATCATCATCAGACTCTGATCTTAGCGATCGCCATCCGCGACGTAGGAGGGTTGTCTCTTCACCCTCGGAGAGTTCCGAATCCTCGGAACGCGATAGGAAACGTCGTAAAACGACCAAACAGCCAAGAATGCGCAGTGAGGAAGAGTGATCTCTCCCATGGCGTCGCGACAAAGGAAGCTCGTTCTTAAAGCGCATAACCATGTTTAAAGATTGCAAGAAGAGACGAATGCCATCCAATGTCAAAAGTTACGATGGAACAACAGACCATGATGATCACCTAAAGGTATTCGATTCCCAGGCATGGACAGAACAATGGCCAGAAGCAGTATGGTGCTGCCACATGTTCAATTCAAATCTAATTGGAAACGCCCGAAACTGGTTCGATTGACTCCCACGAAGAAGCATCAACGGTTTCAAAGAACTAAGGAAAGCGTTCAGAATGAACTATGTCCAGCAAAAGAAGTGCGACAAAAGCCCTGTTTCACTCGCATGGGTCAAGCAGAGGCACAATGAAAGTCCGGAGGATTTCATGGAGTGTTTCAAATCCGAGTGTAACCAGATCAAGGAGTGTCCAAAGATCCTGAAAGTTTCAGGGTTCCTCGCAGGCATCACCAACCCAGACTTAAAAAGAAAGCTAGATGATAAGACCCCAGAAACTTTCGATGGAGTGATGAAGAGGATCCAATCGTTTATTCAAGGAGAAGCAGCAACAGTGGATAGCATGCAGGCGACCTCAAATTTCAAATTCCAAGATCGATCGAAGAAGCACCCATACGACCAGAACATTAGCCGTACCATGGACTTCCACAGCACAACGAAGCCTACGCGCAATTACAACAACAAATTCACTCCATTACAAAAAACGCCAAAAGGGAAACATTCCTCTCCGAAGGCGTGAATTTCCCAAAACCCAGTCCAATGATCAGTCCATCAGACAAAAGGGACAACAACAAGCATTGTGAGTACCATAATGATAAAGGACACGCTAAGGATGAGTGCATCCAACTGAAAAGGCACATTGAGAGCCTCGTCAAAGATGGTAAACTAAACCACCTCATACGGGACTGGAGAAAGGGAGTGGATGCAAAGAAAAGTGAAACCAAAAAACATAAGGAAAAACCCATAACCATTTACATGGTACAAAGGGGGAAGTCGCATATGCAGAGAAGAACGATACAAGATTTTACGTACGATAAGGAGATATCGTTCCCCGTTCTTACTTATATGGATTACATGATAGGTTAGCTATCTGTCAGTATAGCGCTTGGAAGTCATGTCATATGCGACATGTGTGTCGATGGAGGATCCGCAACAAACACACTGAATGAACATTGCTTCGCGCAACTGCCAATGGAGATTAAGAAGGAACTAAAAGAGATGTCGTCCATGCTCACGGGATTCAATGACGACAAGAATCGACCCTTGGGACATCTCTGTACGAAAGTAACAATGGGACCTGTGGGACACTCAACAACTGTATGGATGGACTTTATGATTGTGTGATCTCGGTCGTCATACAGTGTCATCATCGGACACCTAACACTCTTAACGTTGCGCGCTGTACCATCCATAATTCATGGCATGCTTAAATTTCTAGTGCAACAGGGAATAGTTACAATTCGCAACGTGGATACACTTGAAGAGATCAACAGCGCTTCTAACAATGGTAGAAAAAGAAAGGATGACGGGGAAAGCGAGCACAACATAGGTTCCAACCCACACTTAACACGGAGAAAGAGCAGCTCTGAAAGTTCCCAGGTAATACCGCATAAGAATAACATATCCAGGGGCGTAGGATCGTCAACAGACCTCCCATAGACCCTACTCTCGACAAGTTTTACGTGGAGAGGAGGGCCTGATGTAGGCTTCATCCTCACGGATCAGGGAGATATACATATCACTCAAGCATTACGCTTTGAGTTCAACGCTATGAGTACTGAGGCGGATCATGAAGCACTGATAGCTGGACTGAGTTTGGCGATAAGAATGGAAATAAAAAACTTAGTGGCCTACGTATATAACCCCCTATTAGCAAATAGGGTAGCAGGGCTGTGTGAATCCCGAGGGAGCACGCTCATCTAGTACACAAGGAAGATAAGGGCCATGGTCAAGCAATTAACTGATTTTGCCATCCGAGAAGTTTTGGAAGAGAATGGCGTGATATCAACGGCTATGGATCGTCTTTCAATTATCAATGTGGAAGATCCCCCTAGGCATGTACTTGTTGATTTTATCATAACCAAATATGTACATGAGCAAGTAATACCCGCAGTGAACGGGCAAGGTCACAAACATGGATGACGCCAATCGTAAACTATTTGGTACATCAAGAACTACCGAGTGACAGCAGAAGCGCCAAACGATTGTAGTATAGAGCAAGGCAGTCACAATTATAAACGGAGTCCTACACAAGAACTTAGCACATGGTCAAAGGCTAAAATGCTTGGGGCCCGATCGAACGCGAATAATTATAGAGTTCGCGCATTATAGGACATGGTGCCAAGGTCCAAAAGCTATGGTAAGTGAAGTCGTTCACTCAGGATATTTTTGGCCCTTCATGCATAGGGACGCTTAATAACTCGTTTTTAGTTCGTTGTCTCTCGGTCTTAACGAATTGATATAACGTTTTCTAGTTAGACTTTATTGTTTTTGGTGATAAAAGGTTGAATGGTAATCTATGTATATTTGGCACAAAGAAAGTAAAAATGTAAAATAGTATATATACTACATATACATACTATCTAAAACACTTAGCAATTACCACATATAAGTGCACAAATTGTAAAATTCAAAATGTAAATTTAACCTACAATTACAAAATGCAAAATACAAAATATAATACCAAAAAAAAATCTTTTCAAAAACTAAAATCACATTTTTATAAACCTAAAATATAAAATGTATAAAAGTGAAGTTACAAAGCTAAATTTAAACTAACCAATTATGAAAAATAAAATCAGACCAACTCTAGCTAAGATGAAACAACCCAACATTTTTGAAGCGTAATAACAAATCACAAAACTAGCTCAAACATGTTTTTTTTCTTTCTTAAAATTGATTTCTACTCTATTTCGAAATACAGATGCACTTTCTAAAACCAATTGAACGTTTTTATTATTACCTATTATCTTTGCCTCTCTTAACACTTTACATATACAAATTGAATTACTTCGTGTATCAACAAAGAAACAACCCAGACTTATACAAACAGAATCAGTTATACTGCCTAAATGAAACTTGACACTACACTTAATACTAATCTCAATGGCTAACAAAGTGCTCTCAAATCCTACAAATCCAATTAACTCACAGAATAGCAACTAACACATGTATGCCAAACACTGCTTAACCAGAAATTTAGAACTTTAGGCTGTAGAAATAATAAGAAATTTACACTAAACTCAGACAACTAACGATGTATATTCAACTTATCTAAAAAGACTTATAGAAGGCAAAATTAATACTACGGCAGAACTAGCATTTACATTCAAACAGAATAACAGAAAACTAAGCAAAAGTATGCAGAAAAATTAAAACGATGCTTGACCTTGACGTCCGAAGCTAGTCCGTTGAGTAGAAGGTTCAGCGCTGAGCTGCCTTGTAGCAAACACACCGCCACCAACTGCTGAACTAGATCAGCTCTTCTGCCACTATATCAGCTATCCAAACGCACTATCTAATCTACAAATCCTGCATAAACTCGAATGAAACTACTGCCAACGAAATACTACTGATCTATCTGTGCATCCAGCTGAACTCAAATAAGCATAACTGCATAAGTGAACTGCTGAACTTCTGATATGTGTGATGAACTGACTTACTTCTATTGTTATGCTATTCTATCTCTCCACCCCGTCCTTGTTTGTTGTAGTAGAAGCTTCGTCATCTACTGAACTATTATCTCGAACTAAAACTAATCAGCTTGAATTAAACATCACGGCTTCAACTGATCAATTTAGACAGCTACTAACTAACTCTACAAATCTGAATCTCTAATCTTCAAAAACTCTTATCAAATCCTCCTTTGATGGCGTGCAACGGCTAAAACTGAAATCGACTTCAAACCAAATCACAAACTAACTATTCAACCAATCCACTTCAACTAGTAACCAAATCTGACTTGCATTCGAGAACGATAGGCTATGATTTGTCACAACCTGCTACTACTCTGAATTCTTTGCGAAAAGCTCGATCAACAAGGATTTAATAAAGCTCCATCTCAGCTACAAACTAATCTGTACGAATCACCATTCTAACATGACTAGTCATCCGTAACACTAACTGTATCAAAAGTAAATTCGAACTGCTACTCCTATAAACTGCGAAGAAATGTGAATCCATCATGGAAGTTCCAACTGAAACAACTCAACATCAATGTAACTACCGTTATCTTCATCATAACGTCAACAGAATGTATCAGTTATGAACAGTAACACGAATTGGAACAGTATTCAGAAAGGATAATGCATGAACAGAGTTGAAGAGGAATTGAGTGAATTTTATTATAGTGATGATAAAAGTTGTTACAACTGCTCGAACTAACTTCCTAACCTTCTAGTGTGTGTGTGTCAAAGACACACTAGAGGTGTAAATGGAAAAAGAAGAACTGACAACTAAGTTTAAGCTAGCCACTATGTGAAATTCACACCTACTAACTACTATCTATTTTGTTACAAATGAGGGATAAGCTTGGTATTTATAGACGGAATGTGAAGAGGCGGTTGTAGTGTCGAAGTGGTGTAACCAATCAGCATCATCCACGTAGTGGTTAGGGTTCTTGGTAAATTTGCAGATTTGGGGATTCCTTCATTCTTGTATTTAAATGCAATTAAGTGATGGGGTTGTGTAGAGGGATCCAAGACGAGTATTTTTCGTTCTTTACAAATCTTCTGAAATCCACTTAATCTTTTTTGAGCTGCTGAATAAGAACAAGTGATGTGGCATCGGGTTATTGGCTGGAGTATTTCATTTTGAATCATCATCTCAGCCATAGAATATTTATCTGATCTGGATGGTTGTCTTTTGCTTAGTTGGCAATCCAAACACTCCTTTTTCTCTCTTTTTATTGGTCCAAATGGCTCCCATTAATATCTTTCAGCATTTTCCAAGTAAAGTCCTTGTAGTTATCAGCTTTTGGCAGATTTTGTTTTCTTTATAATAAAACTTTGAAAAACTTCCAAATCAGTCCTCAATCTTTCATAAATGTTGCATCTTTGGACTTCATAAACTTGTATTGTCTCTTTCTTCGTCTTTTCTTCGAATAAAACCCGAGAAAGCGCGTGTTTGCTCCACAATGTATCTTATTTACCTGAAACACACATAACATAAATACCCACGTAATTCTGATATTTTTCAGTTAAATATAATGTATTTGATTGTGTTTTAAGTGGTTTTTGGATCATAATTGATGAGTGTTTTCACACTTATCAACCCCCCTCCACTTGACCATTGCCATGACCTCATGCAATGCAGCATTTCAAAGCTCTAAAGTGCCATTTTCTCATAATTAATCCACCTTGGCCATTTTATGATTTAATAAACTATACTATGCTATATGATGAATGATTTTGAATATTTACAATTCAATGCAAAGAAGACAATCTTATTTATATGTTTTTTATTTTTCATAAATGGTTGTGATGGAATAACTCATAAAGAAATCAGTGACTTAGATTAGGGCTTTTGGTACCATGGACACTTAGCACCCCCAAGTTTCACTTTCCCCGTACCAAGCTTAAAAATGGGATCATTGCATTCACAAGTAAAAAGTGCATCAACTTATTCATGACAATTAAATGTGGAACCGGTTATTATTTGAGCAAATTGCTTGAAGGCAAATTTGTCATTATTTAAAGTGTGAAATATAAGAAATGTAAAATCCAAAAATAAAGAAGCACGGTTTTAATCCTAAGTAATCCTCTCGTCCATTACTTGAAAAACCGCTCACAATTAATATAAGTCCGACTCAAGAACAATAAGTCATTCGCCTTATGTGTAAAATTCTCATGTCATGCATTAATAAGTAGCCACACACTCGCTAAGGAAAGAAAAATAAAACTCACGCAATAATTTATATCCGCCGCCTTTTTGAGACTTTGGATCTTGAATCCCGCAACCCGTCAAGGTAATATTGGATTGGAGCAACTATTAAATCCCCGCAACCCGTCAAGGTAATATTGGAATCTAATATTTACTATAATTAACACTTCACTGCCCTTCTTGGGAGTCTTGTATAATTATTTTATTTTATTTTTTATTTATTTTTTATTTATTTTTTATTTATTTTTTATTTATTTTTTTTTAGCTACTCAATTTTTTTTAAGCCGCTCTTATTTTTCTTTATTCCTCACAAAGAAAGTTGAAAAGAAGAAAAGGAAAACCACCCGCTAAGTATTAAGCATGACATAAGTCTAGTACACATAAAACGTTCTAACTTAGAATCTTAAAACGTACTTATACCAACCACGAATGATTAGACAAAAATGCATAAGAGACTACAAACCAATTAAAACCGTTCTTGATTATTTATTAACATATATACATGCGAAGAAAATAGAGGTAAAGAAGAGAAGGGTTTAGCCACAAGTAATTATCATGAAGTTAATTTAGCCCTTTTATACTTGCTTCAACTCTATCATTTCCCATTCTCCATAAATTTAAAATCTCAAATAATGAGATTGGTGGATGCTTAGCCTAATAGACCAATGAAGGAATACATGGTTAAGGATACTAGCTAGAGAATGCTAAGATAAGCAAACTCGGGTTGAGTCAAAATATCCATGGCGAGCCTAATATGTCAAAGAAATCTGAATTTGTTAAACCATGTCCTTTATATTTTTTCTTTTTATATATTTTTGATGAAAAATAAAAGAAGAATATATACAATGCAAATGTGTTATGCAAATAAAAAATGATTAATACAAAAATTATGAATGCATATTTTTGGTGGCCAAAGTAGATCAAAAATTTGAAAAATGTTTGAAAAATTAATTTTTCAAGTTATCATGACGGTCAATGACAAAGGTCTAGGTAAGGTCACTTCGATAGAAGACCCCCTACACTTGAGATAAACATTGTCCTCAATGTTTAAGAGCATGGGAGTCTAAACTCCCCTACACTTATGACAATGACTAGACTTTGTTTAACTCTTGTTAAGGAAAGGTCAATTATTGGTGAATTCATGTTGAAGCACAAGGTGTCTATGAAAAATCACAAAAGTAACAAAGTGAACCGGATACAAGGGCCTCCTCCATAAGCTCCAAAGCATGTGATGAGTGAGCAACCCTACAAACAACATGAAGACACAAGAAGGTCTCCCCTACACTTATCCTCAACTCTATACCCTTATTTCTAACCTACAACACTCTAAACCTAGTTATACAATGCTTGAGTTATGGAGTCTCTAGCTCGACTCATCCCTCTTGAATTAATTCATGGGGAAAATGGGGACCTCTTGGACCATTTCAACGGAAATGTCCTCCCCAAAATAGTGCTTCACACGGTGACCATTCACTTTAAAATTTGGACCATCGGGTTGTGACAACTCAATAGTTCCATATGGAAATACTTGAGCAATAGTGAATGGACCGGACCATCTTGACTTAAGCTTGCCCGCAAAGAGTTTCAACCTTGAGTTAAAGAGGAGAACCGGCTCTCCAACTTTGAACTCACGGTTCTTGATCTTAGCATAATGCAATTGCTTAGTCTTTTCCTTGTAAAGCAAAGAGTTCTCATAGGCATTGGCTCGTAATTCATCCATCTCATTGAGTTGGTCTTTCTTATGTGGACCGGCTTGGTTTAAATCAAAGTTAGCCCACTTGAGAGCCCAAGAAGCCTTGTGTTCTAACTCGAATGGGAGGTGGCATGCTTTTCCATAGACAAGCCTATAAGGAGTACAACCAATTGGTGTCTTAAAAGCCGTCCTAAAAGCCCACAAAGCATCATCAAGCTTATCCGACCAAGAAGCTCGATGCTCTCCCACCGTTCTCTCTAAAAATCTCTTTAAACCACGATTTGTGACCTCGGTTTGACCATTGGTTTGAGGGTGATACGCGGTAGAAAGTCTATGATTAACTCCATATTTCTTCATAACTCTCCTGAATTGATCATTACAAAAGTGCGTACCCGATCACTTATGATAGCCCGAGGTATACCAAATCTAGCAAACAATTGCTTTAAAAACTTCACAACAACTCTAGCATCATTGGTTGGTAGGGCTTTAGCCTCAACCCATTTGGATACATAATCCACCGCTACAAGTATATACTTGTTTCCCTTGGAAGATGGAAAAGGTCCCATAAAATCTATGCCCCATACATCAAAAATCTCACACTCTTGAATAAAATTTTGTGGCATCTCATCACGTTGCGTAATTTTTCCTTGTCTTTGACATACACCACAAAATTTCACCATCTCATGGGCATCTTTGTAAATGGAAGGCCAATAGTAACCCGAATCAAAGACTTTCTTGGCGGTATAATTGGGCCCAAAATGTCCACCCGTAGGTCCTTTATGACAAGCTTCTAAAATCTTAAATGCCTCGGGCCCATCTACACACCGCCTAATGATTTGGTCCGCACATTGCCTAAAAAGATAAGGATCATCCCAAAAGTAGTACTTAACTTCCTTAAGAAACTTCTTCTTTTGTTGGGAAGTAAGACCCTCTATAAGCACATTCCCCACAAGCTAGTTTGCTATATCCGCAAACCAAGGGGTGGCATCCTCTTGAGAAGAGATAGACATGAGCTCCTCTAATGGAAAGGATTCATTGATTTCTTTATTAGGAAAATCTCCTTGAAAAGGATGCTCAAGTTTACTCAAGTGATCCGTCGCTAAATTCTCGGCTCCTTTCTTATCTCGAATTTCTATCTTAAACTCTTGAAGCAATAAAACCCATCTCAAAATCCTAGGCTTAGCATCTTGCTTTGTCATGAGATACTTGAGAGCGGAATGATCCGTATACACTATGGTTTTGGATAGCACAAGATATGGTCTAAATTTCTCAATAGCATAGACTATAGCAAACAACTCTTTTTCCGTGGTAGTATAATGAAGTTGTGCACCGGTCATGGTTTTACTAGCATAGTGTATAGGTTGAAAATGCTTATTCACTCTTTGTCCTAAGACGGCCCCCACCGTATAATCACTAGCGTCACACATAAGCTCAAAAGGTAATTCCCAATTTGGAGAAACCAAAACGGGAGCCTTAGTCAATTTCTCCTTAAGAGTATCAAATGCATCCAAACACTCTTGCTTGAAAATTAAAGGAGCCTCTTTTTCCAAGAGGTGGGTCATCGTTCTTGCTATCTTAGAAAAATCTTGTATGAAGCGCCTATAAAACCCCGCATGACCTAAGAAACTCCTTACACCTTTAACCGTAGTGGGTAGGGGAAGCTTAGCAATCACATCAATTTTAGCTCGATCCACTTCTAATCCCTTATTGGATATCTTGTGTCCCAAAACAATTCCCTCTATCACCATAAAGTGACATTTGTCCCAATTAAGAACTAAACGTGTTTCCTCACAACGCTTAAGCATTCGTTCTAAATTGGTGAGACATGAGGTAAATGAATCTCCAAAGACGGAAAAGTCATCCATGAAAACCTCCATAGTTTGCTCTATCATATCATGGAAAATTGCTATCATACACCTTTGAAATGTCCCCGGTGCATTACATAAGCCAAAAGGCATTCTCTTGTAAGAAAATGTACCGTAGGGACAAGTGAATATGGTCTTTTCTTGATCCTTAAGGTCAATGGGAATTTGGAAATAACCCGAAAAGCCATCAAGAAAGCAATAGTACTCATTTCCCGCTAAGCGTTCAAACATTTGGTCCATAAAAGGTAATGGGAAGTGATCTTTCCTAGTAGCCTCATTGAGCTTCCTATAGTCAATACAAACTCTCCAACCGGTAACAAGTCTCGTAGGAATAAGCTCATTGTTCTCATTAGGTAATACGGTGATTCCACCCTTTTTTGGAACACAATGTACCGGGCTAACCCATGGAGAGTCGGAAATAGGGTAAATCATGCCCGCATCAAGGAGTTTGATAACTTCCTTTTTAATGACCTCATGGATTGTTGGGTTAACCCTTCGTTGGCTTTGAATGGCGGGTTTGTAATCATCCTCCATAAGGATTTTATGCGTACAAAAATGTGGATGAATTCCCTTTATGTCGGATATTTTCCATGCTAAGGCTTTCTTATGTTTCTTAAGGACTTCTATGAGTTTCTCTTTCTCATCTTTTTTCAACTCTTTAGCAATGAGCACGGGTAATTGGTCTTTGCCCTCTAAGAAAGCATACTCTAAGTAGGATGGAAGGTCCTTAAGTTCAATTGGAGGTGGACTCTCTATGGAAGGTTTAACTATGGATGGATCATCATTGGTTACTTCTTGTGGAATGGGTGAAGGGATAGGGTCCTCATTGAGCAACTTTTGGATGGTGAGAATATATTCTTCCCAATTGATGGGAGAATCATCATTACCAAGAAAGTTGGACTCAAATTCCTCCAAGAGGAAATCACTCTCTCCAAAAGGTGTTAAGGAGGGAGCAATTGAGGCCACGGTTTCAACATGGGGCATATCCTCACAATGACTCTTGCAAGCGTCATGAAAATGCTCATCACACACCTCATCTAGCACATCAACTATGTTAATAGTCTCACAAGGTTTAGACTCCTTAACCTCTTTCTTATCACAAACTTTCCCTAACTTAAACACCACTTTCTCATCCTCTACTCTCATAATTAATTCTCCCTCCGCCACATCTATCAAAGTACGACCCGTTCTCAAAAACGGTCTACCAACAATCAAAGGAACTCTAGGGTCCATGTAATAATCAACCACTACAAAGTCGGCCAGAAATGTAAACTTATCCACACCTACAAACACATCCTCCGTGATACCTACGGGGTAAGCTATGGTACGGTTGGCTAACTCAAGTGTCATCCTAGTGGGAGTAAGCTCGGGAAGAGAGAGTTTTTTCCAAACCGATAAAGGCATGAGGTTAATGCTTGCCCCTAGATCCGCCAAAGCCATGCAATTTTCCACCCCGGGAAAATTACAAGGTATCAAGAAGCGCCTCAGATCTCCAAGTTTTGTTGGTAAGGTTTTAAGTAGGACTGCGGAACAATTTTCATTAAGGGATGTGTTGGGCAAATCAACCTATTTTTCCTTGTTGGAGAGTAAATCCTTGAACATGTTAGCAAATTTTGGCATGTAAGCAAGAGCTTCCGCAAAGGAGATATTGATGTTGAGTTGCTTGAACATTCTTAAGAAATTTGAGACTTGGATATCATCCTTGTTTTTTAACTTGTCCTTTTTCAATCGTGAAGGGTAAGGAAGATTTGGTTTAGGTGTAGGTGTTGTAGTGGAAGATTTGTCTTTCTTAGCTTCTTGATTGGGAGTTGTGGGAGGTAAAGGAGAAGTTGGAATAGGTTGAGAAGGTGTGGTTGATTGAATAGGAGCATTTGGAGGTGGTGAAGTGGATATAGAAGGCTTGTCACATGTAGGAACAAAAGTGGGTTTAACAATAGAAGGTGTAGGAGGTGAAGGATCCTTTGTTGACTTTCCACTTCTTGTTGTAATAGCATTGACATTTGCCCTTGGGTTTGTTTGTGTGTTAGATGGTAAAGCCCCTTGTTGTCTTTGATTGAATGCCATCAAAAGCGTATTAGTTTGTTCCTCTGATATACGTTTCATTTGGTCATTCATTCTTTTCTCGGTTTCACGAATCCTCCTTTTAACATATTCATGAGTCTCTTGTAGCCCATATCCTTGATTTTGAAATTAAGGGTAACCTTGATTTGGGATTTGAGAATATCCTTGATTTGGGAAGGGTGGGAGTGGTTGATTAAATCCTTGATGTGGTGGATAAAAGTTATTTCCTTGATGTTAAAAATTGTTAGGTGCCTTGTAGTTATTCCCTTGGTAATGTGGTCTTGGACCTTGATTTCTTTGTAACAATTGAGGAGGATTTTGTTGAGGTTAGGTGGGTGGTTGGGGTGGGAATCCCGGTGGAGTAAGGTAATTTGAAGACTTGTAAGAAAGGTTGTTTGGATTGATGTTTGGCTTGAAATGTTCACGATGTTCCTCTTGATAAGCATAACACTCCCCTTGATAACCTTTCACCTTATCACATTGTTGATAGGAATGAGGACCTCCACAAGTCTCACATGAAAGGGTAATAGCATGCACATCATTTGTGGAATTGTTCAATGAAAGGCTCTTAATAGCTTGGATCAATTCTTGATGTGCCTTAAAACTCATCTCATGATCCCTATCTATCTTTTGAAGTATCTATTGGTGACTCTTAAGGAATTGGTTATCACAAGGTGTTTGAGAATTGTTTTGGATAACATGAACCCTTTCTTCAAATTGAGTGTTTTTTTGTAGCATTGCTTTGGTTTCAATAATATCCCAAGCCTCTTGAATGGATTTAAGAAGAATATTTCCTCCCGCGAAAGCATTGAGTGAGTCTTGGTGATGAGGTTTAAGGCCATTGTAGAAGGTATTGATTTGGTGAACTTCATCCAATCCATGGTTAGGGCATCTCCTCAATAACTCTCTATACTCCTCCCAAGCATCACTAAATGTTTGACTAGGTTTTTGTTGAAAGCCTATAATTAAATTCCTCAAAGCCGTGGTCTTAGATGGGGGAAAGAACTTGTTCAAAAACTTCGTAGTGAAACCATCCCATGTGGTAATACTCTCGGGTGGTTGTGTATCTAACCAATGCTTAGCCGGACCTTCTAGTGAAAATTGTACCAATATCAACTTAATGGCATCATGGGGAACTCCATTGTACTTAATGGTGTTGCAAAGAGCAAGAAATCTCTTAAGGTGATCATGAGGATTATCATTCTTGTTCCCATAAAAAGGTGTGTTTGAAACCAAGTTAATCATGGATGTTTTTAGCTCAAATGTGTTTGCGGGAATATCGGGTATCTTGATAGCATCAGCATATCCGTGCACATTGGATTGCAATTGCTCCATCAAAGATCGAGTATCAACTCCGGCCATGGCTTCTTGTTGTGGATGAATCAAAGCACGATTCTCGGGATCGGCTTGATGGACGGTGTGTTCCTACTCTTTCTCTTTTTCTTCCTTTTCGGAGGAAGAGGTTGTACACCAATCGGTATTTGTGCACGTCCGCGAGTGCGCATACAACTCAATACGAGGAATGAGAGAGAAGCTCTCGTGTGACTTTGAAGAGAAAAGGATTATCCTCTTCGAGTTTCAATATGAAATATCCACAATAAAATAATAATATACGTATGTACTACTTGAGTGCAAGACCCCCAATGAAGCCTTCCTTCTTAGAATACTCACAAGTGAACGGGAGGTTAGGTGGCGCGAAGCACTTAAGTACCTATTGACCCTTAGATGGCATTTTATAGCACATCGCCTTTCTATTCACTTAATTGTTTGTATTCTTCGAATTGTTGCTTATTGGAAGTACTTATCTATTCTTGCTTTATTTTGTTTGATCGATACGCGTGTCAAGGACCGGAACGCCCCTCAACACGGTGTATTGCCTTGGCAATACTTATGGAGAATATGTGTGTTGGTTGTTCTTATACGTATACATATTTACTTATAATAATATATGGAAAATATTTTTGTATTTATGAGTTTTTAGAGAAAATACTATATGTACATAAAAAACGAGAGAATCCAATAATATATATTTTTGGGTGAAATCTCTTAGGAAAAAGATTGCTTTTTGAATTTTTTAATTTGTTTGGTCAATTCTTTAGGAAAAGAATTGATTTTGTTATTTTTAGTTTTTATATATTTTTATATTTTTGATTTTTTTATTGTTTTTTATTTATGATACGTAAAAATAAGGTTCACTAGGTGAACGGATCCCAAAAGCCAATGAAAACCGTCAATCGATAGTCTCTCGTAAAGTCAAAGAACCGGCAGCGGCGACATTTAATAACTCATTTTTAGTTCGTTGTCTCTCGGTCTTAACGAATTGATATAACGTTTTCTAGTTAGACTTTATTGTTTTTGGTGATAAAAGGTTGAATGGTAATCTATGTCTATTTGGCACAAAGCAAGTAAAAATGTAAAATAGTATATATATTACATATACGTACTATCTAAAACACTTAGCAATTACCACATATAAGTGCACAAATTGTAAAATTCAAAATGTAAATTTAACTTACAATTACAAAATGCAAAATACAAAATATAATACCAAAAAAAAATCTTTTCAAAAACTAAAATCACATTTTTATATACCTAAAATATAAAATGTATAAAAGTGAAGTTACAAAGCTAAATTTAAACTAACCAATTATGAAAAATAAAATCAGACCAACTCTAGCTAAGATGAAACAACCCAACATTTTTGAAGCGTAATAACAAATCACAAAACTAGCTCAAACACGTTTTTTTCTTTCTTAAAATTGATTTCTACTCTATTTCGAAATACAAATGCACTTTCTAAAACCAATTGAACGTTTTTATTATTACCTATTATCTTTGCCTCTCTTAACACTTTACATATACAAATTGAATTACTTCGTGTATCAACAAAGAAACAACCCAGACTTATACAAACAGAATCAGTTATACTGCCAAAATGAAACTTGACACTACACTTAATACTAATCTCAATGGCTAACAAAGTGCTCTCAAATCCTACAAATCCAATTAACTCACAGAATATCAACTAACACATGTATGCCAAACACTGCTTAACCAGAAATTTAGAACTTTAGGCAGTAGAATCAATAAGAAATTTACACTAAACTCAGACAACTAACGAATTATATTCAACTTATCTAAAAAGACTTATAGAAGGCAGAATTAATACTACGACAGTACTAGCATTTACATTCAAACAGTATAATAGAAAACTAAGCAAAAGTATGCAGAAAAATTAAAACGATGCTTGACCTTGACGTCCGAAGCTAGTCCGTTGAGTAGAAGGTTCAGCGCTGAGCTGCCTTGTAGCAAACACACCGCCACCAACTGCTGAACTAGATTAGCTCTTCTGCCACTATATCAGCTATCCAAACGCACTATTCTAATCTACAAATCCTGCATAAACTCGAATGAAACTACTGCCAACGAAATACTATTGATCTATCTATGCATCCAGCTGAACTCAAATAAGCATAACTGCAGAAGGGAACTGCTGAAATTCTGATCTGTGTGATGAACTGACTTACTTCTATTGTTATGCTATTCTATCTTTCCACCCCGTCCTTGTTTGTTGTAGTAGAAGCTTCGTCATCTACTGAACTATTATCTCGAACTAAAACTCATCAGCTTGAATTAAACATCACGGCTTCAACTGATCAATTTAGACAGCTACTAACTAACTCTACAAATCTGAATCTCTAATCTTCAAAAACTCTTATCAAATCCACCTTTGATGGTGTGCAACGGCTAAAACTGAAATCGACTTCAAACCAAATCACAAACTAACTATTCAACCAATCCACTTCAACTAGTAACCAAATCTGACTTGCATTCGAGAACGATAGGCTGTGATTTGTCACAACCTGCTACTACTCTGAATTCTTTACGAAAAGCTCGATCAACAAGGATTTAATAAAGCTCCATCTCACCTACAAACTAATCTGTACGAATCACCATTCTAACATGACTAGTCATCCGTAACACTAACTGTATGAAAAGTAAATTCGAACTGCTACTCCTATAAACTGCGAAGAAATGTGAATCCATCATGGAAGTTCCAACTGAAACAACTCAACATCAATGTAACTACCATTATCTTCATCATAACGTCAACAGAATGTATCAATTATGAACAGTAACACGAACTGGAACAGTATTCAGAAAGGATAATGCATGAACAGAGTTGAAGAGGAATTGAGTGAATTTTATTATAGTGATGAGAAGTTGTTACAACCGCTCGAACTAACTTCCTAACCTTCTAGTGTGTGTGTGTCAAAGACACACTAGAGGTGTAAATGGAAAAAGAAGAACTGATAACTAAGTTTAAGCTAGCCACTATGTGAAATTCACACCTACTAACTACTATCTAATTTGTTACAAATGAGGGATAAGCTTGGTATTTATAGACGGAATGTGAAGAGGATGTTGTAGTGTCGACGTGGTGTAACCAATCAGCATCATCCACGTGGTGGTTAGGGTTCTTGGTAAATTTGCAGATTTGGGGATTCCTTCATTCTTGTATTTAAATGCAATTAAGTGCTGGGGTTGTGTAGAGGGATCCAAGACGTGTATTTTTCGTTCTTTACAAATCTTCTGAAATCCACTTAATCTTCTTTGAGCTGCTAAATAAGAACAAGTGATGTGGCATCGGGTTATTGGCTGGAGTATTTCATTTTGAATCATCATCTCAGCCATAGAATATTTATCTGATCTGGATGGTTGTCTTTTGCTTAGTTGGCAATCCAAACACTCCTTTTTCTCTCTTTTTATTGGTCCAAATGGCTCCCATTAATAAAGTCCTTGTAGTTATCAGCTTTTGGCAGATATTGTTTTCTTTATAATAAACTTTGAAAAACTTCCAAATCAGTCCTCAATCTTTCATAAATGTTGCATCTTTGGACTTCATAAACTTGTATTGTCTCTTTCTTCGTCTTTCTTCGAATAAAACCAGTGAAAGCGCGTGTTTGCTCCACAATGTATCTTATTTACCTGAAACACACAAAACACAAATACCCACGTAATTCTAATATTTTTCAGTTAAATATAATGTATTTAATTATGTTTTAAGTGGTTTTTGGATCATAATTGATGAGTGTTTTCACACTTATCAACTCTCGTAAGAAAGTGGTACGGTGTCGCCAATGCCAGACACGTTCGAACATGGAAGTAAGACCGCACAAAATGTCTGGAATTGCACCCGACATAGGAGCAGGTAGAAGAGGAATTCTTTCAAGCTTGGGGGGTACATTTAGTTCTCTCGCCACAAAGATGGGCAGCGTGGCACGCGGCGTAATACCGATGTTCCCATCCCAAGTTGACGACAGACGAGAACCGAGAGGAGTCACCGCTCCGCCAGCTAGGGTGGTCACCATTAGGCCGCGTCTAGCAAGAAGAGGCGGCAGAACACAGGGTGCACACCAGGGTAAGGAGATTTGAAGTGTGTCCCGACAGGGCAGGGTATGTAGTGATAGTCGTTCGCAGTCACCACCGAGTCAGCTGAGTAAGCATGAGAAGCAAGCAAGATACAATCATGGGCTCAAGCAGTACTATCTCTGAGGCATTGCAGAATCTACATGGATCACCCTCTTGGCTATGGTCAGCTCCTAATAAAGTTCCATCTATTTTCTTTTTGGTAATTTAGGGTTTACTCTTTAATGTTTTTTCAAGCACTCGCAAGAGTATGAATAAACTCTGCGGTCCCTAGCTAGTTCCGCATATCATACTTTTTTCTTTATTTGTGGTTTTCTTTTTTCAATAAATGGAAGTTATACATAAAATATGTTGCATTTTCTATATATACGTATTTGGCCCCCGGTGTACATGTACAAACAACGTTTCCACGCGAAATAAGAGGAATAAGATTACCCTACTAATTAAACTTGTCACGTAAGAGGGTGCAACCCCAGTGGAGACGGATCAGGTATCCTTTATTAGGCAGCTTACTAGAAGACGTTGTAGTAAGTATGGAATTCCTCATACTCCATGATGGATATGTACAAGACAAATTGTGCACGCTTAACAAAGATGTCATAATCAATGACATTACTTATGGTAGTAGTGGCAGGACACACGTAATGAAGTTTGAAATCACCCATAAGTTCCGAGTTACACTTCACTGAATGTACTCATAAACAGACACTTACACGCACAATCTCAAGCGTGGGTAGAAATACCTGGAAATGCACTCAAAATGAATTCGCACTATGCAATATATAACTTTATTCATAAACTATACAAAGATTATACAAACGACTTGCAAGGTTACAAAATAATTACATAATAGCAAAATAATCCTCATAGAAGTCTCCAACAGATAGGGATCTCTTCATCTTCCAGTGGATCGTTGTTAGCCTCAAAATATTGAGTCAAACAAGAATGCTCGGTCATATGTTTATTATGTATCGTATTTTAGAACGTTGTAATAGGTAGTATGTTAGTCGTGTATAACGGGCTTAACTTTAAGCTAAGGTTCATTGATAAGTAACCAAAGCCCAAAACGAAAGCCCGGCCCATGATCATATAGCCCATTAAGCTACATGTAAGCAAAGGCTATATAAACCCTTCCAAGCATGTTAGGAAGGGTGTTGGTTCATTTTTATTCTCACTTCTCAATCTAATATTTCACAAGTTCCAACCATTTCTCTCTACTTTCTCTCACTACTTTCTCTCTCTAAAATTCATCTCATTTCTACCTTTCTTTCTTTAATTCGTGCTATTATATCATCATATATTTGGGACAACAATTGGTATCAATCGCCATGGGGTAGTTTTGTGATTGGTTGTTGCGTTTTCATTTGATTTATTTGATTTAATCCTTCTTTCTACCACGAATTCAAGATTTTTCTTGTTTTTTAGTGTTTTTCGATTCGTATAACTTCTTTATTCATGTCATTGTGACTTGGGTATCTTGGTTTTTGGCTTAAACACAAGTTTTTTGGATCAAAAGTTGAAAATTTCTTGTTTTTCATATTTCCGAAATTCTAGCTTGTATCACCATCGAAAAGTACAATTGAGAGGGGTTTGATCGCAATAACCAACTGGTTCTACTTTGCGATCACTAGATTACGATACCTTATTCCGATCTGGACATTCCGATCGTTCTTTGCGATTTGGGATTCCGACGGTTTCAAGGGACTTTTGAGTCGTTACTCTGCCAAATTTGTTTTAGACACATTCCGATCTGAACATTCCGATCTGAACATATTCCTATCTGAACATTGCGATCTGGGATTCCAACAAGTATACATTGCGATCTGGGATTACGACAGTACATTGCGATCTGGGATTCCGATAGTGCATTGCGATCTAAGCCACATTCCGATGAACATTCCGATGGACATTCCGATGGCACAATCCGATGGACATTCCGATGACATGTTTAGCTAAATTTTGTTTGAGTATGTTTTAGACTTAGCCACCATCTAGACTAGTTTCGAAACGTAGTTTACACGAAGATTAAAAAAAAAGAGTTAAAATTTTTAGGTCAAGTAAAATCAAATTTTTTCCATACTAGTTTTAGGACATTTCTAGCTCAATTTCAAAATTTGGCGATACAAAATTTTTTGGTCTACCATTTTGTCGGACTGAGGAATTTATTGTCGGACTGAGAAAAAAAAATAGCATTTTTCGGAATTTCAACAACAACTCAATCACATCATATCTACTTAAGATCCATATTCACTTCATCATTTCAGAGAATTTTGAGATGGATTCTACTGCAGAATATCGTGTGACGAACAACAACATAATGGTGGCGGGTAACAAAGAGAGACCACCAATGCTTGTGGCCGATCGATATGCTCAATGGCAATCACGTTTTCTTCGTTATCTTGATACAAGACCTAATGGTGATGCATTGAGGCAATGTATTAACAATGGACCATATGTTTTCTCCGATATCACTGTTCCTCATACACCAGCCACTGACACTACCACAGAAGTACCCGCAACCACAAGAAAAGAAACGTTATCTGATCTTACACCAGAGAAGCGTGCTTGGTATGATGTAGAAAAAGAAGCGATCTATATGATTCTAAGTGGAATTGGAGATGATATTTATTACACGGTTGATGCATGCCCTACGGCACAAGAAATGTGAGCGGCTATTGAACGCTTGCAACAAGGAGAATCACTCAACAAGCAAGATGTTAAAACTAACTTGTTTTGGAATTTTGGTAAGTTTACTGCATTGGATGGAGAATCAATTGAGTCTTATTATTCACGATTCTACAAGATGATGAACAACATGACAAGAAACAACCTGGAGGTCTCCACCATGCAAATCAATGTGCAATTTCTTCAGCAACTTCAACCAGAGTGGACACGTTTTGTTACTTTGCTGAAACAACAGAAGCAGTTAGACAAGGTAAACTATCACACTCTCTTTGATATCTTGAAACAATTTCAGCATGAGGCAAATGAAATTCGAGTTGAACGAGTTGCAAAGACGGCTAATCCACTTGCTCTAGTGTCTACCACTCAAGATCATCGATCTCGTACTCCAAAGTCATATTCCATTCAATCATCCTCCCCACGATATTCCACATCATCCAAGTCTTCATTATCTACAAGATCATGCGGAAAAGAACCAAGAGCACCATCACCACCATCTGAGTCATCATCTGAAGAGGATAGTGATGAAGATCAAGCTTAGAAGAATCAGGAAATGAAACAACAAATTGCTTTCATTATGAAGACCTACAAGAAAATCTTCAAACCCACCAACAATAATCTTCGAACATCATCCAACACAAAGAACCAATATGTTGAGAACCCTTCAAGGTATGACACACGTCGACGTGGTGAAAGTCCTTCTAGGTATGATCGACATAATCCAACACATGTTGAGGGTTCTGCAAGGTATGATCGACAAACTGCCAAGTATGATACTCAGAGGATTGCTGCTGCTACTGGGAATAGGGAGACTGTTGGAACGCAAGTGGTTCAACAAAGTGGGATTCAGTGTTATAATTTCCAAGGTTATGGGCATATGGCAAAGGAATGTAGAAAGCCAAAACGGGTTAGGGACTCCAGCTATCATAAAGAGAAGATGTTGTTATGCAAGAAGATGGAAGCAGTGGTCAAATTGTCGGCTGAGGAAGGAGCAATGCTTGATGATACTGATGATGAAGCCTCCGACCAAGAATTAGAAGCACATTACTCGTACATGGCAAAGGTTGACGAAGTTCTCAACGTCATTGAAGATGAAAATGGACCTATCTTTGACACTGAGCCACTCGATAAGGTACACACCACTGATGAATATCATGTGTTTGGTGATACTCATGAGCATAGTGAGCTACCCAATGCCATTAATGACACATGTATGACGGAAAAGGTTGATAGCAATACCACACCCGATTCATCAGACATGTGCAATAATGAGTTTGAGGATGATCAACATGCAAATGAGTATGATGATGAGGAGCGTGTCGCGCTTGCTAATTTAATTGCCAGTTTACAAAAAGATGTCAATGAAACTAGAAAAAGTAAAAAGCAATTAAAGAAGGCAAACGCAGCGCTCACTCAAAATTTTGAAGAATGCAAAGCCGCACTAATTACATCTAGTGAGACCATTGAACACTATAAAGATGAGCTTCTTCAGAAAACCAAAGAACTTGAGGGGTACAAGGGTAGTGCGTTAATAAGTCAAAATGACGATCTTGAAAAGAAATACAACGAAACTCTTGAGTTATTAACAAAAGAAAAATGTCAATTTAATGTTTTGTTAATGGATGAACGTCAAAAAATGTACCTTGCTACCACCAAAGTTAACGAACTTGAACAACGGCTTTCGACGGATAACACCGAGTCTGCTAAAATTCTTGATGTTAAGAAACAAGAGGTTGAAACGTTAAAACAAGATTTCAAAAGTCGACATGAAAAAGATACTGAAAAAGTAACGGAACTAGAAAAACAAGTCGAATTTTTGAAGAAAGTTGTTTATAAAACGCATGACTCTATTCAAACCGTAAGAATGTTAGCACCTCCGTCTATGTTTAAGGGTCAAGCTAGCTTTGCAAGTCCTGATTATCTTGCCCAAGCTCAAGCTGCGAACCCGCGCATTTATATGGATGAGTCCGAGTGGACCGATCCTGAATATCCTCTTGGTTATGATGAGACATCCCTTTGGGAAGAGGAGAGTAGATCACCGGTCAATAAAGAGTTTGTGAAACCATACAATTATGCTTATGAGAATAGTCTATATGGTCTTTTCACTACTCAAAAACAAAAGTCTCGTGAGGAATTGTTTTTAGAATGCAAACAAAGAAGAATTTAATGGAAGAAAGCTTTTGCTACTAAGAAAAGAAATGTTTCTAAGTTCATCAACTACTTGCCTCTTGATGCTTCTAAAAGCAAGAGCAGGCAGACATTTGGTTTTCTACAACATTACATTGATAATATTAAATCCATTGTTGACAATGAATGGAAACAACGAGAAAATGACGAGTGGAAAAAACTAATTCCTCAAGATATAACTGTGCTTATCAAACAAATCTTAATACCGAACACGACCACATTAAAAGAAAATATGCTTGAATTTGAAAGATTAATTCGGTCTGAAATGTTTGATGATTTAAAATATGTTGAGTCTATTGAGAAAGAAATTGACGATCTTCAAATGGATAAGTCTGTTTTTTCTGATGAATATGATTTACTCTTAGAAGAATGTCTCTCCAAAGATATTTTGTGTGTTACTCTTCAATCTTGTGCTGATATCGATGAATATTCTGATGTTGCATGCAAATATCTTGATTAAATCAAAGAATGTGAGCGTCTTGAACTTGAGCTTTCGAAACATAAAGAAAATGTTGATAAAAAGGCTTTTGAGTTACTTCAACACAAAACTGATTTCCTTCAAAAACATTGTAATTCTCTTGAACTTGCTTTGCAAAAAGACGTTGGTCGTTTTCCACATGATAATAACTTGCAAGAAAAACTTTCCATAACGTTTCGAGAAATGAATGAGCTGAATTTGGAAATTAAAGGGTTGAAAGCTCAGTTACAAGACAGGGAAACAGCGATGGCAGAGTTGCAGAAACTCGTTGCCAAGATGGGTGGGAAAGTTGTGGAACCTAGCGTTAAGAAACTTGTTGTTAGACAACCCAATGCCTCTAAAGTGAATAGATCCTCTATCTTGGGAAAACCATCTGCTTTATCAAATTCCTCCTTTGCAAAACCTGTGTTTGTCCCCAAGATGGATGGAAAGGAAAGGTTACCACTGAATCAACCCGTTAAGAATACTATAGCACCAAGCGTTAAGCACAATAATGTGATTAAACCAGGGATGTATAGATTGGCCGCTAAACCTACACAAAACAAAGAAAGTCAATCACATCAGACTTCTAGAAACACTAATAGACGTGTGTCTTTTACTACAGGAGTAATCCCCACTGATAGTGTTAGCCGGCCTCAGCTTAAGAGCACTCGCATGAATGAAAAGGTTTGGCAAAACAAAAGTCAAGGGAAGATGAAGACAGTAGAAGACCACCCTAGGATTTTCAATGTTTCTAAGAATAAAACGTCTGTAATCGCGTGTAATGACGATTTGAATGATTCGACTATGAATGCTTTGAATGTTAAGTTTGTTTGTGTGAAATGTGGAAAGTGTGTTAATGCTAATCATTCTATGTGTGCTATGAATAAAGACAAAGGCGTAGATACTAGAACTAAGAAGCAAGTTGAAATGCCTATTAGAGCTAGTAAACCCAAACGCAAAGTGAACCATTCTGGTGCAACCCCCACTAAGAAAAGTAATGCATCAGACTCCACCACTAAGAACCCTAGAAGCAAAATTAAGGAATTATATGAGTCTGCTAGCAAGTCTTGGAAATGGTGGTTTGCTAATCAATGTCCTCCAGGATATAAATGGATGCCTAAAGCTAGGACTGAAAATGTGACAACGAGTGTTAGTATGCCTTTAAATGTTGTTAAGGACACTAATGATTCTACTATCACAACTACTGTGGTATCCAATTTAGCAAATGCTCCATCGTGTTCTAACTCTTCTGCAAGTGATACAAATAATTCTCTTCATAATGGACTTCGGATGCACGAAGCACATGACGGGGAATCTCAAGCTTCTAATTAACTTCGTGGAGAAGTTCCTGGGTACGGTCCGATTCGGAAATGATCAATTTGCACCGATCCTAGGATATGGAGATTTGGTTCAGGGGAATATTACGATCAAAAGGGTATACTACGTCGAAGGGCTCAATCACAATCTTTTCTCGATTGGTCAATTCTGTGATGCGGATTTGGAGGTTGCTTTCAGAAAGAAGACATGTTTTGTTCGTGATTATGATGGGCATGACTTACTTACCGGTACACGGGGTACTGATCTTTACACAATTTCACTTCAAGACAGAACTTCATCAACTCCAATTTGCTTCATGGCTAAAGCTTCAACGACTCAGGCATGGTTATGGCATCAACGTTTATCTCATCTTAATTTTGATACCATAAACTTGCTTTCCAAGAAAGATATTGTGAGAGGCCTTCCAAGTTTGAAATTCATCAAAGATCACCTTTGTTCTTCTTGTGAGCTTTGTAAAGCTAAACGAAGTAGCTTCAAAACAACGACTACACCAATCTCTAAAGGACGGTTAGATCTTCTTCATATGGATCCGTGTGGTCCCATGCGTGTTCAAAGTATCAATGGGAAGAAATATATTCTGGTAATTATCGATGATTACTCAAGGTACACATGGACTCACTTCTTGAGGTCCAAGGATGAAACACCCGAAGTTCTCATCAACTTCCTTAAACTGATACAACGTGGTCTTCAAGCTCAAGTAAAAGTGGTTCGTACTGACAGAGGTACAGAATTTTTGAATTCAAATCTGAGAAACTATTTTGAAGCCGAAGGGATTGAACATGAAACATCTATTGCTCGAACACCCGAACAAAACGGCGTTGTTGAAAGACGAAACCGTACTTTAGTTGAGGCTGATCGAACATTATTATCTGCTTCAAAACTTCCACTATACTTTTGGGCCGAAGCCGTGTCAACCGCATGCTACACACAAAACCGTTCCTTAATTATCCCAAGACACGAAAAGACTCCATATCACATAATTCATGATCGAAAACCTTCACTTAAACACCTTCATGTTTTTGGATGTACGTGCTACATTATTCGAGATGGTGAAAATCTGGACAAGATGAAAGATAAAGGTGATGCATGCATTCTAGTGGGATATGCAACTCAGTCTAAGGGATATAGAGTGTACAACAAGAGAACAAAATTGATAGTCGAAACTATTCATGTCAGATTTGATGAATTACAAGAAATGACACTTGAACAAAATAGTTTAAGTCCCGATCCACAACGACAAACGACTTCCGTTCACAACCGCATGGAACTCGGAACTCAAGACCACATCAATGAATCGTCAAGTTCAAAGCTGGTTCCTGAAAATGTTCCTAGAGCAGATATGACAGTGGATACGAAAATTGAAGAGTCGGAAATGTTATATGGACCAATGTATGATGAATATTTCACGGGGGAGAAACAAGTTGTATCAAAGTCTTCCGCTGTCACTCATGATAAGAATGATGATACCGATCATCGTCAACAACCGGATACAACTTCATCTACTTCAACACGGGTTGCTGCAGATTTACCTCCTCAGAATATCACATCAACAACCGCTCCTACAACATCCACAACTACTGTCATTGCTCCAGAGAACACAAATCAAGTAGACGATGCATTATCTGACGAAGACGAATTTATCAACCCATTCGGTACACCGGTACACGAAACTGGAGAGTCTTCTACTCGCCATGTTGATCCGTCAAATATGTATACGTTCTATCAATGACATCCTTCAACACATCATTGGACCCGAGACCATCCTTTGGTTCATTTAATTGGAAACCCTTCACAGCCTGATCGTACAAGACGACAACTAGCAACCGATGGTGATGTTTGTATGTTCACACTCGCAGTGAGTACAGCTGAACCGAAAAACATCAAAGAAGCCATGGCTGATCATGCTTAGATCGAATCGATGACGGATGAACTTCAACAATTTGAAAGACTTAAAGTCTGGGAACTTGTTGACAGACCATACGATGTGATTCCATTAAATCTTCGTTGGATCTGGAAAAACAAGATGGATGAAGAGAATACGATCATCAAGAACAAAGCTAGGCTAGTGGCTAAGGGGTATGGCCAGAAAGAGGGAATTGATTTTGAAGAATCATTTGCACCAGTTGCTCGTATGGAAGCGGTCAGGATTTTCCTTGCTTATGCTGCACATAAGGGATTCACTATCTATCAAATGGACGTAAAGACAGCATTTCTTAACGGTCCTTTGAAGGAAGAAGTCTATGTCACACAGTCGGAAGGATTATTATCCTGACAAGGTGTATCGTCTCCACAAAACACTATATGGACTAAAGCAAGCTCCAAGGGCGTGGTACGACGAGCTCTCGAAATTTCTGGTATCCAAAGGTTTCTCAAAAGGTTCCATTGACCTAACTCCGTTCACTTATAAATATGGGGATGACATTTTGCTTGTGCAAATTTATGTTGATGACATTATTTTCGGGTCTACAAACCCAAAACTTTCAAAATGGTTTGAAAAAGTAATGCACAACAAATATGAAATGTCAATGATGGGCGAACTAAAATTCTTTCTTGGAATTCAAGTTCACCAATCCCCAAGTGGTATCTTTATAAACCAAGCTAAGTATTGTCAAGAGATAATCAAAAAGCATGTTGGAAACTCACTTTATGTGACGACATTTAAGAATTCCCATTAGTTATCATAGTCACACACATTTAGACTAGACTAGGTTCGTTGTAAAGTTTAGGTTGTGTGTGTGACTATATATACCCCTCCTTAGCTTCCAAGGAGGGGTGTTCATTGTCATTTGTTCATTTGGGAATACATTTACACTTTTACTTTCAACCTCTCTTCTCTCTCTCTAAACCAACAATGGCTTCCACCATCTACCACCATATTAGACCACCGGATTCGATTTAGCATTTCTACATTTGGCATCAGATCCTCGGTTCTATCCTTGGATCGTGTTCGTGTATTCGATTTGGTGGTCTAATCTTTCCTTGTGTCTCGTTATATCATTGTTTTTGTCTGATTTGTCAAAAAAAATTGTCACGTCTTATTTTTTGTCCAAACTGTCCAATTCTTTCTCGGTTTCATCATCACATCATTGTTGCCTTTTGGTCTACATCTGATTTTCAGAAACATCCTTGGTCAAGTTGCTGTTACAAGAAGTCAAAACTGGTTTTCATAATCTATCACTTTTCCTAGTTACAAGAAGTCAAAACTGCCATATTTAGTTAAATCTGGTGGTTTTGGTGACTGGTTTTGATAAAGTTTCTTTTTTTTTTCTGGTAATTTTTTGTATTCACATGATGAAGATGACCCAGAAAACTTAGATCCAGAAAACACGGAAAAGTACACTCGGATTGCGATGGGGGTTCACCTAGACTACGATGGATTCTTCTTTTTCGGATTATTCCGATGGGGTTTATTTTTGTCACATTACGATGGGTCGACTGACTCATTGCGATGGGACCCATTCGATGGGACACATTGCGATGGTGGTTTGACTCATCGCAATGGCATAAGTCATGTCGTCATGCTGCCCATTTTTTCCCAACATTGCGATGGCTGGTAACCATTGCGATGGGTACCATTGCGATGGGTACCATCGCAATGGGTACCATCGTAATGAGACATCAGACTACGATGGACTCCATTTTGCTTTGACTGCGATGAGACTTCTTGGACTGCGATGGCATAACTTTGACTGCGATGGGTTATAATTTTTGACTCCGATGGGTTAAATTTTTTTTTGACAGTTTAAATCTTTCATGACCAAGATATGACCAAACCGAACCCATCTCAACCTAGTCAACTCGGTCATTACCGAGTTGACTCAGTTCACTCACTGAGTTGACTCGACATCCAACCTTATATCACCACAACTTCATCATAACTAATCTATGCCCATCGTCACTTAATCCCCATCTAGACTCAAAACGGACAAATTAACTTGATCTCAGATCAGATTCGTGTCACTACATGCATGCTAAGATCTATTCAGATCTATTCTCACAAAATCAATATCATCATTGATCTATGTAGATGTTATTCCATCTCTTTAATATTCGAAAATTTAAATGATGGAACATAAACAACGATGTTTTGTTCATCATTTGTTTCGATCTAGACCAAGAAAAACAGAAACCATCATGCCATCACGAATTAAAACATAAAATTTTTTAATCAATCTTCGAATATTCAAGAATGATTAATAACAATTGTGTTATAATCACTCTTAGATTCGTTTGATTAAAAACACATGCATCTCGAATCGCACTTACCCGAGACCTCACTTCCGAGACCTTGTTGTCGTTTCTCGTGTGATTCACTTTTATAGTTACTGGTTCGATTGATGTCATATCTATTTGAATGAGTGATTGTGAGAGGATTAATTCGTTTTCGTGAACTTGGCGCATATTCAGATCGTGGATTAAAACGGGGTTTTTGTAAAGAGTATGTTGTGATTGATTGTATTTGGGGAGATTAGATGATTTTGAGATTATTTTGATGAGAGAAAAGAGATGGGAGATTTAGACGGAGGTTAGGAGGTGAGCAGATGAGAGATAAGGGGGCAAATAAAATTAGGAGAGTGATTAGGGTTAGGTGGTAATTGTGAAGTATGATTAGGGTTTGGTGGCTTTTAATATCGCATATTCTTCCCTGATGGACCGGGTTATGGAGATTGGGCCATGACACGACTTGGGCCTTAGACTCGAGGTTTTATACACATGGCTATGGGCCGTTTGGTTTAAACACACAATATTAACAAGTTTTGATTTCAAAATTAATTATTTTGAATAAAATTTTGTGAATATTGTCGGGATTTAACTGTGACATCGTGACGTGACAAAGTGACTAGGCATCGTGACAAAATTTATTTTGACGAGACCAAGAAAAAATGGGCGATTTTTTAGTGGCTACAGATTTTGTTTGATCGGATATTAATTACGTGACGTTGAAGACGGATTTTTCGAAGGCATGTATTTATTTTATCTTTTAGTAGATAACTTGCTCGTGCTTAATCCTAGAATGAAGACTTGGTTATCTGGTTTCCGGGTTCGGGGTGGATGGTTGATGACTCGGATAACTATCACTTAAAGGGGTTACATTGTTGTACTCAGTGTCACGCGCTTAGTCGACGTGGATAATTTCAAGAGGTGTTGTGCTTATAGACTTCTTCAGTGATGCATTGAGTACTTAGAGATTTCTCCACCGTTCTTCATTCAACAATAGTGCAAGCTTAGGTCACAAGATCGAAGGATTTTTATTCAGCTTCACGTTTGATGTATCCGGTTCATTCTTTCAGTGGTCACTTCAAATTGCTTTCACGTGGGATGGTAAAGGTGGCCATGGAGAGTTTATGAGAAGAGATTTTTGATCAACAGCTGATTCTCACAAAATATATAATTCAGCTTATTTATTATTCTCACGAGATTTCAGGTTCATGTGCGTACAATTTATTGATGGTTCCGAGTTTCGAAACCATCAAGGGGGAAGAAGAAGGCACATTGAACGCACAACGAGTACACGTGATGAACTTCATACCTTCTTTTGATTTGAAGATATTCCGAGATGACATTTGTCATAGCCGTAGAGAAAATCAGTGTTTTAACTCGTGTCGTTATCAATCTCCAAACGGTACACTACTGATTCGAGGTTTAATTGTTTGATTGTTGCAATTAAACATCATCATTATCCTATATGCATTCCCGGGACTTAATTGACTCGGGTGCATCTCCGGAAGAAGATATGTGCATTTCCGGGACTTAATTAACTCTGGTGTTACGATGTCAACTTCATGAATGGGATAAAGTGTCCACTTCAGTGTTTGAGCTTCATAATTGGGATTGATTTACCTTCTTCAACTATGTGGGGGAAGAAGTGTCTTGATTCTTTCTGGTATGCATAACTTGAACTCTCAGGGGGAAGAAAAATTCAGAAGAATTATTCAAGCGTGGGAAGAAAAGTTGTTGATCTACTTGGTGTGCCCCAAACTTTCAATCCCTCTTAGCAACATTATCATGTTATATGATGGGATTTGCTAGTTAGATTCCGCTGTGCGCTTAATCATTCTAAGCTTTATTGAAAGCTTTGAAGTTGCTTACGAGGACTGTTGGTTTAGGGGGAAGCTATTTAAAATGCTTCTACATCAAGTTTATGTGGCATGAATTAGGGGGAAGCTAATTCATAAGCTTAAACCAGAAGTGTATGGGTTACTTAGCTCGTGTCGTTACAGTATTTCTACTACAAGTTAAAGATGAGTCGTTTTGAAGTCAAAGGCCTCAGAAGACTTCATCAGCATTGGATGCTTCATGAAAGCTCTTGTTCTTAATTATTTTGTACTTGTTAGGTAGAATATTGTAAGGAATTCTACACGTCATCCTATGGGGGAAGATTGTTGGAAACTCACTTTATGTGACGACATTTAAGAATTCCCATTAGTTATCATAGTCACACACATTTAGACTAGATTAGGTTCGTTGTAAAGTTTAGGTTGTGTGTGTGACTATATATACCCCTCCTTAGCTTCTAAGGAGGGGTGTTGATTGTCATTTGTTCATTTGGGAATACATTTACACTTTTACTTTCAACCTCTCTTCTCTCTCTCTAAACCAACAATGGCTTCCACCATCTACCACCACATTAGACCACTGGATCCGATTTAGCATTTCTACAAAGCATGGTATGACTTCATGTGACCCCGTTGGGACACCATTATCAACCACATCCCTAGATGCTGACTTGGAGGGATTACCCATAGATCAAACGAGATATCGTTCCATGATCGGGTCCCTCATGTACTTGACAGCAAGCAGACCAGATATTCATCATGCTACATGCTATTGTGCACGATATCAAGCACGACCCACTGAAAAGCACCTCAAGGAGGTTAAACGGATCTTTCGGTACCTTAAGAATACCATTCATTTGGGACTCTGGTATCCGAGGGAAACCGGTTTCTTTCTAACTGTCTATTCAGATTCTGATCATGCAGGGTGTCTTGATACACGTAAAAGTACTTCTGGTGGTGCACAATTTCTAGGTCAAGATAAGCTTGTGGGATGGTCTTCCAAGAAGCAGGATTGCACGTCACTTTCATCAGCCGAAGCGGAGTATGTGTCTCTATCTGCGTGTTGTGCTTAAGTTCTTTGGATGAGAACACAACTCACGGATTATGGCTTCCACTTTGATAAAGTACCTATGTACTGTGACTCAAAATCTGCCATAGCCATCTCCTGCAATCCGGTACATCATTCCCGCACGAAGCACATTGATGTCAGATATCACTTCATTAAGGAACAAGTTGAAAAGGGTATTGTTGAATTATACTTTGTTGGAACTGATTACCAATTAGCTGACTTGTTTACAAAAGCTCTTTCGAAAGAGAGGTTTACGTATCTTGTTAGGAAAATTGGTATGAGATGTTTGACTCCAGCAGAACTGGAGGTTCTGGCAAAGAAGCCTGCTTGATTCATCTATCAAACATCTATCTGTAAATATTAATGAAAAAGAAAAATACAAAACTAAAAAATCTTTGAAAATCCAAAAATATTCTTCTCGACATGTCTTTCAGTATCGATAATATGGACGTACCTAGAAATGTCGCTCAATAACGACACGGGTGTGTACATAAAGCTCGAATGAAAGTTGTAAATATTTTTCAAAACATCTCATTTCTATTTTTAATGGAAAATGTCTATTTTGGACAGTTTTTCCAACAACGGGTAGAGCAATCTATCTTGGGTTGAGCTTGTCACAAAACATTCAACGTTTTGAGCTCAACGCAATGGCTTGTAATCACTTTCAGATTGCAACCCGGTTCTATATTCACGGGGGAGTGTACGATTTAGTGCGCTTACCCTCAGCAAAAGAAGAGAAATCTTCTTACACTTGAGTGGATTCGTCAAGACATTCAAAGTCAAAGAACTCAAGTTTATGCTTTAGAAAAACCTCTTCGTAAAAAAGAAATAGGATTTTTCAAAAAGCGTTGAACACAATTTTTTCAAGAATTTTTCAATGATTATTCAAAAACTTTCAAAAATTGTGTGTTCAACAACTCCCATCCTCAAAAAGAGAAATGTGGATCACATCCTCACAATGACAATTCAATTGGATCAATTTATGAGGGGGGGGGGGGGGAATTTTAACTTCATGCAAAAGATTAACACATCTTTCTCCCGGAGATTTTTCAAGACTATTTTTTAACTATATTTTAATCAAATTTGGTATCTCTAATATCAAAAGATTTTATATATTAGAGATAGGGGAGAAAATGTGATTAAAATGTGATCTTATATAAGACTCAAGCACTTTAACTCTTACCTACATGTGCGAAACACTTTCGATTATCGATGCACATGTGAAGGGGGAGCATTTCTGAAACGACAAAACTAGCAAGGTGTTAAATGTTTTTCAAACACTTTGTTAGAATTTAAAGTGGTTTTCATGGTTACGATCAAATACCCACAACATCTTTAATTCACGACGTTATTGGTGTCAAAAGGGTGGCTAAGTTTAAGTCCTATGATCCAACCAGAACCGGAGGGATCTTCCCAGGGATAATCCAATAGATTATTAGAAGTCCTTAGGAAAGATGGAGTAGAATGTGAACGTAGCAGAATGCTGACTAAGTAATGATGCTAGCACTGGAACAATCAAAACAAGGTGCTAGTAATGATGTCTTGGTAAGCATTGAAGGGGTTGAAGAATGAAAAAGAAATGTAAGGATAAAGGGTCTAAAGAAAGAAGCCCTCCATACAACTTAGGCAGAAACCGGGTCAACTCATCATGAAGACAAACTCATCATGGACCCAGTGATGTATGCACAACCCTTTCCTAGCTACTCAGGCTTCTCTCAAAAGAAGTTTTTTTTATTGTCACGGAGAACAACATGACTTCTATTGACTTTCTCATTCCGATATAGTTGATATTGAATAGGTGGCATCTGCTCCAGCCTCCGACTACTAAGAGTGCACAAATCGAGTCTAGAGCCAAGAGATCAATCAAATCTCGTTAGGACACACTGATGAAGATCAAGAGAGTCCTACGCTATATCCTTGTGATATTGCTAGAACACTCAGAGTGATACTACTTAGTATTCACAATGATGAGTGGAAATCCTTCCAGTGTTAACATCAAACAGCACTGCGGTAGGTCATATGTAAGATTCTTTATGAATTGAACATATGTAAAACTGAAAAGCAATAGCGGTTTGATTCTGAATTGATTCAAACTCGTTTCAGGTTTCTACGCAATATCTTTATGGTCTTGCCAGAACATTCAGAGTGATATTTATTAATATTCACAGTGACGAATGGAAATCTGTTAGCGTCAACATCAAACAGCGCTACGGTAGGTAACTTGCGAGATTCTTATGAATCAAGCTTGTGTCAACTGGAAAGCAACAATGGTAAGATTCTTAATGAATCAAACTTGTTCCAGGAATTTGAATTGACGACTTTAATCAAGCGGATATATATCCAATTGATTCACTCTTTATGTTCGCAGTCTTGCTTTGATTCGGTCGAGTAAAGAGAACGGCTAGTACAGCCGCGAAACCCTGTCAAGGATATTCTTAATTGAATCTACCTGATCACAGGTACGGTATTTAATATCGTATAACGGTCTTCACCGACCGGAGGTAAAACGCTACCGATTTAGGACGAATGTAAAAGCCATTCAGTCCGTGTCTATGTTTTGTCTCGAGAAAGTGGTGTCACGGTGTATACAGCAAAGTTAATGATTCAGAAACCACATACTCATGCCTACAGACATATTCAAAAATTAATAGTGTGAGCATGTGGATAAAGACACAAGATCGCAAGATGGCAAAGACAAGTCAAGGATGATTTGAAGATCTCAAGCTTAAAGACAAAGTCGAAAGACAACGACAAAGGCTCAAAGATCGCAGCATGAAGGAACAAGACTACGATTACACGTTCAAGACTCATTTATGTCGAGATTATTAATCTCTACAAATTTCCTAAATGACCAAGGTTTATGACCTCTCATTGGGGGAGATTGTTAGCCTCAAAATATTGAGTCAAACAAGAATGCTCGGTCATATGTTTATTATGTATCGTATTTTAGAACGTTGTAATAGGTAGTATGTTAGTCGTGTATAACGGGCTTAACTTTAAGCTAAGGTTCATTAATAAGTAACCAAAGCCCAACAGGAAAGCTTGGCCCATGATCATATAGCCCATTAAGCTACATGTAAGCAAAGGCTATATAAACCCTTCCTAGCATGTTAGGAAGGGTGTTGGTTCATTTTTATTCTCACTTCTCAATCTAATATTTCACAAGTTCCAACCATTTCTCTTTACTTTCTCTCACTACTTTCTCTCTCTAAAATTCATCTCATTTCTACCTTTCTTTCTTTAATTCGTGCTATTATATCATCATATATTTGGGACAACAATCGGGTTTCAGGTGCACGATAGTTTACCCAATCCTCTTTCATATGCTATAACACACATACCCGCACCCCAATAGATGGCAGACTTACTTGTACGCCGTCCGAACGGCTAGGATGTGCCAAACCCACATCAATTATAGCGCTCTTGGTAGAAGACTTGTTCTTCTAAAGCGCAGGCCTGGCATGGCGCTTCAACACCTGCTCCAACGAGACCATATATGCGATAACTTCTCCAGCATGATAAACAGGAACTCTAAGCTAAGAATTGTCTAGCTTGACGCAATAATCTGGCTCATTCTCTGCGCCCTCCTTAAAGTGCCTTTCGAGAGGAAGTCCAACCATTACAACGCTAATCGGTTGAACCTGGTCTTTCTCAACAACGTCGACGAAAGGGAGGTCACAGTCTTTCACACTTGGCATGTGGTTTCAAAACGTTACCGAGCTTGCAGATTGTAAAAAGGTACTTCCTCTAAAGGCTTCGTTAACAAACCATCTTTTATGGCGCGTTCCATAGCCATACTTTAGCCCAACATGCGCGTAGTTTCCAGAACATCCCAGGCGGCTCCGAATACGTTAGGTGAGCCAATCGCACCTTTCGCAGCCAGGATCAGACCATATCTAACTAACCAGTGCTTCTCTGCGCGAACAGATGAAAGGTGCGGATATAACTCTTCATCAAAGTCAATATTTAAGCACCTTAGGACTTTCTCTTTGTTATCAAGATCTTGTTGAAACTCCGCAGACACATTCTCACAGTTCTTTGAGAAAACACCCATGCCTTCTTCAAGTTTTTCATGGCCCACTGGTTGTCTCTTTCTTATTTTTCGCGCAAAAGGCGTACCTGATTCAGAGTATATAGCAACGACACCTTATCATCCTCAAGAAACTGTATGGAGCCATCATCTATACTAGCAATCCTTCGCAGGCTCGCTGTTGATCCTTTTGAATGGATCTATATTCTGCTAACAATTTGTACAATAGTTTGTAATCAAACTAGAATACTTGAGAACTCTTAGTCAACCAAATAAGTTATGTGAAATCTAACTTATAAAGCAAAGAAGAACATAAATACTTTTAACTACTCGATTCTATATTAATCGACTTTCAGTGAGGTACAATAAACTCATCATACCTATGTTCCTTTTATAGAGTAAGGAACCCTAGAAACCTTAGAATATTCTATAATGATAAATATATCACACACGATATTTTATCAATATTCTAAACTATTAAGTATACCACATAAGATATACTCTAACTATAACTATGACATATCTTTTCTAAAGATATATTAGTCCTAATCAATATAGTAGTACTTACAGTATAACTAACAGTACTTGATATGTACCGCGTTAACACTAACGGTACTTGCCAACACTAACAGTACTTATACTTATACTAACGATACTTGGTACTTTACAAATAATTCCTAACAGTGATAACTTGTTTTCTTCTTGTTTCTCTTTGTACTGAATGTATTAAAATACATGTCTTCAGTCTTCTCTTCAAACTTGGATTGAACTTGGTAATCTTGTATTTGTATCCAACTGAATGTAGCCAAACACTTTATGCATATCTTCTTCTGATAAGATAATCTTCAAGTCCCATGAATATCATCTTTGTCTTCAAATTATGATCTTCTTGTGTCTTGTAAACATTCATTTTGCAGCAATTTTATTTGTCATTTCATATGTCTTCTTCCCCTTTTTGTCATCATTAAATAGGAGTCTTCTGCATATAAAGCACCCATGAATAAACAATTCTGCTTGTATCTTCTTACCTGAAATAAAACAGTTAACAACAAAAACCAAATCTGTATTGGCATCATGATTTTTAGAAAATCATCAGCTATCAACAGATTTGATTTATTCTTTACAAGTTAGCCGTACACTCTGGAATAACAAATACTTTATTCATAAAGAATAAGGTGTACTGATAACCTTACAATTTTTGGTAAAATGTAAACCATCAACGGATTTGATAATATCTTTACCTAGTACCGTTTGCCCTAGGACTAGCCAACTCTTTGTCTCGAAACATGGTGAGTTAGAACCATATATTTTTTAGCAAGCTACCAGCTATCAACGGATTTGAGAAGTCTTTACCACAAACCGTTTGCTTATGGACTAGCTAGTTCTTATGTGTGTTAGACATGGTGAATTGAGAACCATTTGTGAAGTGTGACTGAAAGTCAAACACTTAAGGCTCTTTCTTAGCTTCTTCTTCTTGCTCCAAATCCTTGATTTGCTGTTTAACCATTCTGATTGACTCCAAAGCACCACCAGATTCTTCTGAAACCTCTAATTGTTGTTATAACATCCTTTCCAGCAATCTTCTTCCAAAAGGGTATCTTTTCTCTTGAAGCATGTAATATGTTATATCATATATATCCAAAGTGTGTATGTCACATGATCTATATTATCTCCAGTAAGTAGGAACTTGATTCTCTAAGTCCTTCAACATTCTTTGATCACTGTTATATGGCTCATACATGAACTTCAATTCATTTCTCAATAGTGATACTTCTTCTTGACCTTCACTCCCTCCTTGAAAAAATATGTTGAGGTCTTGAATGTCTTGTCTATCAAGGATATGTAGAATCTCTTCTAGTAATATGAACATCCTAAATGTTCCATCTGATCTAGTAATTCCATGAATTTATAATCCTTGTTTCATAGCACCTGTCCATTTTATGATATTTGACTTCTTTCCAAAGATTTGGGTGTCAATACATTGATCTTCAAATTTGACTACTGATGTGATCGTGATAGTATAGTGGTAATTAAGATACGTTATAGGGTAAATTAGAAAATTACCTTTAGGAAAAAGTAATAGTCTAAAATTACCAAAGACGAATTCAATTAAACACGTGATGAACCAAGTTCGTTGTACACGAAGATCTTATGAATTTGAGACGTTTTGCTTTGATTTGGACAATTGATTCGAATTGGTTTTCGGTTTTTAAACTAAAAATTAAATCTACAAATTTTAAACTTAATTTTATCCTAAAGTGCATGAATCGTAAACCTAAAATAAATTAAATCTAAAAACAATTATTTAAATATTAAAACTTTTAAACTATTTAAAATAAACAATCTATTTAAAAATCTATTAAAACTTCTTTAAACTAATTAAATCTATTAAAAATTACTTATACTCCCTTAATTAACTAAATCTATTTTAAAACTAATTTTATTTAAATCTAAAATAATAAAAATCTAATTATAAAAAATCTAATTAAACTTTTAAAATTAATAAAAACATTTTTTTTATTTTTATTTTTATTTTAGTTTATTTTGAAACTATTAATTATTTTAAAACTAAAAATTACTTTAAGAAAAATATTAATTAAAATTTATTTAATTCGAAAATTATTTAAACTACAACTTAAATCAAATCAGTCAGAAATAAAGTTACTACATTAGTTGAATAGACGAAAGTAAAATAAAAAAAACTGTTAGCTCAGATGGTTGAGTCACTTGGCCCATGACCAAGAGGTCATGGGTTCGAGACCCATTGAGGACATAATTTTTTGTTAATATAATTTTGGACAGTGAAACGAGATGGAGTCATAGGAGGTTACTTTTTGTTATGTATTTCGACTGATAAATAAGTCAAGAACCAGCAAAACAATAGGTTCTGCTAGCCTAAACTTATATCAGCAAGTTATATAGCTTCAGCTAAATTAAAACTTGTATCAGCTAAAGAATAAACTAACAAAGCTTATGATAGATACAAAACAATAGCACAAGTCAGAATCATCAAAGTTTCAGCAACGAAGATGCTTAACGAAGAAAATTAATAAGCCATCTAAACTAAACATATCAATACCAATTCTATCAGACCAAATCAGATTTATAACCAAAGCAAATTATAACCAAATTCGGATCTAAAAATAGATTAATACTCAGCTTAACTCAAAACTTATAAAACTGATAATAAACTCAAAACTTAACTCAACTTAACTCTAAACATAGATTTGCAGACTTAAATCAATACAAAGTTAATATAAAAACTCAACTACGATGAAAACTCAGAAACCCTTAAATCAAACTTACAGCTAATAAGACTACAATTAATCATATTAATCCAACTCGGATCTATCAGACTCATACTCTCATACGCAGTTAAAGCTAGCATACCAAAACAGATTAAATCAATTCTCCTCAAATAAATACAGCCATAACAAAACTATATCAGATTCATTAACTAAAGCATGCATACAAATCATACACTTAAATAGATAAGATCTGAAATAAAACATTCAAACTCTAATATAAAATAACTAAGAAGGATTTAGAACCTTTTGTAGAATCCTTTGAGAAGAAGGTTGTGCTGAACAACCTTATGAACCAGAAACGACATCACCAAACGAACCACCATTCACCATCAATCGAACATCATCAAACATTCACGAATCAAGAACAGTACCTTTAATTTATCCAGTGGGGATAAATCATTCCCAAATTTAACTCAAATTAAACTAATAAGCTATTAAAAAGCTTACAAGTTCAATCTTATATTATAATAAATAAAATCAGTGAAATAGTATTATACTGTAAATTCAATGCGAGAATAATAAGAACACTTAAAAGATCGTTTGCAAAACTGAGATTAATTTTATTAATTCAAACTGAAATTCATTACAAAACATTAAAAGAAAAATAAATCCTACCATTATTTTAACATTATAATTCTAAGCTAAAAATGGGATCCATGATTACATAATTTTGTGGGTTTTTATAGGCAAACCCAAGGCCTGCTGTGGAGTTTGTTGAAGAAGAAACGCGCATCCTAGCCATCCAATCCATCGAGATGAGTAAATTAGCACACGGATCGCCAACGTGGCATCCGTGTATGCTAGTTGTGCTAGTTGTGTGTTGATTTGGCCACAAATGATTGGAGGAATAGGAATAATGTGTTGTCACAGCCAACCATAAGATGCCACGTATGTAGATGCCTTCCATCTTCTCTTCCTATTTCCTTGGGGAATTAATATCAATTCGTGTGAATCACACGTGCAAACCAAAACCCCCAATTTATTTGTGTGATTTAATTATTAGGGTTTGGATAGGAACAGTATTTTTTACAGGTTTGGGTTTTTGGGGGTGAATGGTGAGAGAGATGAGTAACATAGTTTGTATCGAAAAGTTAATGGTGAGTGTGTGTGAGTTACGTTTTTATGAGAGTGGGTAAATGAATTTTGATCATATGACTATCATAAACGTTTATAACTTTTCATTTGTGAGAATAAATAACCCTAATGGGTTTTTTCAAAGCCCATGATATCCACACGTCTCATAACTTATTAAGACAATGGGCTTTTTGCCCATGTTTATTCAAAAACGTCACATGTATATCCAACTTTGGTCCATTTGGGCTTCTTGCTTTTAAACATGAAAACTTATTTCCTCTATTGGACTTTTTAGGCCCAATAAGAAATTGTGGGACTCACAAGCCTTTCAAACTCCTTAAATGATGACATCCGCTAAAGTCGAGCTCGAAATTGGCCTTGTTGATCTTTTCTTCAAACTCGTGTCGTTTTCGCCGGTTTTTGCGAACTTTGGTACCTACACACATCAAACAACAAAACAAGAATATACAAGGCAAATTTCATACATTTCATGCATATATTTTTCATTTTAAGATACAAATGATATGAGTAAAATCACTCATATCAAACTCCCTCTTGCTAAGCAATTGTCGTGTCCTCACGCAATGATAAAATAAAACACTAACTACACCATTATTCAACTTTTTAAACCTTTATTTTGCAAAGACATAATGTATTGCTTTCATTATTTGAAAAATAACTTTTAGGATCATAAAACTCAAATAGATTCATCGTCCCCGACTTTTCACTTTTCCATGTCAAGTGTAAAAACTAGATCATTGTCAATCATAAGCCCCAAAATTAAAACAACTCATACAAGTAATTTGTGTTAAACTCAATCTTCTATTATTCCTAATTGTATCTCTAGATTTTATTTGCCATTCACCCAAAGGCTCATTTGACTTTATTTGATATTTATTAATCCAAAAATGAAGGCAAGAACGGTGTAAACTCAACACTCAAAACCTAACCTCGACTTCAAAATCCGTTGTTACTAAAGAAAGCCCACATCAAGGATAATGATAAGTGTGTAAACACCCATCCTTTTTACCACTTAATTACAATAATAACCGAGCCAAAACGTGTATTTTATGTCTTTTATGTCAGAATTATGCGTGGTTTGTGTTTTTGTTGTGATTTAGGACGAAAAGGTGAAAAGCGGAGAAAACACGGGCATTCACGGGCTTTTATTGAAGAAAAAGATGAAAGAAGAAGTCAAGAAGTCAAGAGTGCAAAAAAGAACGGAAGTCTAAGACCAATTCTGAAGATTTATCGAAGAAAAAGTCGAAATACGGAAGTATACTTAAAGCCGAAGAACTCAAGTCTATTTTATTGAAGAATTAAAAGACGAGTTCAAATAAATCCCGAGCCAAAAGTCATTAAAGTCCAAGATTTAAGAAGATTAGAAGGCTTAAGGACTAATGGTGCAATTAAATGAAGATTAAAGGCTTGATGGACTTAATCATGCAAATAAGAAGAAATAAAGGAGGGGAGGAAGCTTCCTAAGCACTTCTTAATCCTCCCCTATAAATAGTCATTAGGATTAATCTTTTCATTTTTGTTGGCTAATAGTGACAATTAGTTCTTCCACTTTTAATTACCTTGTCATTTATTTACTTGTCAAATTTAAATACTTGTCTTGCACCTTAATTACCATTTAATTTCAAGTAAGTGTTCTTTTAATTCTTGTTAATCTTTATCTTTATTGATTGATCTCATTCTACCTTTCTTTAATCTTTGATTTATATGTTTATTATTCATGTTCATGTTCTTGAGTTTTTGTCAAATTTATTAAGTGGGTTTTGATTATCTTGATTAGCTTTGTTAGTTTTGTTGTTTTGGATTGATTGTTTATGATTAATAGATGTTTATTTGTTAGTTTGATTTAATCTTGTGGATGATTTTGCTTAGATTTTATTAGATTCGTGTGTAATGTGCCTTCCTTGTTCTTCGCCTGTTTGTTACTGTGATTCCCAGGTTATTCCGAATAAACAGTGTATTCCGGATCAAGGATAAGCCAAAAGTTATTCCGAGTGATGGTTGTTGTGGAAAATATTCCGTATCAAAGTCTTCCATCCGGAATAATTATTTATTCCGGATCAAGTGCTCTATTCGGAATCTTCAAACATTCCGGATCAAGGTTTTAGCCAAGGTGGTTCATCCGGAATATCCAATATTCCGGATAAGGGAATTATTCCGGATAGACAGAACATTCCGGATAGGCCAAACATTCCGGATCAACAAGAATATTCCGGATCAAGGAGATATTCCGAATAAGGAGCTTCCATCCGGAATAAGTGACATATTCCGAGTAAGAAGTCCTATTCGGAATAATATTTCGAATCAAGACCAACATTCCGAATAGAGAGGATTATTCCGGATAGGTGACATATTCCGAGTAAGCCATTTATTCCGAATAAGGGTATTATTCCGGATGAACTGATTTTCAGGTTCTTTTAATTTCAGTTTTTAAGTTTCTGCTTTTTAATTTCAAGCTTTATTTTTCTCTCTTTTTACTTAGTCGCACTTTAAGTTTATTTGCCTTAGATTTATTTTAGCCTTGCCTTAGTTTTAAGTTTTAGTTGCGTTTTAAGTTTGCTTTAGATAGATTTAAGTTTGCGTTATTTACTTTAAGTGCCCATTTACTTTCCGTCACGCTTTTAATTTCTCGCCTTTTATTTTAAATTAGAGATAGATTTAAATTAACGTCATTTACATTTACGTCTTGCACATTTATTTTAAAACAACCAAAAATATTATTTTTCACCAAAAACAATTGAGTCTCATTTTGAACCGGAAATCAATTCGAGAAGATACCGTGAAACGAACTTTTCAAACCTAGCAAAATCCTTACATTAGATAACTTAACACGATTTGAGGGATAAATCCCGGACCCGAAATTTGGCTAATAGGACTACTTAAAAGCAACAATAAAACCTCCAAAGTCAATTATGACCTTATCAATGGAGTTAGCAACAATCACATCATATCATCTTATGGCTCTTTAAGATGTAATTGTGCTCCTTATTGAAAATCCACACCCTAAGGCTCATTGGACAAAAATAAGGGAATTGACATCACCATCCCACCTTACGGCTCATGATGATGAAGCAATTTTTATTCAAAACGTCCCCTTGCCTTACACCCTAAGGCTCTAATGACAAGGTTAGTGCTACATGACTCCCACCCGAAGGCTCCTAGAGAACATGTTTTTATTTATTCCTCTTATTAATATGATATGTATAGTAAGCCAAATTTCCGCAATCCCATGATCAAAAGTCCATGATGCTGACACCCTTAATGTGTTCTCACTTTAATTACAAGGGAAGAAAAAGAAGGAGTTACGAGTTAAGATATCAAGCCTAAACCGCTAAAAACTTCATTTATTAAGCAAATATTATTCAAGTGTGGAAAATAAATACGAGGAGATTAAATCAAACACAAAAATACTTGCACAACGAAGAGTTAATTTTAGAAACTTATGATTAAACTCTATCATCTCTTGTTCACCATATTGTAAAATTTCAAAAATGCAAAATCAATGGATACTTAGCCTGTTAAATCAAAGTTTTGGGTTTTCAAGTCATCTATAGGATCTTGCATCTTCTTATACTTTTTCAAGTTTTAGAATTTGCGTTTTAAAGTTCCCTTGATAAACGACTTTCTAGGATCAATTATAGGAACTTGCGAAAAGTTCTTGTTCTTAACCCGTATGAATTAAGACTTTCGCATTTTAAAGTTCCCTATATAAAAGCCTAGCAAAACTTAATTCAAATACGTTAAGGAAAAGCTAAGGTAAAAACCGAGTCGAGTCAAACACTATTTTCATTTTCTCCAACGGAAAGCCTACATTTGTGTCAAAAGCATTTATTTTATTTATTAAAACTTAAAATAACACTAAAAATTTAAATTTTTTATGAAAAATGAGAAAAACAATTACGTTTAGACACGACAAAAGCAATAGCAAGCGATTATATCGATTGACTCCCCCATGCTAAAACCAAACATTATCCTTAATGTTTTTTAGCTCAAGAGTAACACCCCCTTGCTAAAACACGAAGAGTCTAATGCAAAATCCTAACATGGAAATAGCACGTAAATCTATAAGCCGTTTATTAATTATGCCTCAAGATAAAATGTTAGTCGATAAAAATCAAAGGATAGAGAGTGTGCCCCTTTATGGCAATCAAAGATAGGAAGATCAAGTGGACCGACAAAAACCGAACACGAGAGTCTTCAAACATTAGGGTCATACCTAAGATTCACAACACAACAAAACACGAGCACGAGCTTGAAAGATCAAGCCTTGTTAGTTGTTAGAAAATAGATAGAAGATAGAATGTATGGGACTCCCCCACAAGGCACCTCGTTTTTGTTCACCTAGTCATGATCTCGACTCGATCCCCGCATTCATTGGTCCTTAGGGAAAGTGGTGAAAACCGGCATATTGGAATAAAATCCATCATAAAGCACGATGTCGAGGTCAAAGATTACATCCTCGTTGTCGGATGACAAATGAAAGGATAAAACTCCAACACAAATCTCTAAAAAGAGATGGTAGTCACAAGTCATGATATGGATAAAGCATGCTCCCCGAAATAAACTCGCACCTAGATGATCAAAAAGTCTTTCAATTATTGCATCGGTGAAAGGCTGATATTTCCCTAAATCAACAATTCCGGGGTCGAATACCTCGTCCTCGGTGGAGAAAGGAATAGACAACACGGTGTCGTCCCCCATGCTAATCTAATATTATATAAAGCACATGGTAATGGTGGCATAAAAGTCTCAACACTAGTTGTATCAACTTGCATGACTTTGTTGACCTTATCACTCTTAAGAATGTGAATAAAGGGGTCATGGTACTCAAAATGAGTCGCATGAAAAACCCGCACATTAAGATCAAAGCGAGTGGGAAGGATAATTAGAGCAAAAGTAATTTCTCCCTCCGGGTCAACATTATCATCATCATAAATCGGGTGATCAAACCAAGAATCTTCATCACCGTCATTAGACTCTTCCTCAAATTCCAAAGGAATGTCTATATAGAGAAACTCATCAACCTCCTTCAAAAGAAGATCATCGTCACAAAGGTTGTGAGATGTAGGAGGTATGATGCTCTCAAAATCCTCTTGAAACAATGGATTATTGTTCATTGAAGCTTCAAAGAGAGGATTTGAGTAGGTCACAAAAGTGTCATCAATCTTGTCATCACAAGAAATACTCGACAAAGTATCAAGTGTGTCACACTCGGATACAAGATCATCATTCTCATTCGAAGGAAATTCATCGGTGAATTCCTCGAGAATGGTAGGTAAAACATGAGAATCATGCTCGATCTCGAGATCGGAAACGTCTTCACTTCCCCGTGGAAATAGATCAATGATAGCAAAAAGTTCATCGGCGAACTTATCGAATGAATATTCACTAACCTCACTCGGTGTGAAGTTAGGAATCAAAGGCTCTTAACGGAAGATTGTGCCTTAGGAACATCAATTTGGGCCTTCGAAGAGAGTGAAAATGAGTCCATTTTCAAAGATTGTTCAATTAAAGCAATATCACTCTCGGGATCAAAATTCTCACTATTAAACTCACTAGCATCAAATGGTGCACTTAGGTATTCATCAATTTGTTTTTCAATCTTAGAACTATCATCCTCGTGTGGAGTGAGTGGAGATGAGGAAAGATTACAAGATGATTCAACAAAGCAAGCTTCTTCCTTTGAATTTAACTTTTCGTTATCACAAAATGAGTTTTCCAAAATTGGAAAAACACCTTTATCAAAAAGAGCTTTCTTATTACTTTCAATTGTCTCAACAAGTGTTACACTTTCCACTTTCTTAGAAACAAATCTTGGAATCTTTTCCGGTTTGAAAACAATACTTTTATCCCCATAAAACAATTTAATCTCCTCTTTCCTCATATCAACTTGAACATGAGCCGTGCACAAAAATGGTCGTCCTAAAATGATAGGCACACGAGGATTGATCTCATAATCAACTATAGCAAAATCGGCTAAGTACAAAAACTTTCCCACTTTAACAATGACATTTTCCGCTATACCAACCGGACGGGTGGTGGTACCATTAGCAAGCTCAATGATCATTCGAGTGGTACTAAGTGGTGCATAGTCAATAGTTTTCCAAATGGCTAGGGGCATTAAGTTAATGCTAGCTCCTAAATCGGCTAGAGCTTTGCACACCCCAAGCTCATTGAAAACACAAGGTATCAAGAATTGACCCGGATCATTATACTTCTCCGGAAAGAAATCAAAGAAAACTGAGGTACTAATCACATTTAAAGTAGCCTTGGTGACATCTAGAAAAGTTTCCTTAGGTGGAGGATTAAACTCAATCACTTCAACTTCTTCTAAATTATCACAATCATCATAAACGGTTATGGCCTTAAGTTCTCCCTTCGGGTTTGGAATGGTATTGCTAGGTAAACAACCCGAAGAAGATGATGGTTTAGACATAAATCCCTCAAACATCGAAAGCAATTTATTTTGACTTTGTTCCAAACTTTGTTGCATACGATTTTGACTTTGCTCTAGCCTTTGTTGATTAAGCTCAATCTTATTGTTTTGCCCTTTAATCGTATTTTGAAAATCGATTTTCAAAGTATTAATTTGCCCTTGAATGTTGTTTTGAAAAGCCTTCAAATTTGCCTCCTTCGTTTTAATGTAGCTTGACAAATCATTTTGGTTATTGCTTTGAAAACCTTGATTGTTTTGATTAGCATTAAACCCATTTCCTTGGTTAAAATTCCCTTTGTTACCACGGTTAAAATTATTCCCATTGTTTCCATTGTTGTACCTATTTTGAACCGGTGGAGCAACATGATTTTGACGAGGAACTTGACCGTTGGAGCCATAAGTTCCCGTCGCGGCAAAAGCACTAGCTTGATCAAACCCCGTGGTTAAACAAGCATAATTAGGATGTGCTCCACCACATGATACACAAAAATTCTCAACCATATTAATCGATCCATGAGGATTCTTCCTAATCTCATTCAACAATGTCGCAAATCCATTATCAATCTTAGAGTCCAATCTAGCAATCTCGATATTAGACGAATTCACATTGGAAACACTCGGTGTGTTTCGTGAATATTGTGCTCTAGACTTATTCTCAATTATACACCACGCATCTCTCGGAGTTATTTTTAAAAGATTACCACCCGCGGCGGCATCTAACGAATCTTGTTCAATCATATCAAGCCCATTATAAAAAGTATTTATTTGATGCAACTCCGAGAAACCGTGGTGTGGGCATTGTCTCAACAAATCTTTAAACCTTTCCCAAGAAACCCCAAACGATTCATGCACTTTTTGTTCAAATCTAGTGATCTCGTTCTTAAAGTGTGTTGTTTTGGATGGTGGAAAGAAATAATTCATGAACTTAGATACTAAATCATCCCATGTCAAGATCGAACCCGGTGGTTCTTTCTCATACCAAATCTTAGCATTACCCTCGAGCGAGTACGGAAAAAGCATGAGCTTAATCGCGTCATTCGGCACATCTCTAAACTTGAGAGTCGAGGTAATTCGAAGAAAATTCCGAATGTGAGAATGCGGGTTATCGGTCTCATTGCCACGAAATTGGTCGGCACGAATGAGCGATAAAAGACCCATCTTAATCTCATAATGATCCACCAAAATAGCCGGCACAACGATTGCTTCCCCATACCCTTCGGTGGGTGCACAGAGCAATTCCTCCATTGTTCGGTTATCGACCATCTCTACAACAATAGGTGGAAGCTCGGGTTCCACTATTCGTTGTTGACGATTTCTATTTCTACGAGGAATATTTTCAAGCCTATTAAAATCAATCACAAGTCTAGAAGAACGTAATTGCATACACTACAAAGACGGGAATTTAGAGGATTGAAGAAAAGAAATTAGACAAGAAGAAGATTATTTTTGGTATTTATTTGGTATTGCTCAATAAAAAATGATCGATAAAAACAAGAAATAAGGATAACTACTATGGAAGTAAATTACCCTCGGTCGACTTTAAAACGATAGGTGAAAACCTAAACGTCTCGAGGTTCAATAAGTAAACTACAAAAAAAAATTTTATTACTACTTGAACTGGCAAACCAATAATAGGTCGTCCCTCTCAATATACGCACAAGCAAGCGGGGAAACGAGGTGGTACAAAGCACATAAAAACCTTTTTCCTTAGACGGCCTTTTATAGCACGTCGCCTTATACCCACCTTATAGTTTGTATAAATCGAGTTCAAACTTCTTGTTAGCCTCAAAATATTGAGTCAAACAAGAATGTTCGGTCATAGGTTTCTATTGTAATATTTATTAGAACGTTGTAATAAGTAGTTATTTAGTCGTGGTTCACGGGCTTGGATTTAAACTAATTAAAGTCCAAAAGACAAGCCCGGCCCAATATATAGTCCATTAAAGCCCGCATGTGGGTGGACTATATATACTACCCTCCTAGCATGTTAGGAGGGTGGATGGTCATTTGTAACTTCTTTTCTTAATCTAATCTCACCAAGTTAATCATCTCCTCTCTACTTTCTCTCACTACTTTCTCTCTCTAGGAATTCATCTCTTCTTCATCTATTTTCTTTCTTTCTTCATTGCTTTATCATCACAAATTAATGGGACAATATTTGGTATCAATCGCCACGGGGTAGATTTGTGATTGGTTGGTGTTATTATATTTGATTCGAATGATTTAATCCATAAATCATCTCGGATTCAAATTTTTTTGTGTTTTCCGTGCTTTGCTTAATCATCTACATCTTATACATAGTTGTAGTAGTGATTTGGTATATTTACTTTGGCTAAAAACACAAAATTTTTGGGTTTTTTGATCATTTTTTGGCTTAAAATCACGTATTGGTTGAGTTTTGTCCGAGAAAAGGGGGATACATTCCGATTGGTATAATCTGAAAAGGGTTTATAGATTCCGGTTGAGATTCCGATCAACATTCCGATTGGACTTCCAACATTCCGACCATCATTCCGACTGGACAACAATATTCCGATTGGCATTCCGATTTGCATTCCGATTGGTGTTTCCGATAGCACATTCCGATTGGTGTTTTCCGATAGCACATTCCGATTGGTGATTTCCGATTAGCACATTCCGATTGGTGTTTTCCGATCATACATTCCGATTGGTGCATTCCGATAACATTCCGATTGGTGCATTCCGATAACATTCCGATTGGTGCATTCCGATAACATTCCGATTGGTGCATTCCGATAACATTCCGATTGGTTATTCCGATTAGGGGACATTCCGATGATGTGTTTTGCTAAATTTTGTTTGAGTATTTTTAAGACTTAGCCACTATCTAGACTAGTTTCAGAATATCGTTTCCACGAAGATCAAAAAAAAAAAAATTAAAAAAAAAAAAAAAAAAGAGCTAAAATTTTTTCGTCAAGTAAATTCAATTTTTTTCCATACTAGTTTTAGGACATTTCTAGCTCGATTTCAAATTTTGGCGATTACAAAATTTTTGGACTACCGTTTTTGTCGGACTGGAGAATTTATTGTCGGCCTGGAGAAAAAATGCAATTTTCGGAATTTAAACCACAACTACAATCACAACAAATCTACTTAAGATCCATACTCACTTCATCATTACAGAGAATTTTGGGATGGATTCTACTGCAGAATATCGTGTGACGAACAACAAAATAATGGTCGCGGGTAATAAAGAGAGACCACCAATGCTTGTGGCTGGTCGATATGCTCAATGGCAATCACGCTTTCTTCGCTATCTTGATACAAGACCTAATGGTGATGCCTTGAGACAATGTATTAACAATGGCCCATATGTCTTTTCTGAAATTGATGTTCCTTATACACCAGCCACATACACATGTCCAGAAGTACCTGCAACAAAGAAAAAGGAAACTTTATCTGACCTTACACCCGAGAAACGTGCTTGGCATGATGCAGAAAAAGAAGCGATCTATATGATCCTAAGTGGAATTGGAGATGATATTTATTCCACAGTCGATGCATGTCCTACAGCACAAGAAATGTGGACGGCCATTGAACGCTTGCAACAAGGAGAGTCTCTCAACAAGCAAGATGTCAAAACAAACTTGTTTTGGAACTTTGGTAAGTTTACTGCATTGGATGGACAATCAATTGAGTCCTATTATTCAAGATTTTACAAGATGATGAATGATATGACAAGAAACAACTTGGAAATCTCCACCATGCAAGTCAATGTGCAATTTCTACAACAACTCCAACCAGAGTGGACACGTTTTGTCACTTTGGTGAAACAACAGAAGCAGTTAGACAAGGTAAACTATCACACTCTCTTTGATATCTTGAAACAATTTCAGCATGAAGCAAATGAGATTCGAGCTGAACGAGTTACAAAGACGGCTAATCCACTTGCTTTATTATCTACCACTCAAAATGTCCAAGATCATCGATCTCGTGCTCCTAAGCCATACTCTAGCCCATCATCCTCACCACGATATTCCACATCATCCAAGTCTTCATCATCCACAAGATCACGCGGCAAAGCACCAAGAGCACCTTCACCACCATCTGAGTCATCTTCTGAAGAAGATAGTGATGAAGATCAAGCTCAGAAGAATCGTGAGATGAAACAACAAATTGCTTTCATTATGAAGACTTACCAGAAGATCTACAAACCCACCAACAACAATCTTCGAACATCATCTAACACAAAGCACCGATATGTTGCGAGTCCTCCAAGGTATGACACACGTCGATGTGGTGAAAGTCCTTCTAGGTATGATCGACATAATCCAACGCATGTTGAGGCTTCTGCAAGATATGATCGACAAACTGCAAAGTATGATACTCAAAGGATTGCTGCTGCTACTGGGAATAGGGAAACGGTTGGAAGCCAAGTGGTTCAGCAGAGTGGGATTCAATGTTTTAATTTCCAAGGATATGGGCATATGGCAAAGGAATGCAGGAAGCCGAAAAGGGTTAGAGACTCTAGCTACCATAAGGAAAAGATGCTGCTATGCAAGAAGATGGAAGCAGGGGTCAAACTGTCAGCTAAGGAAGGAGCTATGCTTGATGACACTGATGATGAAGCCTCCGACCAGGAATTAGAAGCACATTACTCGTACATGGCACATGTTGAAGAAGTTCTCAAAGTCACTGAAGATGACAATGGTCCTATCTTTGACACTGAGCCAATCGATAAGGTACACACTACTGATGAATATAATGTGTTTGGTGATATCCCTGAGCATAGTGGTCTACCCAATGCCATTAATGACACGTGTATGATGGAAACGGTTGATAGTAATACCACACCCGATTCATCAGACATGTGCAATAATGAGTCTGAGGATGATCAACATGCAAATGAATATGATGAAGAGGAACGTATTGCGCTTGCTAATTTAATTGCTACTTTACAAAAAGATGTCACTGAAAATAAAAAGAGTCAAAAGCAATTAAAGAAGGCAAACGCTACGCTCACTCAAAGTTTTGAAGAATGCAAAGCTGCTCTTATCAAATCTACTGAGATGACTGAAAGCTATAGAGATGAGCTCCTTCAGAAAACCAAAGAGCTTGAGGGGTACAAGGGAAGTGCGTTAAAAGGTCAAAAGGACGATTTTGAAAACAAATATAATACCACTCTTGAGTTATTAGCTAAAGAAAAGCGTCAATATAATGTTTTCTTAATGGATGAACGTCAAAAAACGTACCTTGCCAATACCAAAGTTAATGAACTTGAACAAAAGCTCTCTATGACCACTACTGATTCTGCTAAAATTCTAGAGGATAAGAAACAAGAGGTAGATGCATTAAAACAAGACTTCAAAAGTAGATATGATAAAGAAACCGAAAAAGTTACGAAACTAGAAGCACAAGTCGACTTTTTGAAGAACGTTGTTTATAAAACGCATGATTCTATTCAATCCGTAAGAATGCTAGCACCTCCATCGATGTTTAAGGGTCAAGCTAGCTTTGCAAGTCCTGAGTACCTTGCCAAAGCTCAAGCTGCGAACCCGCATCTTTATCTTGATGAGACTGAAAGGACAGATCTTGATTGCATGCCTCTAAGTGCCAATAGTGAAGAGACTGCCCTTTGGGATGCTGATAGTCAACCATCAGTTAATAAGGAGTTTGTGAAACCATATAATTATGCTTATGAGAATAGTCTTTATGGTCTGTTCCACAAACAAACTCAGAAATCTCGTGAGGAAGTATTTTTAGAATGCAGGGAAAAGAGAATCCAATGGAAGAAAGCGTTTGCCACTAAGAAAACAAACGTTTCTAAGTTCATCAACTACTTGCCCCTAGATGCTTCTAAAAGCAAGAGTAGGCAGATATTTGGGTTTCTTACTCATTACATAGATAATATTAAGTCCATTATTGATAATGATTGGAAACAACGACAAAATGACGAGTGGAAGAAACCAATTCCTCAAGACATAACTGTGCTTGTCAAACAAATCTTAATACCGAACGCGGCCACACTAAAAGAAAATGTTCTTAAATTCGAAAGCTTAATTCGGTCTGAAATGTTTGATGATTTACAATATGTTGAGTCTCTTGAGAAAGCAATTGATGATCTTCAAATGGACAAGTACGTTTTCTCTGATGAATATGATTTACTCTTGCAAGAATGCGTTTCTAAAGATATTATGTGTGCTTATTTTACATCTTGTGCCGATATTGATGAATATTCTGAAGTTGCATGCCAATATCTTGATAAGCTCAAAGAATGTGAACGTCTTGAAATTGAGCTTTCGAAACGTAAAGAAAATGTTGACAAAAAGGCTTTTGAGTTACTTCAACACAAAACTGATTTCCTTCAAAAACATTGTCATTCACTTGAACTTGCTTTGCAAAAAGATGTTGGTCGTTTTCCACATGATAATAAATTGCAAGAAAAACTTTCGCAAACATTTCGAGAAATGAATGAACAGAATTTGGAAATTAAAGGGTTGAAAGCTCAATTACAAGACAGGGACAGAGCGATAGCTGAGTTGCAGAAACTTATTGCTAAAATGGGTGGGACAATTGTGGAACCTAGCATTAAGAAAAATGTTGTTAGACAACCCAATGCCTCTAAAGAGAATAGATCCTCTATCTTGGGAAAACCATCTACTTTATCTAATTCCTCGTTTGCAAAACCTGTGTTTGCCCCCAAGATGGATGGAAAGGAAAGGTTACCACAAGCTCAACCCATAAGGAATCCTGTAGCACCAAGGGTTAAGCACAATAATGTGATTAAACCAGGGATGTATAGAATGCCCACTAAGCCCACAAACAAAGATACTCACTCGCCTCAGACTTCTAGAAACACTAATATTCGTGTGTCTTCTACTACAGGAATAGTCTCCACTACTAGTGTTAGCCGGCCTCAGCTTAAGAGCACTCAAGAGAATGATAAGGTCTGGAAACACAAGAATCAAGGGAAGATGAAGCAAGTAGAAGAACACCCTAGGATTTTCAATGTTTCTAAGAATAAAACGTCTGTAATCGCGTGTCATGACGATTTGAATGATTCAACTTTGAATGCTATGAATGTGAAATTTGTTTGTGTCAAATGTGGCAAGTGTGCTAATGCTAATCATTCTATGTGTGCTATGAATAATGTTAAAGGCGTAGAAACTAGAACTAAGAAGCAAACTGTGATGCCTATTAGTGCTAGTAAACCCAAACGCAAAGTGAACCATTCTGGTGCTACCCCCACTAAGAAAAGTATTGCATCAGACTCCACTACTAAGAATCCTAGAAGCAAAATTAAGGAATTATATGAGGCTGCCAGTAAGTCTTGGAAATGGTGGTTTGCTAATCAATGTCCTCCCGGATATAAATGGATGCCTAAAGTTAGAACAGAAAATGTGAAAACGAGTGTTAGTTTGCCTTTAAATGTTGATAAGGACACTAATGATTCTACTATCACAACTACTGTGGTATCCAATTTAGCAAATGCTCCATCGTGTTCTAACTCTTCTGCAGGTGATACAAATAATTCTCTTCATAATGGACTCCGGATGCACGAAGCACATGACGGGGAATCTCAAGCTTCTAATTAACTTCGTGGAGAAGTTCCTAGGTATGGTCCGATTCGGAAATGATCAATTTGCACCGATCCTAGGATATGGAGATTTGGTTCAGGGGAATATCACGATTAAAAGGGTATACTACGTCGAAGGGCTCAATCACAATCTTTTCTCGGTCGGTCAATTCTGTGATGCGGATTTGGAAGTTGCTTTCAGAAAGAAGACATGTTTTGTTCGTGATTATGATGGGCATGACTTACTTACCGGTACACGGGGTACTGATCTTTACACAATTTCACTTCAAGACACAACTTCATCAACTCCAATTTGCTTCATGGCTAAAGCTTCAACGACTCAGGCATGGTTATGGCATCAACGTCTTTCTCATCTCAACTTTGATACCATTAACTTGCTTTCCAAGAAAGATATTGTGAGAGGCCTTCCAAGCTTGAAATTCATCAAAGATCATCTTTGTTCTTCTTGTGAACTTTGTAAAGCTAAACGAAGTAGCTTCAAAACAAAGACCACACCAAGCTCTAAAGGACGGTTAGATCTTCTTCATATGGATCTGTGTGGTCCAATGCGTGTTCAGAGTATCAATGGAAAGAAATATATTCTGGTAATTGTCGATGATTACTCAAGGTACACATGGACTCACTTCTTGAGGTCCAAGGATGAAACACCCGACGTTCTCATCAGCTTCCTAAAATTGATACAACGTGGTCTTCAAGCTCAAGTTAAAGCGGTTCGTACTGACAGAGGTACAGAATTTTTGAATTCTAATCTGAGAAAGTATTTTGAAGCCGAAGGGATTGAACATGAAACATCTATTGCTCGAACACCCGAACAAAACGGCGTTGTTGAAAGACGAAACCGTACTTTGGTTGAAGCTGCTCGAACATTATTATCCGCTTCAAAACTTCCACTATACTTTTGGGCCGAAGCCGTGTCAACCGCATGCTACACACAAAACCGCTCCTTAATTATCCCAAGACACGAAAAGACACCATATCACATAATTCATGATCGAAAACCTTCACTCAAACACCTTCATGTTTTTGGATGTACTTGCTACATTATTCGAGATGGTGAAAATTTGGATAAAATGAAAGAGAAAGGTGATGCATGTATTCTTGTGGGATATGCAACTCAGTCTAAGGGATATAGAGTGTTCAACAAAAGAACAAAATTGATTGTCGAGACAATTCACATCCGATTTGATGAATCTCAAGAAATGGCACTTGAACAAAACAGTTTAAGTCCCGATCCACAACGACAAACGACTTCCGTTCACAACCGCACGGAACTCGAAACTCAAGACCACAGCAATGAACCGTCAAGTTCAACGCTGGTTCCAGAGAATGTTCCTCGAGCTGATATGACAGTCGACACGACAATTGAAGAGTTGGAAATGTTATATGGACCAATGTATGATGAATATTTCACGGGAGAGAAACAAGTTGTATCGAAGTCTTCCGCTGTCACTCATGATAATAATGATGATACCAATCATCGTCAACAACTGGATACAACTTCATCTACTTCAACACGGGTTGCTGCAGATTTACCTCCTCAGAATATTACTTCAACAATCGATCCTACAACATCCACAACTACTGTCATTGCTCCAGAGAACACAAATCAAGCAGACAATGCATTATCTGACGATGACGAATTCATCAACCCATTCGGTACACCGGTACACGAAACTGGAGAGTCTTCTACTCGCCATGTTGATCCGTCAAATATGCATACTTTCTATCAACGACATCCTTCAACACATCATTGGACCCGAGATCATCCTTTGGTTCATGTCATTGGAAATCCTTCACAGCCCGTTCGTACAAGACGACAGCTTGAAACCGATGGCGATGTTTGTATGTTCGCACTCGCCGTGAGTACTGCTGAACCGAAAAACATCAAAGAAGCCATGGCTGATCATGCTTGGATTGAATCGATGACGGATGAACTTCAACAGTTTGAAAGACTTAAAGTCTGGGAACTGGTTGACAGACCATACGATGTAACACCATTAAATCTTCGATGGATCTGGAAAAACAAGATGGATGAAGAAAACACGATCATCAAGAATAAATCTAGGCTAGTGGCTAAAGGGTATGGACAGAAAGAGGGTATTGATTTTGAAGAATCATTTGCACCAGTTGCTCGAATGGAAGCAGTCAGGATTTTTCTTGCTTATGCTGCACATAAGGGATTCATTGTCTATCAAATGGACGTAAAGACGGCGTTTCTTAACGGTCCTTTGAAGGAAGAAGTCTATGTCACGCAGCCGGAAGGATTCGTCAATCCTCATTACCCTGACAAGGTGTATCGTCTTCACAAAGCACTATATGGACTCAAGCAAGCTCCAAGGGCGTGGTACGACGAGCTCTCGAAATTTCTGGTCTCCAAAGGTTTCTCAAAAGGTTCCATTGATTTAACTTTGTTCACTTATAAATATGGGACTGACATTCTGCTTGTGCAAATTTATGTTGATGACATTATTTTCGGGTCTACAAACCCAAAACTTTCAAAATGGTTTGAAAAAGAAATGCACAGCAGATTTGAAATGTCTATGATGGGCGAACTAAAATTCTTTCTAGGAATTCAAGTTCACCAATCCCCAAGTGGTATCTTCATTAACCAAGCTAAGTATTGTCAAGAGATAATCAAAAAGCATGGTATGACATCATGTGACCCCGTTGGGACACCATTATCAACCACATCCCTAGATGCTGATTTGGCGGGATTACCCATAGATCAAACGAGATATCGTTCCATGATCGGGTCCCTCATGTACTTGACAGCGAGCAGACCTGATATACATCATGCTACATGTTATTGTGCACGATATCAAGCACGACCCACTGAAAATCACCTCAAGGAGGTTAAACGGATCTTTCGGTACCTTAAGAATACCATTCACATGGGACTCTGGTATCCGAGGGAAACCGGTTTCTTTCTAACGGCCTATTCAGATTCTGATCATGCAGGGTGTCTTGATACACGTAAAAGTACTTCTGGTGGTGCACAATTTCTAGGTCAAGACAAGCTTGTGGGATGGTCTTCCAAGAAGCAGGATTGCACGTCACTTTCATCAGCCGAAGCGGAGTATGTGTCTCTATCTGTGTGTTGTGCTCAAGTTCTTTGGATGAGAACACAACTCACGGATTATGGCTTCCATTTTGATAAAGTACCTATGTATTGTGACTCAAAGTCGGCCATAGCCATCTCCTGCAATCCGGTACAGCATTCCCGCACGAAGCACATTGATGTCCGATATCACTTCATTAAGGAACAAGTTGAAAGAGGTATTGTTGAATTATACTTTGTTGGAACTGATTACCAATTAGCTGACTTGTTTACAAAAGCTCTTTCGAAAGAGAGGTTTGCGTATCTAGTTAGGCAAATTGGTATGAGATGTTTGACTCCAGCAGAACTGGAGGTTCTGGCAAAGAAGCCTGCTTGATTCATCTATCAAACATCTACCTGTAAATATTAATCAAAAAGCAAAATACAAAATTAAAAAATCTTTGATAATCCAAAAATATTCTTCTCGACATGTCTTTCAGTATCGATAATATGGACGTACCTAGAAATGTCGCTCAACAACGACACGGGTGTGTACATAAAGCTCGAATGAAAGTTGTAAATATTTTTCAAAACATGTCATTTCTATCTTTTCAAAAGGAAATTGTCTATTTTGGACAATATTTCCAACAACGGGTAGAGCAATCTATCTTGGGTTGAGCTTGTCACAAAACATTCAACGTTTTGAGCTCAACACAATGGCTTGTAATCACTTTCAGATTGCAACCCGGATCTAAATTCACGGGGGAGTGTACGCTTTTGTACTCTTACCCTTAGCAAAAGAAGTTAAATCTTCTTACACTTGAGTGGATTCGTCAAGACATTCAAAGTCTATGAACTCAAGTTTATGCTTTAGAAAAACCTTTTCGTCAAAAAGAATTGATTTTTCAAAAAGCGTTGAACACAATTTTTTCAAGAATTTCTCAATGATTATTCAAAATCTTTCAAAAATTATGTGTTCAACAACTCCCATCCTCAAAAAGCGAAATGTGGATCATATCCTCACAATGACAATTCAATTGGATCAATTTTTGAGGGGGAGCAATTCAACTTCATGCAAAAGATTAACACATCTTTCTCCCGAAGATTTTCAAGACTATTTTTCAAAATATATTTTAATCAAATTTGGTATCTCTAATATCAAAAGATTTTATATATTAGAGATAGGGGGAGAAAATGTGATTAAAATGTGATCTAATATAAGACTCAAGCACTTTAACTCTTACCAACATGTGCGAAACACTTTCGATTATCGATGCACATGTGAAGGGGGAGCATTTCTGAAACGACAAAACTAGCAAGGTGTTAAATGTTTTTCAAACACTTTGTTAGAATTTAAAGTGGTTTTCATGGTTACGATCAAATACCCACAACATCTTTAATTCACGACGTTATTGGTGTCAAAAGGGTGGTTAGGTTTAAGTCCTATGATCCAACCAGAACCGGAGGGATCTTCCCACGGACAATCCAATAGATTATTAGAAGTCCTTAGGAAAGATGGAGTAGAATGTGAACGTAGCTGAATGCCGACTAAGTACTGATGATAGCACTGGAACAATCACAACAAGGTGCTATTAATGATGTCTTGGTAAGCATTGAAGGGGTTGAAGAATGAAAAAGAAATGTAAGGATAAAGGGTGTAAAGAAAGAAGCCCTCCATACAACTTAGGCAGAAACCGGGTCAACTCATCATGAAGACAAACTCATCATGGACCCAGTGATGTGAAGCACAACCCTTTCCTAGCTACTCAGACTTCTCTCAAAAGAAGTTTGTTTTATTGTCACGGAGATCAACACGACTTCTATTGACTTTCTCACTCCGAGATAGTTGATATTGAATAGGTGGCATCTGCTCCAGCCTCCGACCACTAAAAGTGCACAAATCGAGTCTAGAGCCAAGAGATCAATCAAATCTCGTTAGGACACACGGATGAAGATCAAGAGAGTCCTACGCTATATCCGTGCGATATTGCTAGAACACTCAGAGTGATACTACTTAGTATTTACAATGATGAGTGGAAATCCTTCCAGTGTTAACATCAAACAGCACTGCGGTAGGTCATATGCAAGATTCTTTATGAATTGAACATATGTAAAACTGAAAAGCAACAGTGGTTTGATTCTGAATTGATTCAAACTCGTTTCAGGTTTCTACGCAATATCTTTATGGTCTTGCCAGAACATTCAGAGTGATATTTATTAATATTCACAGTGACGAATGGAAATCCTTCTAGCGTCAACATCAAACAGCGCTACGGTAGGTGACTTGTGAGATTCTTATGAATCAAACTTGTGTCAACTGGAAAGCAACAATGGTAAGATTCTTAATGAATCAAACTTGTTCCAGGAATTTGAATTGACGACTTTAATCAAGCGGATATTTATCCAATTGATTCACTCTTTATGTTCGCAGTCTTGCTTTGAGACGGTCGAGTAAAGAGAACGGCTAGTACAGCCGCGAAACCCTGTCAAGGAGATTCTTAATTGAATCTACCTGATCACAGGTACGATATTTAATATCGTATAACGGCCTTCACCGACCAGAGGTAAAACGCTACCGATTTAGGACGAATGTCAAAGCCATTCAGTCCGTGTCTATGTTTTGTCTCGAGAAGGTGGCGTCACGGTGTACTCAGCAAAGTCAAAGATTCACAACCACATATTCATGCCCAAAGACTTATCCAACAATTGATAGTGTGAGCATGTGGACAAAGACACAAGATCGCAAGATGGCAATGACAAGTCAAGGATGATTTGAAGATCTCATGACTTAAAGACAAAGTCGATAGACAACGACAAAGGCTCAAAGATCATAGCATGAAGGAACAAAACTACTGTTACACGTTCAAGACTCATTTATGACGAAATTCATAAATCTCCATTGGAATCCAAATATCAAAGAGGAATGACCTCACATTGGGGGAGATTGTTAGCCTCAAAATATTGAGTCAAACAAGAATGTTCGGTCATAGGTTTCTATTGTAATATTTATTAGAACGTTGTAATAAGTAGTTATTTAGTCGTGGTTCACGGGCTTGGATTTAAACTAATTAAAGTCCAAAAGACAAGCCCGGCCCAATATATAGTCCATTAAAGCCCGCATGTGGGTGGACTATATATACTACCCTCCTAGCATGTTAGGAGGGTGGATGGTCATTTGTAACTTCTTTTCTTAATCTAATCTCACCAAGTTAATCATCTCCTCTCTACTTTCTCTCACTACTTTCTCTCTCTAGGAATTCATCTCTTCTTCATCTATTTTCTTTCTTTCTTCATTGCTTTATCATCACAAATTAATGGGACAATATTTGGTATCAGACAATACTTCTTATTAGTATTTATCTATTTTGCCTATTTATTTTTGTTTTGGATTTGAATACAATAGCTAGGTGATGAAATCCCAACTAAGGTCTTATTTGAAAAGTATGTAAATTTATTGTTCTACGTAATACAATATATTAATCACAAAAAAACGAGAAAAACGATACATACTATATAATAGAAAAATAACAAAACTTTCTGAGGACGGAAAGGGTATTCAAATCAACGATCAACAAATCTCAACGAAAACGAATCGTACACAAGATCCCCGGCAGCGGCGCCAAAATTTTTGATGTGATCGTGATACTATAGTGATAATTAAGATACGTTATAGGGTAAATTAGAAAATTACCTTTAGAAAAAAGTAATAGTCTAAAATTACCAAAGACGAATTCAATTAAACACGTGATGAACCAAGTTCGTTGTACACGAAGATCTTATGAATTTGAGACGTTTTGCTTTGATTTGGACAATTGATTTGAATTGGTTTTCGGTTTTTAAACTAAAAATTAAATCTACCAATTTTAAACTTAATTTTATCCAAAAGTGCATGAATCGTAAACCTAAAATAAATTTAATCTAAAAACAATTATTTAAATATTAAAACTTTTAAACTATTTAAAATAAACAATCTATTTAAAAATCTATTAAAACTTCTTTAAACTAATTAAATCTATTAAAAATTACTTCTACTCCCTTAATTAACTAAATCTATTTTAAAACTAATTTTATTTAAATCTAAAATAATAAAAATCTAACTATAAAAAATCTAATTAAACTTTTAAAATTAATAAAAACATTTTTTTTATTTTTATTTTTATTTTAGTTTATTTTGAAACTATTAATTATTTTTAAAACTAAAAATTACTTTAAGAAAAATATTAATTAAAATTTATTTAATTCGGAAATTATTTAAACTACAACTTAAATCAAATCAGTCAGAAATAAAGTTACTACATTAGTTGAATAGACGAAAGTAAAATAAAAAAACTGTTAGCTCAGATGGTTGAGTCACTTGGCCCATGACCAGGAGGTCATGGGTTCGAGTCCCATTGAGGACATAATTTTTGGTTAATATAATTTTGGACAGTGAAACGAGATGGAGTCACAGGAGGTGACTTTTTGTTATGTATTTTGACTGATAAATCAGTCAAGAACCAGCAAAACAATAGGTTCTGCTAGCCTAAACTTATATCAGCAAGTTATATAGCTTCAGCTAAATTAAAACTTGTATCAGCTAAAGAATAAACTAACAAAGCTTATGACAGATACAAAACAATAGCACAAGTCAGAATCATCAAAGTTTCAGCAACGAAGATGGTTAACGAAGAAAATTAATAAGTGTTAGAAATACGTTTTAACGTATATCAGAAGTATCGGTCACACCACAATATGATTTATGTTGTAATAGCTCGTAGTTAGTAATTAGTTATTATTTGCTTATTAACTTAAGTAAGAACCGGTCCATGGGCTTGTCATGGACCGGCCCAAGCCCAATGTTTAGCTTGGACTATAAATACCCCTTTCCACTAAGGAAAGGGGTTGGTTGTTATCATTTCTTAATTTCTACTTAATAAAATTCACATAGTTTCTCTCACTTTCTCTCTCTAACTTTCTCTCTCTAGAAATTAACAAACCCCTTCATAGATTCATTGATTATCAATATTCTACATTTGGTATCAAGAGCTATGGGGTGATTTAAGGTGGTGATTTGTGTGGTTTTTTAGTTTTTGATTGTATTAGTGTTCTTTAAGAAAAATCATCTTGATTCTTGGTGTTTTTGATGTTTTTGTGATTGGGATTAGTGGATAAGTATTAGTTGTTACTTATTTTAGTCGAAAGCACAAAACTTTTTGGGTTATTTGGTCAAAATCTGGGCTTAATCGTAAGTTTTACTGTTCTACTGTTCATCGGACAAAGTTTCTGTTCATTCAGCAAAACTTCCGGATCAAGAAGTTCCGGATCAAGAAGTTCCGGATCAAGAAGTTCCGGATCAAGAAGTTCCGAGTCAAGGAGTTCCGAATCAAGAAACTTCCGAACCAAGAAGTTCCGAGTCAAGGAGTTCCGAATCAAGAAACTTCCGAACCAAGAAGTTCCGGATCAAGAAACTTCCGAATCAAGAAACTTCCGAACCAAGAAGTTCCGGATCAAGAAACTTCCGAACCAAGAACTTCCGAGTCAAGAAGTTCCGGATCAAGCCAAAGTTCCGAACCAAGAACTTCCGAGTCAAGAAGTTCCGGATCAAGCCAAAGTTCCGAACCAAGAACTTCCGAGTCAAGAAGTTCCGGATCAACCCAAAAAGTTCCGAATCAAGGTAATCTTCCGAATCAACACAAAGTTCCGAATCAAGGTAATCTTCCGAATCAAACTTCCGAATCAACAAAAAGTTCCGAATCAAGGGTTATTTTGCTTGTTTTTTCGACGATTTTTTAGAGGATTTAATCTTGGTTTCTTACAACAAAAACACAACACAATTCACAAGCTTTACTTCACTGCTCGATCAACCGATAATCTCTGTTTCTTTGAAGAAAAACAAAATGAATCCAAATTCAGTAATGCCTCAGATGACATCTCTTACGGATATATCAATCATAACGGGAACTGATAGCCGTCCACCGATGCTCATTAAAGAGGTGTTTGAGGCATGGCAAGGTCGAATGATGCAATATCTAAAGGGGAAACCGACATACGGAAGACTTATGGTCAAATCGATTTTGAATGGTCCACTCGACTATGGTACCATTACGGTTGATAACGTGACTAGACCACGAGAATTTGAAGAACTTACTCCAGCTCAACAACTTGTTGCAGATGCAGATGAAAAAGCTCTTCAAACAATTCTCCAAGCTCTTCCCCATGACATCTATAGGATGGTGAGTCAGTATACGGTGGCAAAGGATCTATGGGAACGTCTTAAGGTGTTGCTACAAGGCACGTCTCTCACCAAACAAGAAAGGGAGTGTCAGCTGTATGATTTGTTTGATAGATTCACCTACAACCCAGGGGAAACGCTTCATGATTATTACTTCAGATTCACCACACTCATGAATGATCTGAATGTATACAATCTTGTGATCGCACCATTCCAGGTTAACACCAAATTCTTGAATACTCTACCTCAAGCTGAATGGGGTGAGTATATTACCGATGTGAAGTTAACCCGGGATTTGCATAAGTGCAACTTAGATCAAATCTATGCCTTCCTTCAGCAGCATGAGAAGCATGTGATTATGCACCGTTCTCCTCGTGGTATGCACCCAGATTCTTTAGCATTGATGGCGAATCAACCAAGCTTGTCCCACAACAACACACCCTATATCTTGGGACATCAAGCTTATCATCAATCACCTTACTTGACACCAGTCTTTCCCCAATACTCGATTCTACCACAACCACCCACCTCACATCAGCAACAATATCGGTTCAATGCACCCTCACCACAGTATGCTTCACAACTTCATCCAGCAAATGTTGCACATTATGCTCAGCCATCATATTCTTCTTATCAAGAGAATGCAGCATATCCAACAAGCTACCCTGACCAAATGAGTCTTCCTTATACTGATTATGCAGCTCATCCAGATCAAGCACTATATTGTGATGATGAGGAAGTCCCAGTTCCTGTATTCCAACAAGGAGCTGACCCAGTTGAAGTGCTAACTACTATGTCTGCTTACCTCACAAGAACTTTAAGCAAACGAGGATTCAGAGGATCAGCTCCTACCAACAATCAGTTGAGGAATTCATCCAATTCTCGCCAACAAGCTACAATTGAGAATGGCAGGGTAATGGTTCAGCCAATTCAACCATATCAGGGGAGAACTTCCACATCAACCAATGTTCGCACCGCCAATCCTGCTCCTGCTCCAATGGTCAATAATCCTCCACGGGCTAATACAGGCAAGTTGAGAATGATCACATGCTACAACTGCAAGGAAGAGGGTCATATGTCCAGGGATTGTAAGAAACCTAAGAGGAGAAGGGATGGACAGTGGTTTGCAGAAAAGATCTATCTGGTAAATGCTCAGGCGCAAGGAAGGGAACTTGATGAAGAGGAGCTTGCATTTCTTGCTGACCCAGGGATTGCCGAACAAGACGTTGTCACTACGCAGAATGCAGCTTACCAAGCCGATGATCTTGATGCGTATGATTCCGACTGTGATGACTTTCAAACTGCAAAGGCTGCTTTCATGGCAACTTTTTCCAGCTTAGGGCCAGATAAGAAATCTGAGGTACTTATTAATAACACTGATAATGCCACTGATGCTAGTATTCAACCACATCAAGTTGGGCAAGAGAGTGCTGATTCGAATGAATCTTCGGTAGTGAGTCTTTCAAATGAGGAGACAAACAATGATAGCAATATCAATGTGAGTTCCCAGACTTTGAGTGAATCACAACCGGGACCCAGTTCGCATACGCCTACTCCTGCTCAACAAGATTTGGTCATGGTTCCTGCTACACTACTTAGCCAAATGAATGCTGCACTCTTAGAAACCTTAGCTAAGAATAAGAATTTGTCTGATGAGCTTGCTTTAAGCAATGAGAAAGTACAAACCTTGGAACTAGTGCCTTCGTCTAGTGTTCTCACAAATCTCGAATATGATCACTTTAGAAACAAACAAATGGGTCACTTGCAAGAAATCGAAAACTTAAGAGCAAATTTGTCTAGTGAACTTAGAGAAAAGGAGTTAGTGGTCACTAATTTTCAAAAACTTCAAACTGATTTTGAATTACTCGAATCTAAGAAGACTGAAATGGAGATTAATGCTACTAATAAAATTAGAAGTCTAGACTACTTGCTGTTAAGACAATACGCTGCTTCACAACTAGTTCACTTATTTGATGCTTCATTTAAAGAGTTTAACTTATCACGTCTAAAAGGCCTTCCCCCTAATCCACGATATGCAAAACAAGCTTTAAGACATAGTCCTAGACTTTATAATGCAACTCAATTAGGATTGGCTTTAGACCCGATTGTTTTTCCCAATGATCGAACAAGTAAGGTTCTAGTTGATGAGGATCGGTCATACAATTCAGCAAAATATCCCGATTGTGATTATTTTAAAATGAATAAGGAGCTTGCTAAAACTGATTTTAGAGTTCGCTTCCATATGGACAAAGATCTCATTACAGCACCAACCTACATGATAGAGGAAGAAAGCCCTAGTACATTTCCTACACTTGTCAACATGGAAGGTCCTAAGGAAATTCCAAAGAATCTTCCACCTGTTAGCACTGTATGGTTAAACTTGCAAGAGATTAACCGATACTTTACTAACTTTGACAAGGTCATCTTGGAATGTACGACTTCAAATGGCTTAAATGCCGGAGAATGGGCTTTCGAACACATGAACGAGGTGTTTAAAACTGAGATCAATCCGTTTGTCGAAAGTCTAAAAAGAAGTTTTGCATCTCTTAAGGAAAATCTTCAGTTTGAAATTGGTGAAGTTCAAAAAGTGTTTTATGAAATGGACACCGCTTACGAACTGCAACTAATTAAAAAGGAAAAGATTTCAACCGAATATGACCGATTCTTGTCCGAAGTAATCTCGTGTGATGTGCTTACTATTGTAAATGTTAAATATTCGAATGAGCTTACATCCGCTATGATGAATTGTGATGCTGTGAATATTTGTGAGGATATTTGTGATGATGTTTGTGTTATGTCTGTAAATGTAGCTGAAACTGTAAATGAGGTAGATAATCATTCTTGTCACGAATCTAACGCTGAGTTTTTAAAGCTACAAGATTCTTATAATTTACTTTCTCAACGCTTTAATCAACTAGAACAACATTGTATATCTTTAGAATTAAAACAACAAGCTCAAAATGAAAATCTTTTGATATCAAATGTTTGTGAAAACGGTGTTGAGACAAGTGACAAGATGATTGCAATTGTTAAGACATTAGAGGAAGAAATCATGAGATTGAAGAGAGAGATATCATCAAAGGAAACATTAAGAATGGAACTAGAGGCCGCAGAGTCTAAAAACCAGGTCTTAGAAATTAGACTATCAACTGTTCTAGGGGAGATGGATCGGACAAGGCAGGGACTATCCGCTCTTTATGGTTCACTAGAAGATCGATTCGCTTTTAATGCGACACAGCAACAATGTTATGTTGAACAACTGAACCAAAAGTGCGAAGAAATCTCTGACTTGAACATCCTGCTCATAGACAAAAATATGGTTTTGGCTGAGTTAAAGGAGACACTTCTTCTCACTCGACAAGAAGTTGTTGATAACTTAGCTACCGACTCTGCACCGTCCACTAGTGCTCCAACAACCAAGAAAGTAGTGCTTTATAAGAATCCGCTTCATAAGAGAAACCAGCTTACCTATGATGATTATATGAAGAATGCCATTAAGCATGTCGATCTTCTTAGGGATATTTTAGACGATCTTTATGCCTTAGATCCCTTAAGTAGCGACTATTATTCGGCTCATGAATATGTTAAGCGAGTTCAATATTGCTTGGCTTATTTGCAATACATAGGTACACCAGGTTCTGCACTACTTAACAATAGGCCCATTGCTGTCACTCCATTTAATAAGACTCCAGGAGCGAAACCGTCATTGGAACAATCGAGTAAGACACCTTTAAAATCTGCTGCTAATGTTCCCAATTTGCCTTCTACAGGATTAAAAGAGACTACTAAGGCTAAAGGATCGCCACTCAAGAAAGCTAAGATCAAGCCCGCCACTAGTAGTGCCACAAAGAAGAAAGTAGAAGTCCACAATAGGAATGCTAGTTCAGTTTTAAATAAAACGAATCATGTTAAGACTAAAAGCTCTGCGCCTGTGCAGCAGCCTAAACCATTCGTGAATTCTGATTTAAATTGTTGGAATTGTAATGAATGTATGTTTTCCCAGCGTCATGATTTGTGTCTGATTGATCACGTTAATGAAATGAATGCTATTAAGAATGGTCTTGAATGGAAGCCAACGGGTAGAACTCGTGCCCAAGTTGGCTGGCAATGGCGTCCCACTGGTAGGACCTTTACTCTCGATGGTAAAATGTGCCCTTTAACTAGGAATGCATCCATTGAGGTTAGGTCTGAGCGTCCTTTAGTTAGGAACACTTGCACTCAAGTAAGGAAACAGCGCCCTTTAATTAGGTCAGCCCCCACTATAGTGCCTATCAGTGTAGAAATACCTCAGGATTTGAGCCAATTAGAATCTACACCACCAATTAAGAAGAAAAAGGCTAGGAAATCTAAGAAACCTAGAGTTAGCAAATCTAAGATTATTAAATCTGTACCTGCTAATAACAAGGAACACTCAGATTCCGATACCTCTACATTGTCCTTGTGTGGTGATATTTTCAGGTGGTCCAAATCATCCTGTGGTATTTGGACTCCGGTTGTTCAAAACATATGACCGGAAATCGCTCGATGCTCCGAAATTTCGTCAGCAAGTTTCTTGGTACGGTTAAATTTGGGAATGATCATATAGCAAAGATTATGGGGTATGGTGAATATCAGATTGGAAACGTGACGATTTCTAGGGTATACTATGTTGAAGGTCTTGGTCATAACTTATTCTCAGTAGGACAGTTTTGTGATTCCAACCTTGAGGTTGCTTTTCGACAACATACTTGTTTCATCCGCAACTTGGAAGGAAAAGATTTGTTGAAGGGATCTCGTGGTGCAAATCTTTACACTTTGTCCTTACAAGACATGATGGCCGCTTCTCCAGTATGTCTTCTCTCTAAAGCTTCTAAGACCAAGTCATGGTTATGGCATCGCAGATTATCTCATCTTAATTTTGATGCTATTAATCATCTGGCTAAAAACGAGTTAGTTCGTGGTCTTCCCAAGCTTAAATTTCAAAAGGATCATTTATGTTCCGCGTGTTCAAGGGGGAAAAGCACCAAGAAATCTTACAAACCCAAAGCTGAAGACACTAATCAAGAAAAACTTCATCTTTTGCATATGGATCTTTGTGGACCGATGAGAACTGAAAGTGTGAGCGGTAAGAAATTCATTCTCGTCATTGTGGATGATTTTTCAAGGTTTACATGGGTTAGATTTCCACGTACAAAGGATGAAGCTCCGAAGGCTATCATCACTTTTCTGAAGTTCATTCAGGTACGTTTGAATACCACTGTCCGCCGTATCCGTACAGACAATGGTACAGAGTTCGTCAACCAGACTCTTCGTGATTATTATGAAGGAGTTGGTATATCACATGAAACATCCGCTGCACGCACTCCACAACAAAACGGTGTTGTTGAAAGACGAAATCGCACACTTATGGAAGCTGCTAGGACCATGCTTATTTATGCGAACGCTCCATTGTTCTTGTGGGCAGAGGCTATTTCTACTGCATGTTTCACCCAAAACCGTTCTATCATTCGGAAACGCCATGGAAAAACACCTTATGAGCTTCTACATGACCGCAAACCCGATGTTTCATTTTTCCATGTGTTTGGTGCTCTGTGTTATCCAAACATCAATAGTGAGAACTTGGGTAAGCTTCAACCAAAAGCCGACATAGGTATTTTCATTGGTTACTCACCGTCCAAAAGAGCATACCGAATCTATAACCGTCGTCTTGGCAAGATTGTAGAAACTATGGACGCGGATTTCGACGAGCTGACAGCGATGGCTTCTGAGCAACACAGCTCTGAACCCGCGCTTCATGAGATGGGACCCGGTGCTATAAGTTCCGGATTAGTTCCCAACAATCCTACTTCTACATCATTTTTACCACCATCAAGGCCCGAGTGGGATAAACTGTTTCAACCGTTGTTTGATGAATTCTTCGATCCCCCGACTGATGAAGTTCCAGTACCTGTAGTAATTGCTCCAATACCTGAAGTGGTTGCTCAAGTTAATGAACCTTTATCTAATGCATCTACAATTCAAGTTGAACCTGATGCACCTTCACCAAGTGATTCTCAAACTACACCTGAATCATCACCCCTACTTGTGCCTAATGATGTAGAAGAGGATACTACTGATCACGACTTGGAATATGCTCACTTGCAAGAGCTTCCTTTCTTTGGTGTAGCGATACCTGAAAACCCTTCAGCCGCGTCTACCTCAGAAGAAGCTCCATCTATTGTTCACTCCAGACCACCTAGGATTGAAAACCATAGCACTAAATGGACAAAAGATCACCCAATTAGGAATGTTATTGGAGATCTAGATCGACCAGTCTCTACACGCCATCAACTACAAGAGAGTGCACTTTATTGTTACTTTGATGCATTTCTCTCTGAAGTTGAACCCAAAAATTGGCAGCAGGCTATGACCCAATCATCTTGGATTGAAGCTATGCAGGAGGAACTCAATGAATTCAAACGACTAGAAGTATGGGAATTGGTTCCTCGCCCTGACAAGGTTAACATCCTTACTTTGTTATGGGTTTATAAGGTTAAACTTGATGAGATGGGTTCGGTATTGAAGAATAAAGCAAGATTGGTCGCTAGAGGATATAAACAAGCCTTGGGTATAGACTTTGAGGAATCTTTTGCTCCTGTGGCTAGATTGGAGGCGATTAGACTATTCCTTGCGTTTGCTGCTCATATGAACATGATCGTCTATCAAATGGATGTGAAGACGGCATTTTTGAACGGTGAACTAAGGGAAGAGGTTTATGTTAGTCAACCGGATGGGTTCGTGAGTACGGAGTCTCCTAACCATGTGTACAAGCTTAAGAAGGCTCTCTATGGGTTGAAACAAGCTCCACGCGCGTGGTATGATCTCCTGTCAACATATCTCATGTCGGAAGGCTTCTCCAAAGGCAAAGTGGACCCCACTTTATTCACTCTCAAAGACGGCAACGACATGCTTCTGGTACAAATTTATGTTGATGATATAATTTTTGCTGCCACTAACATAGAATTGTCTAAACAATTTGAGAAGATAATGTCCACACGCTTTCAGATGTCGATGATGGGAAAAATATCATTTTTCTTAGGATTACAGATTTCTCAGAATCCCAGAGGCATCTTTATTAATCAATCCAAATATGCTCTAGAATCTCTTAAGAAATATAACTTTGAGAATTGTGACCCCGTAGACACTCCAATGGTGGAGAAATCCAAGTTAGATGAAGATAGGGATGGGATTATTGTCGATCCGAAACTTTACCGTGGAATGATTGGCACCCTTCTCTATCTGACTGCTAGCAGGCCTGATTTGCAATTTGCTGTATGCATGTGTGCCCGGTATCAGGCTCGGCCTACCGAAAAGCACTTACATGTTGTTAAAAGAATCTTTCGGTATCTAAAAGGAACACTTCATCGTGGTCTATGGTATCCGAAAGATTCCTCGATTGCTTTAATATCATACGCAGATGCCGATCATGCTGGATGTCAAGATACGAGGCGTAGCACTTCTGGATCTGTGCAACTCCTAGGAGATAGATTGATCAGTTGGTCTTCAAAAAGGCAGAAAAGCGCTGCAATATCAAGCACGGAGGCTGAATACATCGCCATGTCCGGTTGTTGTGCTCAAGTCCTTTGGATGAGATCACAATTAACTGACTACGGTCTTGGATTTAACAAAATCCCGATGTATTGTGACAACAAGAGCGCCATTGCCCTTTGCTGCAACTATGTTCAACACTCCCGGGCCAAGCACATAGACATTCGCTACCATTTCATTAAGGAGTAGGTGGAGAACGGAGTGATCGAGCTGTATTTTGTCACTACTGAGTACCAGCTGGCGGATATGTTCACCAAAGCCTTAGATCGAGGACGAATCGAGTTTTTGATCGACAAACTTGGAATGAAATCATTCACTCCAGCGACTCTCAAAGAGTTGGCAGAAGAATCAGCTGAATAGTCGTGGTAAACTATTCAGAGTATCCTTTGGTTGTGATCATGTATATTATAGTAAATATATAAACCACAAAAAGAAAATACAAAAATATAAAACCAACAAAAACCATAAAAAATATAAAACCAAGAAAAACCATAAAAAATATAAAACCTAGAAAAACCATAAAAATTATAAAATCAAGAAAAACCAAAAATATTTTTCGTTTTAAATCGGGCATGTCTTTTAGTACGGTAATATTTACGGCCTTAGAAATGTCGATCAATATTGACACGGTGCCATAAATAGAGTCCGTATAAAAGTTGTACATTTTTAAAACATGCCCATAATGGCTTGTAGTTATTTCAGACTGCAACCCGGTTTTCATATTAAAGTCACGTATTTCCTTGGAAAACGTTGGCTCAGAACGGGAATTAATTTTCTCGGGCGTGATTTACAAGCCAAATCATGCAAAGGGATCAAGTTTACTTTATAACTTGGTCTGACACGAATTTGTGTACGTCTCAGTGCATTAATTTGTTAAGATAAGAGAAATCTTATTAAAACCACGAATCAAAATTTTTCAAGAGATAAATTGGAAATGCTTTCATCACTATTTGACTCTTTAAACAATGACTACAGCTCTTTAAATAGAAAACGGGTCATCGTTTAAGGGGGAGAAAATAGTAAAATCATCTTCGTCATTAAAATTGATTTTCAAAAGTGATTGTGAAAATTAAGGGCTACATGGTAATTGAGTGGTTTTGCTTTAGAAAACGACTAGTGTTCGTTCTAAGTGATAGGCATTGCTTTTAGATTTTGGGGATATGCTAATAGATTGTATTTGCTAAGTTATGTGTAAGTAAAACAAGGATTAAATGAAATGGAAACATTAGAAACAAAAAGGAAAAGTATAGATACTAGAGGGACTAAAAGTGTGATTTCTTGAAACTTGTCAAAATTATTTGACCTAAGTCAAACTACACACACCCCGCCCCTCACTATTATCCTTTCACTGTTTATCATCCTTGCCGCCATTGTTAACACATACACAAGCTTTTTCAAACCGCATTCTAATCAATTCCATCCTGTTCATTCGATTAACAAGGTAATAACATTGAATCTTTGAGTTATATCGTCTAAATTCATCATTAAATCTATTAATTGATTCGGGTAAAGAACTTTATCAATCTAGGGTTCGTTCTGCTTATTTAGAGTTAATTGATTAGGGTTTTTGATGGGTTTTGCGCGTAATAGCATTAGATTATGTTTGGTTACCATAGATTGCCTTAGAAACTCACAAACGCACTTAGATTATTCATCATAAGCTTCGTTTGAAAAGTTCCGAATGAACACTGGATACAAACTTCCGAATGAAGGATTTCTTCTGAAAAACTTCCGAATGAGGAAGTTCCGAATGAAGGACTTCCGAATGAGGAAGTTCCGAATGAAGAACTTCCGAATGAAGGAAGTTCCGAATGAAGAACTTCCGAATGAAGGAAGTTCCGAATGAAGAACTTCCGAATGAAGGAAGTTCCGAATGAAGAACTTCCGAATGAAGGAAGTTCCGAATGAAGAACTTCCGAATGAAGGAAGTTCCGAATGAAGGAAGTTCCGGATGAAGGAAGTTCCGAATGAAGAACTTCCGAATGAAGGAAGTTCCGAATGAAGAACTTCCGGATGAAGGAAGTTCCGAATGAAGAACTTCCGGATGAAGAAGTTCCGAATGAATAACTTCCGGATGAAGGAAGTTCCGAATGAAGAACTTCCGGATGAGGAGAAGTTCCGAATGAGGAAAAGTTCCGAATGAAGAATGAAAATGTTCCGAATGAGGAAAAGTTCCGGATGAGTTGTTTGATTGTTATTGTTTGCATGCTATCTATGTACTTGTTGTTTTATCTTATGAAATGTGTTATGCTTAGAAGTAAGAATGATATATATCTATCTGTTTTTGTGCATCAACCTTTCATGTCTTATCTTAAGCAGATAAAATGACTAATCCAACAGTACAAGCTATCCAAGAATCTAGGGAAGCCGATATTGCTAAAGCTCGAACCCTTAAGTTTATACCCAACAACTATAGGCTAAAGCAAGTTTCTAAATCCACTCACCATGGTTTTAAGGTCGCCATAGCCATTCTTGATAACTCCCATTTCAAGAACGCCCTTAGGAGTACAGCCTCGGTGCCTTATGAGTATATGTTTGAATTTTGGGCAACCAAGGATTTCACTTCGAACAAGATCACCTTCACCATCGACAACAAGCAGCAGACACTCACCGTTTCAGACTTCCGTAAGATGCTTGGTATACGGGATACACCCAAGGGCATGTCTTTCTCAAGGGATCCTACTAAAGATGAACTCGCGGAGTTATTTGATGCACTTGGATGTCCGGAAATACGAGTTGCATCTGAGTTTACAACCGCTAAGGTGGGACAACCTTGGAGAGCGTTGATGGGTATTCTCAGTAAATGTCTTACACCAAAGACGAGTGGCCATGATGCTTTGCGCAGTCCGATAATGAACCTCTTCTATGGCATGTACAAAGCTGCGAATTCAGATTATGCTTTGTTGATATGGGAAGAATTCACCTTTCAACTCTTCCACAACAAGAAGCTGAAGACAAACTTCTTTCCTTATCCTCGGTTTATTAAGCTCATCATAAATTATTTTATGAAGCTTGATACTACTATTGATAGGCGTGCAGGAGGTCGCTATCACACTGAAGAAGCTGATGATACTGTAGATCTGAGGCATGAAGGACCGTCTACTGGTGTGATTCCGGGTCCTGTTCCTGATTACCTTCTGTCAGACAAAATCAAAGGTTCTGCTGATTACAAGCTACTGCAGCTAGAAATCCAAAGGCTAAAAGCAAACCTTCAAACTGGAGAAGACTCATCGACAACGGTTAAGAGTAAAGGCAAACGCAAACAACCAGCTGCGTTACCTGAACCCGAACCAAAGAAGAAGAAGTCAGAGGGTAAGAAAGGAAAGGGTAAGGATTTGATGCGTCTACGTGATGAAGAAAATATTGTTGATCCTACTCTTGACAAATCCGAGCAACAAATGATGAAGATTGCTATTAAAAGGAGTAGGAAAGATACAGGCGGTAGTGGTTCAGGTGCGAGGGTAGATATCGAGGATGAGTACGAGGAACCGCATGATGTTGATGAGTTTGGGTCACCTGAAAACTATTCCACTTCGAAGGAGCCATCAATCCCTATTTCAACAAGTGTGGAAAAGGAACCTGTTGCTCCTATGATCATGGTGACAACTCAACCTTTGGCAACTCTACCACCACCAATCCAACCCTTAACAACCCGACCAACCCGACCGGCTTCCACACCATTTCTTCCACCACCCACAATCCCCATCCTTAGTACAGCAGTAACAACCGAGCCTATTCAGTCAACCCAGAGCAGCTCTGCAACATCTGCAATGGCTGCATTAGTGATGGCCGAAATGCTTGACAATCACAAACGCGAAATGGATGAACTTCGCCAAGAGTTGCAAAGACGAGCTCAAAGGGAAGAAGTATCTCAGAAAACTCAAGAAGAGTTGATTGCCAAGTTCTCTGCAGACATGGAAGCTACACGTAAAGCTCATGCAGAGGAACTTGCTCGAGTTAAGCAGGCTGAGGCTGATAAGCATGCTGCACGCATTACCAGACTTCAAGCAATGAGGGATAAATATAAGGAACAAAAAGAAGCACTTGAAGCATCTGTGAAAGAAAGAGTGCAAGAATCCGTTGAATCCTTAATGCCTAAGCTTCGTGACGAGTTGAAGACACTTGCTGCTGACAACTTGATGGTCAAATCATCCAACCCTTCAGAAGCCGCCTACAAGATTGCTTATGACCTGACGGATTTTGAATTGAAGAAGATCCTTAAGGCTCGTATGGTGGAACTTGGGTCGTATAATAAGTCGAGGATTCAACGGGCTCTATATAAATCCCTGAATGATGCTATCATGGAGGATGATAGATTATTCAAAATGTTTGGAAGTGTGGTACCATATCACATCTTACCTGAGGAAGAAAGGGAAGAGAGTGAAGAAGAGGGTACGGGTGAAGAAGAGGAAGAAGAAGAAGAGGAAGGTGAAAAGGAGAAAGACGATGAAGAAGGTGGTGATGATGATGAGGATGATGAGGATGATGACGAGGATGAGGATGATGATGATGGCGATGATGGTGGTGATGAGAATCAGGAGAGTGTTAGGGATAATAACGGGGATGACAATCAGGATGATGATGGGGGTGAACAGCCGAAAGAGGGAGACAAGGTTACCAGCTCCAAGAAGACTGCTACTGGAACCAAGTCCACAAAAGATGCAGGACAGAAGGACAAGTCGACATCCTCAGAATCAAGACGAACTAAGTGGCGCCACGATGTGAATGCCACTACAGCGTCATCGGTTCCTGGTATCTCTGTCGCTGTATCTTTACCTATTACCACTAACCCCATTAGTTCTGCTGTTGTTCCTCCTGTGATTGCAGAATCAGTGACGGAACCCGAAGTTGCACAACACTCTCCAGTTCACGACACTGCTGAAATGCCTGAAACTGACCCAGTAGATGTTCGCACTTCCACTCCTCTACAACAAACACAACGATCTACGGTTCCTGAACCAAGCATTCGTGCCTGGGAAGACACGTTGGAGATAGACGAGTCTGCACCACCACAAGCTTGGATCACGGCAGCAGCACAATTTGATCCGATCACAGATGCTGACAGAGATGTGCTGTATCTCCGTATCCGAAGTCCGATTGACTTATGTGCATTTCTTGCTCATGAGTATAAGACTTCGGTTACTCCATCCTTGGTAAAGAAAGCAATGAAAGATAAGAGACTGCGTGCCAAAACCGGATTACCCCGAATGGAGCTCGAGTACTATGCCGATGAAATCCTGAAGGCTTTGAAAACCGTTCAAAGGCCAGGACTTCATGAATCAGAAAGAGCTCCACCTCCAATGGATCCTGCTCAAGATAATCAGATTGCTCTTGACTTCTTCGTCACCAATGATCTTGAGTATCTTATGAAGGGGTCATCAAAGTATGCAACATCCCTGACTTTGCTGAAAGCTGCCAACTGGGGGACAATACCCTTCATCGAGGAAAAGGTAAATCGACTCTGGGTCCCAAAAATGAATCGTAATTATGATATGTATGCTGTCATAGGTGCATCTCATTGGGACGAACGAGTCCGAAGGGCGTACAGGGTTTGCTGCATGGTCAATTCTGGAAGCAATGTTAGATCCGACATCCGTATCTCCAGCATCTTAGGAATGAAAACTGAAGCCAAGAACGGCTACTATCATGTGACGGAGATTCGCTTGAAAAGGGAGGATGACAGGGAATACAAAATCCAGCAAGGAGATTTTTCCATCATTCGCCTTGAGGATATTGAAGATATGCTGCTTCTGATGACCCGAGATCAACTTACTCACATTCCTCGTGAAGACCTGATTGCTTTGAATACAGCACTTCGTATGTTCACACGAAGCGTTGTCATCAAGTCACGAGTTGAGGATCTTCAGTTGGGAGTCGAAAGCTATCAGAGGAGGCTCAATTTAACCCGTCCTGTGAATCAAGTGCTACCTCAACACGTAGAAAGATGTCCTTATACCGGCATTTCTGTCCCGAATTCCGGCATTTTCTACTTGAACAGTCGAGGTTTGATGAAGTTTATGAGGGTGGGTGAGCTTCACAAGTATAGTGATGGAACTCTTATACAAGTCAGAGATAAGTTGGAGCATCTGAACTCGGGTGGGACTTTGCCAGAGATGACGGAGGATTGGCATCCGGGTTACCGGCAGATGGCAAAGTATGTGATCAAAAAGATCGATCAAAAGCTCCGTGAACGTAGACTGATGAGGAGCTTGGAAAGATTCGTGGGTGGAAGACCGTATTTAGTGCACCACAAGCTACTGCAACGATCCATCTGATGGGTCGTACATCTCAGGTCACTTTATATTGGTTTTCAATTGTGAATATGTAAATTTGTGAATAATGTGCTTGAATGGCTTGGTGTAGTGTTAAGGTATGATAATTTTTCAAGAATTTCTCACGAGATTCTAAATCTTTCAAAATATGTCATACCAAAGCACTACAACTATCCCTTATTAACTTAAGGGGGAGCAATAACTTGTTCTATGGCCAAACATTGATTTCATTTTTACCCAAAGACCGGTTAATCCATTCAATATCCCAAATATTAATGGTTAACATTTTGGATAAGGGGAGAAAATGGGATTAAGGAGACGTAAGTGTTACTTGGCTAAAATGAAAAAGACTTAATGATAATCCAACTTAATATGTGTTAAGCACGTGTTAAGGGGGAGCGTTTTTGATGATCAAAACACCTAAGGTACAAAACTTTTGATTTTAATATCACAAGTACCTTAGGTGATTTTCAATGATGTTTTCATGGTGGCAATTCCTTCCCAAAACACGCTTAATTCACGACGGATGTGGTGACAAAAGGGTGGTAGGAATAGGTTTAGTCCAATGATTCATCAGAGCCGATGGAATCTTCCCAAGGACAATTCCCTAGATAGAATTAGAAGTCCTAGGAAAGATGGAGAAAGAATGTGAACGTAGCTGAATGCCGACCAAGTACTTAAGCTAGCACTGGAACAATCACAACAAGGTGCTAGTGATGACGTATTGGTAAGCATTGAAGGGGTTGAAGAATGAAAAAGAAATGTAAAGATAAAGGGTGTAAAGAAAGAAGCCCTCCTTACAACTTTAGGCAGAAACCGGGTCAATACATATGCTATTGAGGTCATTTTTGTTAATGATTCTCGGTATTGAAGAAAGACATCATGGACCCAGTGATGCAATGCACAACCCTTCCCCAGCTAACTCAAATATCTCTCAAAAGGTATTTGTTTTAATCACACGGAGATCAACACGTTATCTATTGGTTTATTCACTCCGAATAAACTGGTATTGAAAAGGTGGCACTCCTCTCCAGCCATCGCTCACTAAATCAAAACGCACAATCGAGTCTAGAGCCAAGAGATCATCAAAAGTCTCATTAGGACACTTTCCATTTATTCCTTGCTTTCTCACACACTGTGAAAAGTAAGAGATTTTCATGAGTCCTACGCAATATTCTTGTAATATTGCCAGAACATCCGAGTAATACGTAAGTATTACAATGAAGATGGAAATCCTGCTTGAGCCAACATCAAACAAGCTCATGGTAGGTTACACGTGCGGTTCTTTTAGAACCAATCTTGTGAAAAACTGGAAGGTAACAGTGGTTTAATTCTTAATTGAACTTAAACTCGTTCCAGGCCTCTTCGCATTATCATATGATCTTGCCAGAACACTCAGAGTGACTCTTTATTGACCACAGTGACGAGTGGAAATCCTTCTAGTGTCAACATCAAACAGCACTTGGTAGGTAACGTGCAAGATTCTTTATGAATCGAGCTCGTGACAACTGGAAAGCAACGATGGTGAAAATCTTAATTGAAATTCACTTGTTCCAGGTTTCATGAATTGACGGCTTTTAATCACAAGGATAATTTATCCAAGTGATTCACTCTTTATGTTCGCAGTCAGCTTTGGACGGTCGAATAAAGAGAACGGGTTTACCCGCGAAATCCTGTCAGGAAGTTACTTAATTGAAACTATCCGTCACGGGTACGATATCTAATATCGTCCAACGGTCTTCACCGACCGGAGGTAAAATGCTACCGAATTAGAATAAAATGTTCAAAGCCATTTTATTCGTGTCGTTGCTGTGTACCTGCTAAAGACGGTGGCGTTGCTGAGTACCTGTTGAAGACGGTGGCGTTGCTGTGTACCAGTGAAGACGGTGGTGTTGCGGTGTACCTGTAAAAGTCGTTCCCACATGCTTATGTCTTTTGCAACAAAAATTCAAGAAAGAACAAGATGAAGTCTTCCGCTGTACCAAACTCTGAAGCTTTCAAGAATCCAACAAAAAAAAACGTAAGTGTGTGGAACATGAAGTCACGAGGAGGCAAAGTTCACAAGAAAGGCAAAGATCGCACGTGAAAGGCCAAAGAACAATGCTCTCAAGTCAAAGCCAAAAATATCAAATCAACATATTCACAACAAAAGAAAGAAAAGAAGAAAAGACTACGAGCTAAAGAACGAAGACTTAGTATAGTATGCTAGGTTTAGAACTTTGTAACGTGGAGTGACCTCCCTTAGGGGGAGATTGTTAGAAATACGTTTTAACGTATATCAGAAGTATCGGTCACACCACAATATGATTTATGTTGTAATAGCTCGTAGTTAGTAATTAGTTATTATTTGCTTATTAACTTAAGTAAGAACCGGTCCATGGGCTTGTCATGGACCGGCCCAAGCCCAATGTTTAGCTTGGACTATAAATACCCCTTTCCACTAAGGAAAGGGGTTGGTTGTTATCATTTCTTAATTTCTACTTAATAAAATTCACATAGTTTCTCTCACTTTCTCTCTCTAACTTTCTCTCTCTAGAAATTAACAAACCCCTTCATAGATTCATTGATTATCAAAACATATCAATACCAATTCTATCAGACTAAATCAGATTTATAACCAAAGCAAATTTAACCAAATTCGGATCTAAAAATAGATTAATACTCAGCTTAACTCAAAACTTATAAAACTGATAATAAACTCAAAACTTAACTCAACTTAACTCTAAATATAGATTTGCAGACTTAAATCAATACAAAGTTAATATAAAAACTCAACTACGATCAAAACTCAGAAACCCTTAAATCCAACTTACAGCTAATAAGACTACAATTAAGCAGATTAATCCAACTCGGATCTATCAGACTCATACTCTCATACGCAGTTAAAGCTAGCATACCAAAACAGATTAAATTAATTCTCTTCAAACAAATACAGCCATAACAAAACTATATTAGATTCATTAACTAAAGCAGGCATACAAATCATACACTTAAACAGATAAGATCTGAAATAAAACATTCAAACTCTAATATAAAATAACTAAGAAGGATTTAGAACCTTTTGTAGAATCCTTTGAGAAGAAGGTTGTGTTGAAAAACCATATGAACCAGAAACGACATCACCAAACGAACCACCATTCACCATCAATCGAACATCATCAAACATTCACGAATCAAGAACAGTACCTTTAATTTATCCAGTGGGGATAAATCATTCCCAAATTTAACTCAAATTAAACTAATAAGCTATTAAAAAGCTTACAAGTTCAATCTTATATTACAATAAATAAAATCAGTAGAGTAGTATTATACTGTAAATTCAATGCGAGAATAATAAGAACACTTAAAAGATCGTTTGCAAAACTAAGATTAATTTTATTAATTCAAACTAAAATTCATTACAAAACATTAAAAGAAAAATAAATCCTACCACTATTTTAACATTATAATTCTAAGCTAAAAATAGGATCCATGGTTACATAATTTTGTGGGTTTTTATAGGCAAACCCAGGCCTGCTGTGGAGTTTGTTGAAGAAGAAACGCGCATCCTAGCCATGCAATCCATCTTTCTCTTTCTTCTATTTGATCCTACGGTTGAGATGAGTCAACTAGCACACGGATCGCCAACGTGGCATCCGTGTGTGCTAGTTGTATGCTGATTTGGCCACAAATGATTGGAGGAATAGGAATAATGTGCTGTCACAGCCAACCATAAGATGCCACGTATGTAGATGCCTTCCATCTTCTCTTCTGATTTCCTTGGGGAATTAATATCAATTCGTGTGAATCACACGTGCAAACCAAAACCCCCAATTTATTTGTGTGATTTAATTATTAGGGTTTGGATAGGAACCGTATTTTTTACAGGTTTGGGTTTTTGGGGGTGAATGGTAAGAGAGATGAGTAACATAGTTTGTATCGAAAAGTTAATGGTGAGTGTGTGTGAGTTACGTTTTTATGAGAGTGGGTAAATCAATTTTGACCATATGACTATCACAAACGTTTATAACTTTTCATTTGTGAGAATAAATAACCCTAATACGTTTTTTCAAAGCCCATGATATCCACACGTCTCATAACTTATTAAGACAATGGGCTTTTGGCCCATGTTTATTCAAAAACGTCACATGTATATCCAACTTTGGGCCATTTAGGCTTCTTGCTTTCAAACATGAAAACTTATTTCCTCTATTGGACTTTTTAGGCCCAATAAGAAATTATGGGACTCACAAGCCTTTCAAACTCCTTAAATGATGAAATCCGCTAAAGTCGAGCTCGAAATTGGCCTTGTTGATCTTTTCTTCAAACCCGTGTCGTTTTTGCCGGTTTTTGCGAACTTTGGTACCTACACACATCAAACAACAAAACAAGAATATACAAGGCAAATTTCATACATTTCATGCATATATTGTTGATTTTAAGATACAAATGATATGAGTAAAATCACTCATATCAACTATCTTCAAGTGCTTTCTGCAACTCTCATCATCATCACTATCTTGATCTGTAGACTTCACCTTTTCGTAGCTTCTTGATTTTTCTTGGTTGATCTCTTCCTTTTAATACCTTTGGAGGTTCCTTCAAACTCAATTGATCCCTCCTTCAAATCAGTATGTACCGTTCCTTCAAGTACTATTGACTGTGTATGTACCGCTTGTACATTTTCAGTCTCTTTTTCAACACTATGAGCTGCATTTCCCTTATCCATCCCTTGATTAGTATTTTCTTCTTTTGAAACTTCTGTCACCCTTTTCTTATTTCTAGCATATGTAGTCTTGATAGGTGTAGATGCTTCTTTTTGTCCAGCAGTACTTGCATCAAGTCTGGGCGTACTTCCAAATTCTCTTTGTTGTTGGAGATGCTTCTTGACATCTTTAATATCCTTTTTATCCTTTTCAGATCCAATCTCAACAAAATTCAATTTGCTCCTCTTGTGTTGTTCATACAAAGCCTTTACTTCATCAAAGGTCTTTCTGACTAATTGAGCATCGGTAAAATGCTTAACTTTCTTGAGATAAGACATCATCTGATTCCTGATTTGCATAGTGGTTGGAGGCTTAACTCTTTCTCTTCTTCTCTTTTCTGCAAATAATCTTTGTTTCTCCCTGACCAAAACATTAATCAATTTGTCTTTTTATTCTTCATCATATGTATCCCTTTCTTCAGCTACTAAGGATTCTGCAAGAATTTCACTTGCCTTTAGTTCAGCCTGAATCCTATCATATTCTGTTATGTCCCATTCTTGTTGCACTCTTTGGGCTTCACGCAATTGTTGCTTTGCTGCAAGTTCTTCTTGTATCTCTTCATCACACAATTGTGCTTGTAGTCTGAAAGCTACCTCTTCATCATGCTCCAGTTGATGAAATCTGTTCATGACTTTGCTTATGTCATCATCTAAATCACTTTCATCTTCAGATTCAGATTGTAGTTTCTTTTTGCCCTTATCCTTTGGAGTTATCTTAGGTAGTTTCTTCAATAATCTTGAAGATCTTCTTTCTTCATCTTCATTGGATTGTTGTTGAACGATAATACCTTTTGTAGTGGGTTGTGAAGCTTGAATTTTCTTACCTTTATCTTTTTCTTTAATGGCAAGAAATTCTTGTTGTGTCTTCATCTCTGCTTCTGCTTGTCTTGCTTTCTCAGCTGAGCTCTTTTCTCTGAGATCAAGCAGTACTTGTGCTAAAGTCTCATATTCTCCAAAAGATGGAGTTTGACTTTCTGCAGAAGAAGGTAGTGAAGCTTTTTCAGTTGGCCTAGCAGTACTTGGCTCTTCAACAGTATTTACTTCACCAGTTATAGACACACTTGTTTCTTGAATCACCAAAGTATCTCCAGATACTTTTTCTCCTTTGGAAGCTGTCTTCTCAATTTCTAACTCCTCATTCTTGTCTGATTCAGCATTCATTCTTGATCTTGACAGTACTTGGAAAGACTGTTTCTTGTGAAACCAAAATTGTCTTTGTGGTGGAGTTGAAGACATAGGAAACTTAATAGTTATTTCCTCTAGCTTCTCTTAAAAACTACTCCAATTAGCTTGTAGTTGTGGTGATGGAGTTTGTAGCTGAGTTACCAACTTTTCTTCATCTTATGGTTCCTCATGAGCAGTTTGTGGTTCCTCATGTTGAAGCTCCATATTTGTATGCTCCAAACTTGCATTATCCACATCATTTTGTTTGCCATCAACATCTTCAAAGTTTTCAATGCCATCATCAGCTTCAAAATTGATGTCATTGCCAGAGATCCTTGTATGAATATCAGAAGAAGGTCCTTGTTCTACATCATTCCTCTCTTGTTTGGTTGCATTCAGTTGATTCTTCTTGAAGTTTCTGAACCTTTGCTTCTTAAGAGAAGCTCTCTGAATTATTGAACTGACTTGGAATTGAGTTTCCAAATTATTGAAATCAGTTATTACACCCTGCTCATCATAGGAAGCTTTGGAGAAGATCCCTTCATTTAGACTAGTATAAGCATCTTCACTGTCCATTGCTTGTAAAATGTCCTCTAATGAATCAACAGACTTTGCAGAATTAGGCTTAGCAGTACTTGCAGATGAAGTACCGCTAGGTTGAATATGTACTGCTGAGTGTTATGATTTCAAAGATTCTTCTCCTGAATTCTTATTATCAGTTGTAGCATTCTTCTCTTGATCTTGAAGCCTCTGAAGCTCTTGTGAGGCTTGATCATCATTGGATGGTATTGGTTGCTTCTGTTGAGGGCTGGCAACTATAGGAGAAACAGTAGGCATACTGGGTACATAAATGTGAACATCATCATCCTGAGAATCTGATGAAGAAGGTCCTTCTTGAGTACCTAACTTTGTTGTACCAGTCTCTTTACATGCATTGTTAGTTTGACAATCTTTTTGCCCAGAAAACTAATACATGGAGTTAGTTAGATAATCCAAATCAAACATACAAGAATAACCTATTCCTAGGACATTGGGCTTATTTTCTAAAAAATTAACATGGACATTTTCTTCAACTTTTCTAGATGCCAAGTTATAAACCCTATATGCTTTACTCTACAAAGAATATCCTACTAGATATCATGGATCAGATTTTCCATCAAACTTCCCCAATTGATCAAGAGTATTCAAAATAGACACATGACACCCAAAAGGTTTCAAATGACTTATGGTTGGCTTAACACCAGTCAAAAGTTCACAAGGTGTTTTGTTTTGAGGCTTGGTTACTAAGACTCTATTCAACACATAACATGCAGTATTGATTGCTTCTGCCCAAAAAGTATTTGGCAAAAGACAATCAGCTAACATAGTCCTAGCAGCCTCAATTAGTGTCCTATTTTTCCTTTCAGCTACTCCATTTTGTTGTGGAGTCCTAGGATTGATAAATTATATCTTGATTCCTTTAGACCTACAGAATACATCAAATTCAGCATTCTTAAATTCTGTCCCATTATCTTTCCTAATGATCAAGACTTGTGTAGTGAACTGCTTTTCAACTAAAGTGACGAAGTCCTTAAGTAATTCATTAGTTTCATTCTTATGTGCTAAAAAGAAAACCCAACTGAATCTACTAAAATCATCAGTTATAACTAGGCAAAAGGTCATATGGCTAATACTCCTAACAGAAACTGGACCAAACAAATCCATATGCAAGAGTTGCAAAGGCTTAGTCATAGAATTAACAGTCTTGGTCTTACAAGAGGCTCTATGTTGTTTACCTTTTTTACAAGCAGTACATGTGAAATCATTTTGAAAAGATTTGTTAGGTAACCTTCTAACCAAATTTCAATTAATCAATCTATTAAGATTCTTGAAATTCACATGACCTAACCTTCTATGCCATAGATTAGACTCATCATTAGAAGCTTTAACCAGCAAAAATGTAATGCCACATGTTGGAGTAATAGTATGAAAATTAAAGGTGTACATATTTTCTTGCATGGGTACCTTAAGCAGTACTTGAGACTCCTTTGGCATCTCAAAGTCTTTAAAAAGCACCAAGCAGTCTATATCTGTAAAGAGCACCTTGTTTTTCTTATCACACATCTGTGATACAGAAAAGAGATTGAATTCATTCAATTCTTTTACGAAGAACACATCTTCAAATCCCAACTTCCTTGTGTTGATTTTTCCTTTTCCAGTGATCCTGCCTTTAATACCACCAAAGACTACTGGTCCACCTCTGAATTCTTCAAATTCAGCAAGGAAATCTCTATTCCCTGTCATATGCCTTGAGCGTCCACTATCTACAATACCCTTATCTTTCAATTCATCAATTAGATGCCCCTGCACATACACAAAACTCATTAGTTTTTAATAGGGACCCAAGCCACATTTGGCTCGGATCTTGTGGGACCTACATACTTAAGAGTTTGATAAGTAGTTTTTCTAGTAAGACTACATACACTCTTATATTTCATGGTTCCAGTTAAATAGTAAAAAACATAAGTGGGTTTATTATCCTTGGACCTTTTTGACTTAAGTACTGTTTTAGCAGTACTTGCTTGAACACATGGTCTTTCTCCTTTAGGAACCCACATTTGCACTGGTTTGTTATGAGACTTACTTCTGTTTAACATTCTCAATTGAACTTCTAGAAGATTTGTGGGACTCTGGTTTACCAGACTTTTGACCAGCGGTATTTGCTTTTGGTCTAGCAGTACTTGAAGTTCTATGCTTGCCGGTACTTGGCTTGCTAGATTTCAAAGGTACCAGACCTTGTTTCATAAGTACTGCTCTTGGAACAAAGTCCTTGGTAGTGAGCGTGTGATTGACCTTATTAACCTTATTAGGCTTATTTACCCCCTGAGCATTAGGTTTGTCATCTCTAGGTCCCATTTGCCTTTTTACCTGTGCATTTTTCTCATTACCTTTCTTTGTGACTTTTTGTGCAGCCTTCTGTTTTGCAATTTTATCTTCATGTAAAGTGAAATCTTTGATAAAGTGATTTAGACTACCACAAACATAACATCCTTTTCTTTTCAAATAAGACCCAAAAGGTTGTTCTTACTTAGTGTTCTTAAAACCTAGTCGACCCCTCTTGGTATTACTATTATGTTTTGCATTATTATCCATTGCCTTACTAGGAGTTTTTACCTGCTTGGGAGCAGATCTAGTTGTAGACACATGTCCTTCAGGCACAACGGTGCTCATTAAAGGTGGATAATAAAAAATGTTTTTGGTCACAACAAGTTTATCTTGGGTCAAGGTACTAGAGTTTGACTCTGTATCATTTGACTTAATATCAATAGCAGTTTTTGACTCATCTAACTCTATACCTATATCATTATTAGGGGGTATGAAAATTCCTGATAAAGGTTGAGGAACTGCATTTATTCCTTCAACATACCTATCATTTTCAAGAGTATCAACTGACTCATTAGAACAATCAAAATCCCCTTTGATAAGTCCTTGTCAGTTAGGGTTATCCTAGATTGGTCCTCTATATAACCTAGGCATGTTTTATCATAATACCCCATTTGTGAATTAGTCAGCTTTTCCATACATTTTGAGTATTTTTGCAATTAATTAATCACTTCCCTTTCATTAAAAATACTAGCTTTTAAAACTTCATTTTCTACTGTTAATTTCATAAGTTATTTTTCAAAAGCTTTAATTTCCACATCTTTTTCTCTCATTTGAAGAGTCAAAATTCTAATTTTCTCTTCATAGTTTTGTTGACCCTTTTTATACAAAACTATATTTGCCTCTAACTTAGCAACACCTTGTTTAAAAACATTTTCTTCTACAGTACATGTATTTACTTGTTGATATTTTTCATCAAGTTCTACTTTTAGACTATTAAATTTAAGAACACAATCTTTAGAACAAGAATGTACCTCAGTATCTTCATGAGAGAGAGCCATCAAACCAAGCTCCTCTTCGTCTTCCTCTTCAGCCCAGTTAACCACTCCATCTATAGTTACCAATGCTTTAGTTCCTTTGGGACTTCTGCTATTTCCTTTTGGAAAGCTTTCAGAGACTCTTGGACTGGTTCTATAGCTGTTCTTGGACTTCTAACTGATTCCTTCAGCCTTCTCACTATTTCACTCCCTTGCAAAGTGTCCATTCCTTCCACAGTTATAGCATTCAACTTTGGATTTGTCATATCCTGATGGTTCATTAGGATCAAAATTCATCTTCCTTCCAGTCCTTTTGAAGAGGCTATTGGATCTTACAGAGACCATAACAGCTTGTCATTTAAGATCCATCTTCAATATCAGCATCATCCATTTGGAATAAGTCATTGAGGGTTAAGCTTGGTCTGTTGTCTTGTCCAACAAAAAATGAGAAGGCATCATTGTCACTAAACAGTGATGAGGATCTTCCTTGTGAATTCTGAGATGTTATTGGACTGCCTTCAGTACCTTGAGAGTAAGTACTGCTTGTTAGTCCTCCAGCGGTATTTTAGAAGTAAGTACCGCTACTTGGTCCACTAGAGGTATTTTGAAAGTAAGTACCACTACTTGATCCCCCAGCGGTATTTTGAGAGTAAAGTCCGTTGTTTCCTTCTGACACAAAAGCCAAGTTAGATTTTGTTGTTGTTGCTGCTTTCGTCACTTCAATGCTAACATCCATCTCATAAACTCTAAGATTGTTATAGAGATGATCAAAAGGAGTTGTATCCAAATCATCTCTTGTGATGAAGTGCATAGTCATTTCTTTCTATTCTTGTGGAACACTTCTTAAGAATTTTAGATTGACTTCTTCATTAGGAATTACTAGTCCATAAACTTATTGAAACCTTGGTTTCCGGATCTTTTAAGCAACTAGGAATGCATCATGTTCATATGATTATACAATCAAAGCGGAATTAGAACACGACACATTAACAAGGTGTTTAGGCACGAATAACATGAATTAAAACAAATGGATGTTCATTATATTAATAACAAACATCCACTAGACGTGTATACATTGAATCCCACGTCTAGTGCACACACACTTTTAGGTTTATATTGTGATTGAAAGTATGAAAAACCTAATAACCCTTGGTTCCTTTTATAGTGTAAGGATTAGGGTTTTACAAGAGATAAGAATAAATAAACATGTGAATCTTCTATTTAAATAACTATATACAAAATATCTTCTGCATATATATCCAAATAGAATCTTCTAAAAGCTTCTTTGTCTATGTTTTGTCAATGCTTGAATTGCATGTGACAATGCTTGGATTGCTCTTGACGATGCTTGATTCCATCAACGCCTAATTTCTTCTTGTCAACGCCTGGAATACTCTTGTCAACGCTTAGACAATTACCTTCATGTTTTCTTCGTTTTAGAGTTTCTGCCACATCAACTTTTTGACCCAACAATCTTCCCCTAGTTGATAGTGGCAAAACTCTATGTGTATCTCTTGTAAGTTATACATGATCTTCAAGTTGCTTCCCCTCAAGTGTAGCATGTATTTCTTCCCCTTTTTGTCACATCAACAAGGAAGTAAACAATGTATGTAATCTTTGAAGATTCTCCAAATGTAGGCTTTGTGTAATGATCTTGAAGAACAATTAATATAATATTTTTGATGTAGAAGTAGAATAACCCAACCTTGTGTTCTATGTCTTGTACTATCCATGTGATAAAGAACTTATACCAAATTATGCAAAAAATATAATTAGACCTCGATCCCATTGTCAAAATCCTCATCCTTTGTGAGACACTGAGCACGATAATGTAACTCCTTCAAGTGATAGCAACCTTACTTGCTAGATTTTGACAAGTCTTCATCACCAACCATGTAAAGCACGAACAAGTTACCTTTAAAGTCTATGACTAGGAGTACACGACTTTAAGATATGATAGAACACAAACTCGCGAAAATCTTCTTCAATCATCAAACTTACCATAAGAATTCTTCCCCTTAAGCTAACACCTCTTCATAACAAGTCAATATCTTCATATGTAAAAGCTGTTAACGAATAACTCTTTCACAAGGCTATCCCGATTACATATTCCAATAAATTACTTCATGAATCGTTGCTAACTCGCCTTAAAATCATTAATTCTGTTTAAAAATATCCGAGCCATAAATATCACCATGATATTCTAAATTAAAACGGAGATTCCATGTACCTTCGTGTGTAATTACCACCTTTTTGTGTGCTTAAAACATACCAATTTTCTCAAACAGCAGCAATCATTGTGTTGTCCAATATCATATTTATCCAAGATCTCTATCAGTTGTATTGTCCGATATCGGACAATACCTATCAGCGTTGAAATTCATATCGGACGACACTGTCAACTCTATCAGCGTTGACTTATTCTGTCAGTGTCAAAATCCTCTTTGTCAGCGTTAATACCAACCTTGTCAGCGTCTCTATTCTGCTGATGTCATCTTGGGCAATAAATCAATGAAAACCATCCAGTATCTTCATAATACATGTATCACGTCCAAAAATAGATACTTGTGATGTCCTTCTTTTTCACCAAACGTGATCATTCTTGGTATACAAGATACGAAACAAATATCTTTTTACAGCCACTTGACGATAGGGAATCTTGTTCACACAACTAATATCAAATCCAAATTAGCCCATATCTTTTTCACTTCTTTATTCGTCCTTGCTGTTTTGATCGTGTGAATGATTTTGACCAATCATATTGAGAGCATCGTGTGAACACAAAGCTATGGGAACACACAAATTAATCGTGTGAATACAACTTTGCTCCACCAATAGGAAGGCTTACATCGTGTGAACAAAATCAATACTTGTTTCCCTTTCTGAATAATCAGGAACTTTGCTTCCAATAATAACGCAAGATATGACAATCTCACGCCTTTTGTTTTCTTTTGAGCCTCACAAGCACACGTTTATATAACTGCTGAAAACTTGAATAAGCAGCAACTGTGATAAACAATAGCATTCAATCTCACATGCTCCTTTCTTTTAACATTGCAGCAAAGATTTCGTAATGGATATATGGATCTCGCATCTTCTTTAATCAATACAGACCCTAAACATTCACATAAGTTTAAACATATGATGTCTTGGATCTGTTATTATGACTCAACTACGGTTTATAACAAAACCCAATCAATCGTGAGACAAATTGCTGCTATATCCCTCAAATCTTCAATTTTTCTGCTTTTAAATTGATTTAGGGTTTAAAGAAACCCTAATCATGATTTTATGTAAAAGCTTGAAAAACTGAAAATCACCTCCGCCAACTTCTAAGCTTAATAACTTTTGCTTGGGGATAAAACTCGACAATCCCTCCGGTGGATGTTTAGATATATGTATGTAGAACACACATATAAAATTTCGTGACGATCCAACGGTTCAATCAAAAGTTATGACCTTCTGAATACTGCTGCGCACACAAAAACGTCCAGAAAAACCCTAGACGGATTTTTCTTCTTTTCACCATACACGAACACCTTGTTGGTCCTAGCATCACGAGCCTCGAGGCTCTGATACCAATTGTGGAAACCTTGGTTTCCGGATCTTTTAAGCAACTAGGAATGCATCATGTTCATATGATTATACAATCAAAGCGGAATTAGAACACGACACATTAACAAGGTGTTTAGGCACGAATAACATGAATTAAAACAAATGGGATGTTCATTATATTAATAACAAACATCTACTAGACGTGTATACATTGAATCCCACGTCTAGTGCACACACACTTTTAGGTTTACATTGTGATTGAAAGTATGAAAAACCTAATAACCCTTGGTTCCTTTTATAGTGTAAGGATTAGGGTTTTAGAAGAGATAAGAATAAATAAACATGTGAATCTTCTATTTAAATAACTATCTCCTGCATATATATCCAAATAGAATCTTCTAAAAGCTTCTTTGTCTACGTTTTGTCAATGCTTGAATTGCATGTGACAATGCTTGGATTGCTCTTGACAATGCTTGATTCCATCAACGCCTAATTTCTTCTTGTCAACGCCTGGAATACTCTTGTCAACGCTTAGACAATTACCTTCATGTTTTCTTCGTTTTAGAGTTTCTGCCACATCAACTTTTTGACCCAACAAAACTGCCAATTGAATGAGCAATTTACTGAACCTTTCATAACCACTATGGATTCCTTCTGTACTGGAAATTGAGAAGTTACCAAATTCTTGTTTCAAAACAATCTTCTTCATCTTCTTAGATTTGTCATTGCCTCCAAATCTAAGTTTGATAGCATCCCATATAGCCTTTGCATCCTTGTAGTGATAAAAGCTAGGTAAAATGTCTTCTAAAAGTGCCATAACCAAAGCAGTTATGGCCTTTCTTTCTCTGATCTTTGCGTGTACATGTTCAGCAATGACAACAGGTAAAGCATAACATGTACCATCAGGTAACCAATGCAACTTCTTAAGATTATTCCCATTCTTGATAACCTGACACAAAGTATGATCTGTGTAGTTCAAGTGATGTTCCATGTGCATTTCCCATGTCTCATATTTATCACTTTTGAGAACAGGGAGTTTGACAGCAAAGAGAGTATCAGAAGAAGGTGTAGTTGTAGAAGTAGCTACAGCATCTATTGGCTTGTACACCTTGTGGAGGTACAGGATGCACAACTTGAGGTTGTCCCTGTGGGGATTTAGGGTTGTGTTCTTCTTATTCAGAGTTTCTCAACAAGCTCTGATACCACTTGTTGATCCCTTTTAATGGATCTATATTCTGCTAAGAATTTGTACAATAGTTTGTAATCAAACTAGAATACTTGAGAACTCTTACTCAACCAAATAAGTTATGCGGAATGTAACTTATAAAGCAAAGAAGAACAAAATCAGTTTTACTATTCGATTCTCTATTAATCGACTTTCAATGAGGTACAATAAACTCGTCATACCTATGTTCCTTTTATAAAGTAAGGAACCCTAGAAACCTTAGAGTATTCTATAATGATAAGTATATCACACATGATATTTTATCAATATTCTAAACTATTAAGTATATCACATAACATATACTCTAACAATAAGTCTATAACTATGACATATCTTTTATAAAGATATATTCGTCCTAAACAATATAGTAGTACTTATAATATAACTAACAGCACTTGCTATGTATCGCGTTAAAACTAACAGTACTTGCCAACACTAACAATACTTATACTTATACTACCGATACTTGGTACTTTACAAATAATTCCCAACACTCGCTAACTCAATCTTGACACAAACCAGTTTGTTGTCTTTTTCCTCCAGAATCCGAGGAAGCTCGAGGGAAATGTCGAAAAGGCATTGTGAAAGTTGTAGTATCCTCTTGTTTAGATGGGATACTACTGTTACCTCCTGTGACACACCCATTGCTACTTCTCTCATCAACGTTTTGTCAGACAGTTCGTCTAAACATTGGGCGTACCCAGGGGGAACAAGGGACTGCATAAAATCTGCGCAGTCGGACCTATCAGTCAGTTCGCAAGATTGTTTACACCTCCACTTGGGAAGAAATTACTTAGCCTAAGCGGCACTGGTGGTAGCCCTGTGTGTTGCATCCAGATGACTGTATAGTTATAATAGATATGTTAGGAGTCACTCACTCACTTATTCTTTGAACAACGCAACATGAAATAATATTAGATGGAGTACCTAGGGATGATGGACTCCACACACGGCTTTAAACGCGAGCTCCGGGGATGAATACGAGCAAGATGCATGATAGTCCGGGACCTATCTCTTTGGAATCCCTTGACTAGGCGCGCACAGTAGACGCTTAAAGCCTGGAATGAGAATATCGTCTTCATTGGAATTGCGGCTTGGGCTGCCTTTAGGTGCTCCTTCGCTCCCAACACCCTCTGTTTCTTCGGAGGATAACTCTATTGCACAGGCACACTTTGAATCGGGGTTGCGTTTAGGACGACAGTACCCTCCGCACTCGTATGTGTGGTAGGAGAGTGAGGTTCGAGGGATACGATGCGTCTACCAATGCTCCACCAGCTAGCAAGCTCGTCAAAGGTACATGGGCGAGGACGCATGGTTACTGTATACGGATATTCGCGCTTCACAAGCTGGGAGTACGGTACTTCTGCATAAACAGTGTGTAAATAATTTAACGCAAGAATACGGATTCTATTAGGTATGGAGAGGAGAGATAGACTTTTACCATGGCCAAAATCATCGTAATATTGAGGAAGGTGATTTAAAGGTATAGGCGCGCTCGCACTTAGCTCCAGGGCGTATAATAGCGACTCAGGAAATTCTTGCATCGGGATGCGATCAGCATCTATCATCTGCGCATCTGCTTCGCTATATGTACCAGGGACGGGGCGAATGTCTTTTATCATCGTCTGAGGGGTGATAACGTTATAATCGAAGGGGAACACAAGCTTATCTATCCAAAATAATTTATTGTTCCATTTCTTCAACGAGTTTATCTTTGTTGAGTAGAACTAGAGTTGACCAAGGCGTTTGGCGAAAGATATCCACCCGTTAATCCAGGATGGGCGATAGAAGGCATGTAATAGGTTTATAGTGGGATCAATGTTCTTCAACCGGCAGCTTATCTCAAAATTGGATGTTTTTGCTGCGCAGATACAGTGTAGATGGGATAAGTGGATACAATAGAAGCTTAGCAAGTCAATCAGAAAGCGGCTAAGGGGGATACGGTTGTTGGCAAACTCAAAAAATCGGGTATATACACCAATCTTCCTAGGTGGATAACTTCCAATATGCATTTGAGGATTTGGTACTATGGGATGAAGGTCTGTTGGAATATGATACTTGGTGATGCACTGGGTAAGTTCTTTCTCAGAGATACGAGATACTACGGCGAATAGCTGGGAACCATTTTTTTCCAAAGGGATATGGCTTGTGGATTTTCTAATTTCTATGAGAGTATTCTTTGAAGCTTTGGTTATGGCGGAAATGCAAATTAGGGGAATAAAGAAGACTGATGGTTGGAACAATGATTATAAGTAACCTATTCATGGGATGCAAGATCCCGTGACAAGTGTCGGATAATTATATAATCTAACGATGTCACGAGGATTCCTTTAATGACGTTTTTTCAATCTGTCTCGGTTCCCAAAGAAAGTAGGTATTAGTGGATTATGACATGGATAGATGAGTGACAGGATATTTGAAATATTTTTTCCAAGGACACTTGCTGGGGCATTTATTTCGCTTTAGAGCATTATCTCTGGGGCCTTTGTTGCTTTATAGTCTAGTAGTCGCGGTCAGAACCTGCGACTACCAGACTGGGAGGACATGATGACGTATAGTCCCTATTCAGGTTGTATATCCCGACCCGTAGGTACTACCCGCATCCTTTGGGTATGGATTATTGCTGTGCAGCGCGCGCAAGGCCCAGGAGGCCCAGTAAGCCACTGTCGTACAACGGTGGATTACTTAACCAAGTCGTGTCGCCCTGTGACAGGATAAAGCAGAATATAATCTATCCTATGATTATATTCTCCTAAAAGAAAAGGGATATACACTTACTCTAGTTACGTGATAAGGATAAAGCTATTTTGAGTTGTTATCTCTTCCTTAGGCCGCAAGAGTAGGAGAGCCCAAGCAGGACTCTCTCGGGTATAAAAGGAACCCCCGAGGTTCCACAAAGGTACGATACACACAATACTCTAAACCCTCACATATACTCAAACCGATTACTTACTCTCACGCCGGATTCTAATCGTGGGTAAAGCGCCCATGGTAAGCCTAATGGTGTCTGTTCTTAGTGTGCAGGGTACTTAAACAAGATTTATTTTGTGCAAGAGCCGGAACCCACAAGACCCCGAATTAAGCCTAATTCGGGTCTAACTCGATACATCCAATTTTTGTATCAACACTGTCATCTTCCTTTTTTGTATTTCGGGTATAAACACCGTGTTTTGGCCATTTTATGACCTAAGAGTGATTAAAAGTTCATCTTCCCTTTTCTCTCCAATTAAAAAAAAAATTAAGTAGTAAAATACTACTCAATCCGTCCTTAAATAAGTGTCTACTTTAAAAAATTTTCGGTCTTTGTTTTTTAAGTTTAACCGTAATTATTTATATTTGTGTTATATAACACTTGATACAAATTATATGAATAAATTGAGTTTTAAATGAAATTTCGTTGGTATAATTTTCATTAAGTATAATATAACACAAATATAAATATTTACGGTAAAAATTGAATAATAAAGATCGAAAAAAATTAAAATGAACATTTATTTAAAAACGAACGGAGTACGAGAAAAGCTCCCTTTATAAGAGAATAAATATGCAATAATAAAATAACTTCAAAACTACAAATCGAGATATACCTAAACCTTTTATTCACCCAACATGGCTTTTCTGCTATATAAAACTCATGAGAAGTAGCGTACGGTTTGGTGTTACTCGCTTATCAAGGACCACGGGCAGCCTATTATTTTAAGGCTATTCACAATTTCATTATATTTCGAGTTAATCAAGCAGTGTAAAGTGTATTATTCTCAGGTTAAGCTATATTAAACTCAAAAGTTAGTCACCTGGCCTAAAAAGAGTTAAGAAAAAGATTTGAAGATTTAAAATGCATGCTTAATTGTGTCTAAATTTTGTGTCACTATGTTTTTTAGTTATAAAAAAATGAATCTGATTGTTTCAACCAATTATTTTATAAAACATATATTTAAACATAATATTAGTCATGCATTTTAAATTTCTAAATCATTTTTCAAAAACTAAAGTTGATTTTTTCCTTAAAAACGTGTATTACCCTCTCTTGTATCAAGATGCCAATTAAGAATACCTACAAGCCACTCTCTTCCAAAGTAACACACTAGAAGTACTATTAAAATCAGTTCATACTTTTAAAATTAAAATTGCATGTAATGTTGGACCAAACATGTTTTTGTAACTTGCGAGAACACGTATCGAAATATTGGGGTTTGAGTTTTCCCATTGACTGAATACTATAACAAAAATTACATGTCGTCGTACGATCATAACATAATTTTGTGTTTTCAATGTAAATAAGTTATGCGGAGTATATATTTGTCTTCAAACTGAAATAAACAAGATTTGGCGTGAGATGGTACGATTCTTCGTGCTATAATTTTTAGCAAAACAAAATGAAAGTTTAGCAATATGCATGTATTTATGTATCTATGTATGAGTGTTTTCGTTCTTATGTTTATGTTCGAATGTATATGCCTCGTGCGTATGATATGTATGTACGCGCGTAGGTATGCCTTGTGTGTATAATATGTATGTACGTGCGTTTTCTTTTTTAACGGCAATTGTATATTAGAAACTAGGAAGAAGCTAGGAGAAACAAAATCCATATAACAATTATAGACGAATTCTCCTAAGAAAGCCTAAAGTAACATCCGGAAACAACCACCTTACACGAATGAAATAAAGATCCAACTCCTAACCATAAACTAAACCTAGAGATTCATAGAAAAACCAAACACCACGCAAAAATACACGACCAAGCCACGACTCCATACATACGATAGGACTAAACTTTTGCAAACAGTTTAATTAATCATGTATGTACAACATGCATTAACATAAGCTAGCTTCACGTACGTATAATCATGTTTGGTAAAAACAACTTGGTATTCTTGTCTAGTTAACATTTGGAGTAAACCTCTCTCAATTTGTGTTGGTCGTTTATATTTTGGTTTTGGGTCATATATACAATCTCATACTTTAATGTATATAAAATGGGAGGTGATTGACACACTTTTTAAATTTATTGGCATACTCTAAATGTTTATGTTATGCCTATTATACCCTTAATTTTATACACTCCACTAGTTAACCACTAATTAATGTAAGACTATATATGTCAACATACATATAATTTGAGTGTCCCAATCAATATCTAGAGTGTGCAAATCATCAGTTATATACTTAATTGCCCAAAGTCAAAAGCATAAAACCTTTTTTTTTGCCTTTCTTTTTTTTTTTTTTTTTGCTTTTCTTTTATATAGAAGGGATTAAGCGAATTAACAAAGAGAATAATGTGTATATACATAAAACCTCAAAGTAGGGTCCTAGTTCGTCACAAAACATAGGGTTTTGCTCCCCCTTATGTCGGCCATTACAAAGCTCTCAGACAAAAAATTCCACACATTCCTTGTTCTAAAACTACTTAACTTCTTATAATATAATAAATATAATTCCTACGTGTTTTTTTTCTTTCTAAATTTGAAAGTTACATCATGGAGAACTAGCTGTGACGGCCTTTGGGGAAAGACTTGTTGTGGATGGGACGTCGTCGTTTCACGCGTCCATAATCCATGGTGAAGAACTCATGTGTCGGGTCGGATCCTTCTATCCATTCCTGTCTTGTACCTTTTGCTGCATGCACCATCATTTTTACTTCTTTTTTCCCTCCCTTGTGTGATTCACCTGATTTTGTATACACAAATGTTAGCTATATAAGTCAATGAGGAATTGAGAATGCAAATGTCTCTTAATCAAATAGTTTGTGGGTTAATAAAACAAGTGCTAGGTATTTATATATAGCGTAGCGCGTATTAGTTTGATTTTCTAAGAATGACAACATATGTCACCTATATAGATCACAGGTCAGACTTAATTAATCCAATAGAATCGCAATACTAGTGAAATGTGTGCTTTTATTATGAGAAATGGATACTAATTAAATTCCTGGTGATCTTGGACATAAATACTGTGAATGACTAATTCCTGGTGATCATGTTAGTTTGTGTGGTATTGAATATGAGCGTGGATCTTGATTTCCTAAACACCGGTTATATAAGTGCAACTAATCTGTGCTATTCACAAAATCAGTGTGGCAAAATTTTCCTAAATTTTGTTCCAAGAAATTAGTCTTTTTTGTTCTCTGAAATTACTTTTACATGGTTTCGAACTTTCACATAATATTCATTTGTAATAAGAATTATTAGCTTTTACAAATTACTTAAGCAACAAGTTTATGATTCAAGGCAACACATTAACCATCACATAAAGTTATGAATTGAAATTCAATGAACCTGACACAAAAAATATTAGGGTTTCTATTTACCAAATTTTTTTTAGGGTTTCTCTAAGGTAGTAACATGGTAGTTGTATTGTTTCTTTTCTAGCTTTTTGCTAGCCGTTCAAAAAAACAAAATATGCTCGATGAATTGATCAATTAATTACCTGAGGAAGCTGTATTTTGCTTATCCAAAGACACCAAATCCTTATCTTCATAACCTTCAACCTGATTGATACAAAAATATTAAAAGAAGCCATGTTTAACTCATATGTTCAAAATAGTAACCCTAAAATTGATATTTTCAGGAGTTTTAGCGTATCTTGTTTTTGTTGTTATTACCTTATAGTTGACCATTAACTTTCTTGGAAATGCCCGATGATCAAGATCGTATTGATCATTACCTGCAACAAAAGCATATATTGAGTTATCATCAGGATGAGGCCAGGAGTGGAAAAATGTATATATAGAGATGCCGAGAGAGATGAAACTATACCTAATTCATGCGAAGCTTGGAGCTGATTAGCATGGATAGAAGCAGCATTAACGGTTAGCAAAAGTGAGAGAGTAACGCACAACATAGTGACTATAACCATCATCTTCTTCGGAATCGACTTGAACTATCCTATTTGATCAGTACTATATAGCTCGAAACAAAGTACCGTTTGTTCAAGGTACGTGTCCCACAGAAACTTTTCGCAATAGAGTTAACAACAGATTATGTGTTATATATACACATAGAAAGAGAGGGACAAGCACAAAACACAAAGCAGAGAGTTTCAAAACAAAAGTGGTGCATAATTTCGTATTTATGGAGCCCTTTTTAGGGAGAGGAGGCTTCAATTCACAATGGAGGTATTTGGGCTATTTTGTCACCATATTTGTTGGTAGGGCTGCTGGCTATTTTTATATCAAATTTAAACACACATATCTCCATCACATACCAAATTGTTAAAAGTGTGCTAAAAGTTCTTATAACCCATTAGATATTAAATAACATAATCAATTGGCCAACACGTTTGAAGTTTTGCATATAGCAAATGCTAACCAGCTCATTGTGTTCCTTATCCGTCCCTCCATTCTTTGTTCCTGTTTCCTTATGTCTTATGTTAGCCATTTCTTTTAAATTTTTGAATGTTGTTTTGTGGTTATAATGCAAGTGAGAGATCATGAAAGGAAAAAAGAAATTTAAATCAAAGAACAACATTGGATTAAAGAATACATGACATACAACAATGCAAATCATTATTTTAGGTAGGAATATTTGAAATGTAATATATATTAGTCAACAATAACTCTAACATGTAAAAGGTTATTTAACATTTTTATTGATAGGTAATTTTTTTTTGAAGAGCAAAGCATTTTATTAAAACAAAAGAAATGAGAGAACTAAACTATTACAACCATCACGATGAAGGCTACACATAAAAAAATAGACAGGAGCTAGAAACAAATAAGAAAAGAAAATAGTCTCATACAACAACCACCGAAGAAAAAAAAAACTCACCTCATGTTGCTAAATTAGCAATATCATCATAGATGCCTTTACGCCTATTCACCCAAGACTTCCACTTAGGAATGTAACTCTTATTTGACCACTTATTAGAAATCCACAACATGGAACGAGCAACCTTATTTCGCCATTTTCACACACTCCAAAAAGTAACAAAACAAATTCCTTTAAATATATTTTGTAAATGAGGAGGAACAGGTTTCACGAAACTACCCGCAATTACCTCCTTATCAGACAAGTTATGAATCACTGTAGAGATCCCCACCAGCTAAGGCATATGAACAAAACAGACTTCACTTTTGAACAGTGAGGAAAAGTTGGTTGACTGAATCAGCAGAGTCATTACATAAAGGACAAAGAACATAGGGAATGTTTAAGACCCAATCAACCAGATTCGTTAACACGGGTAACCTATTAAGATCCAATTAACATAAAAATGTTAATCTACTTAGGAATTAAATAGTGTCATTTATGCGATTTACCCAAATTATTTTCCTCCAAGGTGATGCCATCGATCATCTTGGACAAGTGCTTCAATGTGAAAGCATTTCTAGAATTTAACAACCAATCCTACCCATCATTTGAACCCTTACGTAGAGATATGTCAAAATCCAACGAATCTAACCTTTAACAATCGCATAAAGTTCTATATCGAGGGGGACATGCCATTCCCATGAGCATCTCCACCCCTTTTCGTCACACATGCATCGATCCTGAAGAGAACAATCCTAGTTAGACTTTAGAGCATATAAGCCAGGTAAACGTTCCATAAGAATCGGGCCAACGTCTAGCCATCTTTCCTTTCAAAACAGAATACTTTCGCCATTTACAGCTTTTCTAATGGGCTATTTAACGGACTTCCCACGATGTTTATTACTAACCTCACGTTCAAAATGCTAGCCCTTACCATGCTTTTACACCCCCTTCCTTCATTTGATTAAAAACCTCCATTGTGACCGTATAAATTGCAAATTACATTAAGCCATTGTTGGGATTTAAGGCCAAGGGGAGGATTCTGGTTTAGTGTTGCTTATTAAAATGTTACTGTTGGTCTGTAAAGATAAGACTACTAGAGGAGGTTGTGGAAAAACAACTAAGTTATTATTTGCTGCTAGTACAAACTTCGTGCTGCTAGTTCAAGTTAGTGTTGCTGATGAAAAAAGAAGAAACACGGCTAAGTACTTAATGTTGCTATTGTAAATGGTTAGTGTTGCTAGTTAAAGATTAATGTTGTTGGATGAATATGACTTCTAAAAGAATATGCTGATAAGATTGGTTGCTTGGAGGTCAAGAATACTTAGTGGATAAATATTAGTTGTTTATAGAATAGATTTTTATAGAATATATTCTGCGAAAGATAGTGTTTATCTTAGGAATGTATTGTAAGTCTATGACTCCTTTTTTTTATAAAAGGAGGTCCTAGGGCATAGAGATTATTGTAACTTTTTTAGAGAAAAATGATAATAGCTTCAAGGTTTTATAACCATAACACTATTCAGAGCGTTCATATTATTTATTAATTATTTGAAGCTTATTGGTGAATTATGTTTACTGTTTCATTCATATATTCATAATAGTTCTTCTTGATACTAAAGTTTAGATTCCTTATAAACTTTAGATATACAAACAAAGTTTTTACTTGAAGTTATCTTAGATTTATCTAAGATAACTTAACCTTATACAAGCTAAGGGTATATAATGTAAGAAGTTGGGATCAATTACCAAAGCTTGTTGAAAAGCTTTGACTAAGATGAAACAATGGATCAAGATTCTACACACATACATGATGGAAGCTTGCAAATTCCATGCTCAAAACTGGTGACTTTGAGATGTGGAAAATGAGAATGAATCAATAGTGGACTACTAGATGTAGGAAATCATAGTGAATGGCGATGAACCACCAAATATGTCAACTCCAGTAGCCAATGCTACTTCAAAACCTTTACCTCCAACAACCAATGAAGAAAAGGCTTACCGAAGGTTGGAAGTAAATGTAAGAAGTACTTTACTGATGAGCATTCCCAATGAATATCAGCTAAGGTATAACACCATCAATGATGCTACATCTTTGTGGGCAGATATTGAAACAAGATTTGGTGGAAATGAAGCCACTAAAGACTCAAAATGACCTACTGAAGCAAATATGAGAACTTTAGTGCACCAATTCCTGAGATGCTTGATCAAACTTTTGATAGAATTTAAAAGATGTGAGTCGGATGGAGCTTTTGTATGAAAGGACTTCACAAGATGATGTGAATTAAAATCTGTTAAGAAGCTTGTCACTTAAATGGAGCACACATGCTTTATGGGGAGTGATAGAGGTGATCTAGATAATATGAGCATGGATAATCTCTGTTAATCCCACTTCAATCCATTACACAATATTAAGATGATAGTTAGAGAGAGAAATAGATGAAGGTAGAGAGAGAAAGCAGACAAATAAACTAGAAAGGTGGTTGATTTCTAGAGAGAGAAAATGAATGTTAACCAACACCTTCTTCTACACATGGAAGAGGGTTTATATACCCATGAGCCTGGTGGGCTCATGGGCTTGTTTCTTGGGCCAAACTTGGTTCTTTGGGCATAGAGCCCCTAACTTATACAATATTAGCTTAAAGACCAAGCCCGGTTATCCCGACTAACCTATTACATTACAAGACCATTAACAACTAAGATGACCTATTACATTCTTGTTCGACTATATAAAATATAGGGCTAACAATCTCCCCCAATGTATTGGTCATCTTTAAATGCATAAGATGATTGAGTGGATACATTCTAGTGGAGGTGATCTTCCTTCTTAGGTCTTGTATCTTGGTCTTGATCTTGTTTGTAACGGATTTGTTCCTTCATGCTTTTGTGATATTTATCTTGAGCCTTTGTCATTTGACTTTGAGTGCTTGAGATCTTCATCTTGTGCTCCTTGTGACTAAGATGACCTATTACATTCTTAGGTATCTTGATTATCGCCATCTTGTGCTCTTGTGACTTCTGAATCAACATGTTCACACTTTGTTGATTTTGAAAGCCTAACAATTTCCCATCCAAGTATAGTTGTAGTTAATCCTTCAAATATTCATTAGAGTTGCGGAAGACTTTAACTTTTAGTATGAACATGTGAAGAGGACTTCAGTTAGTACACAGCTACGCCACCATCTTGATATGCAACAACATATATAGACACGGATAAAATGGCTTTGAACATTTCATCCTACCTCGGTAGCGTTTTACCTCCGGTCGGTGAAGACCGTTAGACGGTATCAGATACCGTACCCATGATCGGGTAGATTCGATTAAGATTCTCCTTGACAGGGTTTCCCGGGAGTACTAGCCAGTTCTCTTTACTCGACCGTCTCAAAGTAGACTGCGAACGTAAAGAGTGAATCATAAGGATAAATTATCCGTCTGATTAGAGTCGTCAATTCAGAATTCCTGGAACAAGTTTGATTCTAAAAGAATCGTACCATTGTTGCTTTCCAGTTTATCACAAGCTCGATTCATAATGAATCTTACGAGTTACCTACCGCAGTGCTGTTTGAGGTTGACACTGGAAGGATTTCCATTCGTTATTGTGAACACTAAAGAGTGTCACTCTGAATGTTCTCGCAAGATCACACAGATTTTGTGAAGAAACCTGGAATCATGTTTAAATCAATTAAGAATCTAAACTTAGTTTCATTCCAGTTATCACATGTTTGATTCGTGTAGAATCGCACAAGTTACCTACCATGAGCTTGTTTGATGCTAGCTCAAGCAGGATTTCCATCTTCATTGTGAACCGTATGACTCAGTTGTTCTGGAAATATCACAAGAGGATAATGCGTAGGACTCGATTGTGTCCTAATGAGATGATAGATTGATCTCTTTTTGGCTCTAGACTCGATAAGTGCATTTTAGTAGTCGGAGGCTGGAGCAGACTGCCACCTTTTCAATATTAACTAACTCAAAGTGAGAAAGTCAATAGATACGTGTTGATCTCCGTGACAATGAGACAAGTTTCTTTTGAGAGAAACTCGAATAGCTGGGGAAGGGTTGTGCATTTCATCACTTAGTCAATTACACTAGTCTTGAAAATATGTGTTAACCCGGTTTCTACCTATGTTGCATAGAATATTCAACTCCTTCAATGCTTACCAATACGTCATCACAAGCACCTTGTTGTGATTGTTCCAGTACTAGCTTAAGTAATTAGTCCGCATTCAGCTTCATTCAACTCCATCTTTCCTAAGGACAACTATTTCTAGCTATGGAATGTCCTTGGGTAGATCCCTCCGGTTCTGGTTGGATCATATGACTTAGCTTCCTATCCTAAACCACCTTTTGACTCCATCGTTCTGTCGTGGATAGTAGGTTGATTTGGGTATAGATCGTAGCCATAAAACCCTTGAAAACCATTCAATTTGCTTGATAAAAATCAAATCTTTTAACACTTTGAAAGTTTTACATTTAAGAAATGCTCCCCCTACACACATGCATCGATATTCGAAATAGTTTAGCATGTGAAGGAAAGAGTTGCACTTGAGTCTTTAAGATCACATGTTGCGATATATTACATTTTAATTACATTTTCTCCCCTATTTTTAATATAAAATTTTAATATTAGAGATACCAATTGATTAAAATATGACAATTTTCTAAAAACCGATGGGAGAGAAAGATGTGTGCACGCATGAATCATAGAACATTTGTAGGTGGCTAGCTCCCCCTCAACAATATATGTGGGTCCTTATTGATAAAAATTTGATAATATATAGAAAAAAAGACACCACAAAATATGTTAAGGTACGGAGATGAGATGCCTTATCCGATAAGGTATATTACATATAATAGTTTTTAACCGTTTTCGGAATGTGTTGGATACATAAAATATGACAATTTTAGACATGTACCCAACAACATTAAAGGCTTGATTTTAAAACGCTCCCCCTCAAAAATTGATCAAAATAACATATGATAATTTTGAGATATAAAAACCATTTTATGAGAAATGGAGTGTTGAACACACAATTTTGAAAGATTTAGAAAAGCCTTTTGAGAAATTCTTGAAACATTATGTTCAACGGTTTTAAAATACACATGATAGAAGACTTATCTTCTATTGCTTTAGGAAAGCGCACTGAAACATACACTTCCCTTTCGGGTCCGCTTTTCATGAGCTCAAAACTTTGATTGTTTTGTAACTAGCTCATGACCGAGAAAAATTAATTTCCCATTGTGAAGGATAGGTTACCATCCGTGATAAACTTTCCTTAAGGTGAAGTGCGAGTTCTAGGATGACATTTACTTAGAAATCATTTTCATGAACTTAAAAACTTTGAATGTTTTTATGAGAACCTCATGACCGAGAAATATGAATTTCTCGTTGAGAAGGATAAGTTATCGTCCGTGATAAACTTTCCTTATTTGAGGTCCGAGTCCTAAGCTGTGATGTGTTTAGAAGTCATTTACACGAGCTGAAAAACTTTCGAATAGTTTTATTGTAATCTCGTGTCCGAGAAAATCGAATTTCTCGTTTTGAGGATAAGTCATACTCGGGATAAACTTTCCTGTTTTTTTAAGTACGTGTTACAGTCTGACATGTGACTGTAAGTCTTTACACGAGCATAAAACTTTTGAATAGTTTTAATTGAAGCTCGTGACCGAGAAATATGAAAGTCATTGTATAAGCTTAATTGTGAAGCCCCTGAGACACCTGTTTCTCTGATATCTGCTTCTTCAACAACCAAACTCTGAGAGTATCTTTTGTTGAACGGGTTACAAATATTGGAACTTTGTGTTCCCATTAAACCGTGACATCGATACATGCACTTGCATCAGTAGTTTGTATGCTTGCATTTGGGTTAGTGATATCATTGTGAGAACCATGTGGGGGTTCACTGTGAACCTTTGTCGTTCTAGAGGGAAATATCTTTCTAGTAGGAACCCACCTAAGAACGATTGTTTAAAGCTTCTACCCGTTGGTATCCACCTAAGACAAGGTCTAGGAGATATAGGTTTCTCATGCACAACGGAAGACTTGTTGGGAGAAAACCTATTTCCTGTAGGTTCCGTCTTTGAGATGCTATAGCTTTGTGGTTCACCTTGTTCAGGACTTGCGTTATACAATCATCATGAACGGCATTAAACACGCATTTAGAGTTTCTAGATGCAATCATGTGATCGGGTTTTGTAGATGTCGTTTTTTAAGGAAGGTCTAGATTGTGGAATGACTGGTTTAGGCAAATTGCTATGCATATTAGTTTGGGATGCAAACCTCGGGTTCGACGTTTTGGGTCATTCAGATTTAAACGCATTCGATTGTCTAGCAACTGAGCGATTTCTGAATGGTTGAGAAGGAGGTTTCCCCAAGACTGACTGTTTTGCTAACTTAGTATACACACTATTTCCTTTTAACTTCCTTAATTCATTTTTCACTACTGTCAGTGCAAAAACCTTTCCTGAATCTGAGCCTTTAATTGCTCATTTTGTAGAAGTAATTGAGCGACACGTTGTTCTAACTTAATGTTCATATTGTGAAATATGTCGTTATCGGCATTCGCGTCATTACTATCTACAGTGTCGATAGGTTGCACAGATATTTCACTTAATGAAGCAGGCGGAGGACTTGGATTTTGAGAAGGAAACTTTGATTCTAACAAATTTATTTGTTTCACAAAATGTTCTTTTTCCGCGTTGAAATCTTGAATCTTAAGATCCATTTTTTGTTCAAGAACAACATTTGATTTTTCAAGTTTTTCAAAATAAGCCTCAAATTTGTTATATTATTTTGAAAAATTGAGTTTGGCATCCTCAAAATCTTTAGTCTTCTGAGCTAACAAAATTTCAAGCTCGTGAATCTTAGAATCAATATCCTGGGCACCCTCTCCTCCATTAGTACTCGTATTTGATGAATTAGGTGTGGTATTGCTATCAACCTTTTCCACTAGATACGTGTCAAAAATGGGTTCAGATTGCTCAGTATGTTGATGAACATCGTATTCAGCATTTAATTGTACCGTAGTCATTGGCTCATCATCATAAATGGGTCTGATATCTGCATCATTGGTTGTTTGATCATTCCCTGAGCTGTTGCTGGTATGCTGCGTTTCTGATTCTGTCCCGCTGATTTCTGTATCAACTGAACAAGCATCCAATGCGTGACCCTTATCGACGTTGTTCTCTTGCGTCTGCATCAGCCTTTGATTCACCATTCTTTCAAATTGCCTTTGATGGCGTGTTCTTTCAGTAATTGACTTCTTTATACTACTCATATGTTGAAGAAGTGTTTGTTTGAATGCTTGAATATCTACGAGAGTATATTTGGTAATGTATGTACTTGCGAACTCTCGATCTTTGTTGGATAAGCCACTTGAGTCAATGAATTGCTGGAACCGATTGTTGAGAGCTAAAAGGACCTCCATGGATATAATCTCGTGAAAATCATCTCTGTCAAGTTCTTGTTGAAGATGGTCCAAATTAAGTAGCATCGTTCTGGTGAATGTCTCAACATCTTAACCAAATAGTAGAACGAATACCCGTTTGAATCCAATTTCAAGACGAGTGCCTTTTAGGTCTTCTCTTGAAAGAACCTGAAGGTGTGATTGAAGTGACTGTAGATGTTCCATGCATCGCTCTTTTGTTTTCGACATCTTGTATTTGATTGCATGAACAGTTTTGGTTGTAGAATCCTTATTAGTAGGTTTACTGGTTGGAGTCTCAGTATTTTTCTGAACCTCTGGATTTTACATCTTCTCTTTACTCACCTCATTCATAGACGTTGTTGGTATGGAATTCCGTGTATTGAAAATGTCCATTGAGCGGTTGTAGTAAGAGGATATGGTGTATATGAATTATGGATCTTATTAGATGTGTTGTGGTTGAAATTCCGAAAATTCCGATTTTTTTTCTCAGTCCGACAATAAAATCTTCAGTCCGATATAACGGTAGACCGAAAATTTTGGAATCGCCAAATTTTCAAATCGAGTTCGAAATAGCCAATAACTAGTAGGAAAAAAAATTTGAAAAGTGAAAAAATTTGACGAAAAATAAAACCTAAAATGACCTAAAAATTTGAATTTTGTTCCGAAAATTTGAATTTTTGGTCGAAATATTTTTCGTGTCACCAAAATTTGAAATTGAAGCTTAAATGGCCTAAAAATGGTTTAGGAGAAAATAAATTTTATTATGGTTTTCTCGCCAAAAAACCTTTTTTTTTGAATAATATGAAAACAACTTTCGGGATAATGGTAGTTGTCGGAATAAGTGAGTTCTGATGTTCGGAATATTACAAAAAAAAAACAAGTTTCGAAATGTTACAAAAACAAGTTTCGGAATATGGCACTTTATCACTTTCGGAATAACCAAATTTTTCCTACTTTCGGAATATCTAATAGCAACTTTCGAATAACATGAAATCCCACTTTCGGATAAGTTGACCCACTTTTGGAATGTGTAACTCCACTTTTGGATAATATGTAACTCCACTTTTGGATATTTAGAAACTAACTTTCGGATATTTGGATATTCAAAAGAAACTTTCGGATAAAATAATAGAGCTACTTTTCGGATAATGGATCTTCAACTTTCGGATTTTCTGGAACTTATACTTTCGGATGTTTCTCCTTTTATACTTTCGGAACTTTGGTGAAAGATACTTTCGGATAACCAAGATTTTCACCTTTCGGGATTTTTTGGAACTTATACTTTCCGATAAAAACTGTATCAGCCCAACTTTCGGATAAGCCCAAAACTACTTTCGGATTGATGGTTATAGTTTCTACTTTCGGATACCAGTACTTACTTTTCAACTTTAGGATAACTGTGATATGAAAGTTTCGGATAAAGTTTGAGCCCAACTCAACTTTCGGATAAAATACTAATAAAACTTTCGGGAAAAGTTGAGCTTATAACTTTCGGGAAAACCTAATATTCCACTTTCGGATAAAACCACCAAGCAACTTTCGGAATGTTGATGAATTTCAACTTTCGATTAAAAGTCAAATTGCCAACTTTAGGATAAACCCTCAAATTGCCAACTTTCGGATAGTATGAAAAACAACTTTCGGGATTTTTGGAGATAAGTAACTTTCAGATAAATTTAGAAACCCTTTTCCGAAAGTTTTACTCAGTTAGCCGATAAAACAGTTTTCTCGGATCTAACTATCCCAAAACGAGATTTTAAGCCAAATAATGATCCAAACACACTAAAAATTTGTGTTTTTAGCCAAAGTAACAATACCAAGTCTCTACCACAACTATGTAGATGATTTGTATCAAGAATAAACCATAAAAACACAAAAAAATAAATTGGATCAAGGATTATAGATCAAATACCTCACGAAATCGATAAGAACAATAACCACTAATCTTCAATCACCTATCCACTATAGGCTCTTGATACCAAATGTTAATCCCACTTAAATCCATAACACAATATTAAGATGATATTTAGAGAGAGAAATAGATGAAGGTAGAGAGAGAAAGTATTGAGATAAACTAGAAAGGAGGTTGATTTCTAGAGAGAGAAAATGAATGTTAACCAACACCCTCTTCCACACATGGAAGAGGGTTTATATACCCATGAGCTTGGTGGACTCAAGGGCTTGTTTCTTGGGCCGGGTTTGGTTCTTTGGGCATAGAGCCCCTAACTTATACAATATTAGCTTAAAAACCGAGCCCGGTTAACCCGTCTAACCTTTACATTACAAGACCATTAACAACTAAGATGACCTATTACATTCTTGTTCGATTATATAAAACATAGGGTTAACAATCTCTACAATAACCTTAAGGTGTATGAACCAAAAGTCAAGAAGATATCTAGCTCAAGTTCTAGCGCACAAAATATGGCATTTATGTGCCCTACAAGTGACAACACTAACAATACTCATAAAACAGTTAATAGTTGATTGGATGTAAATACACTACGTAATTTACTATACATTATGCGTGGCTAAATAAAAACTTACGAAGATGAATAAAATCACGAAAGTGTTCCGAGATCATTGTTTAGTCGAGGAAGTTGTGAATTTCATATTCACGACGAATTTTGACAAATGATCAAAGATTTAAAAGGTAGAGAGTCGTTTCTAAATACTACAACGACGAAAAAGTAAAATATACTAAAAGCGTAAAATAACGAAAATCATGAAAAACGATACAAAGTTTAAATATAAAATTTTAAAAATCGGTAAAGCTAATTTTTTTTAAACTTAATAGACATAAAACTAAAAATAAAAACTTATTTGAAAGTCCAAATGGGTAAAAAAAACCCAATTGTACAAAAATGGCCAAAAACGTAAACGAGCCAAAAAACAAACAAAGCTACAAATAATAAAAAATGAAAAAGTACAAAGATGGAAATGCTTAAAATAAAATTCTAAACAACCTTAAAGGATGGAATCTTTACTGAATGTGCTTCTAATAAGCTACAATAAGCTATAAGCTAGCTTAATGGGCCTTAAAAGCCCAATAAGCAAAGCCTTGGCTTATTGAATAGTTTTTCAATGAAAATCAATCTTTTTCAATAACAAACAACTTTTGAAAAACTTTTTTACCAGATTTAATTATAGCTTATTGTAATAAGCTAAATAGCAAAATGAAAATGTGAAAGCTTAATAAGACACCCAATGAAGTAAAATTTCGCAAAAAGCCCTAAAATAAGATAAGAAAATGAACTAGAAAAAAAAAACAAAAATAGCTAAAGAAATAAACACTAAATAAGCGAAAAGCAAATTAGGAAAATGACAAAATAGTCGTTTTCTATGCCAAACGCAACCAAATTTTACCAAACTTGGCAAAAGTGTTGAAAGGGTGGAAAGAACCATTTTGGCTAAATCTTTAAAATCGTTGCACGTTTAGATTTAGCGGAAAGTGAAATAAGATGAGGACAACCTAATATGAGAAAATAAGGAAAAGAGAATGCATAAAAGAAATAAAAAGAAAGAGTTTAAATGAAAAGACCTTAGGGTGCGTTGGTGGTGTGTTGTGTGCTAAGTGTGTTGGGTGTGTTAAGGTATCGGGTTTGTACCCAAAATTTTGTTGCACTTATGTGCTAATTTTCATTAACTTTTCAACTAAGCTTAATAGTAAGATGACGCTTAATATTAAGTATTAACACAAGATAAGTAATATCAAATAACAGAAAACACAAAATCAAACATAGAATTCAAATGCAAAAAGCAACTGTGAAAATACTAGTCCCATGGTGTACAACTAGGGAAGAAAAATCCAAATTCAATCCTAAGGAACAAGCTCAAGTAAGCTCAAAGCTAACTATAAGCTATAAAAAGCATATACCTACCTCTAAACCTATATGAATCCAAATTTAAGAAACTAAAACTTCAAATTGAACCTTATAATTTGTTGCACACAAATGAACATAACAATGGTTAAATATGACCAGAATCTTAAACTGTTATGAAGCCAAAGTGAGATTTACCTAAGTACAACTGAGTGGAAAGTTCAAATAACTAGTATGCAAGTGAATCCAAGCTAAAACCAACAGAATTAACAACCTTATAAAGATCTAATATGTTGGGTAAATTGCAAAAAACCTAAGAACTAATTGTTTTTATGTTTTTATGTTTTTATGTTTTTATGTTTTCATGTTTTTGACTTATCTAATGACTAATTTATGCTACCACTAACCTATTTAAGCATGTACAAGTAGAAGCGAACCATTGATCCAACTAGTTTTCATAAACATAACTAATCCAAACACCCCTTATACTTGCTTAAATGCAAATTAAAACTAAGAAAATGGAACGAAAGAACAATAAAGCAAAGACAAGCATAAAATTAAGCAAGTAAACAGAAATCAAAGCAAATTAAGCAAACAAATTGGCAGATAAGCATTTCATATAAGCAAGCAAACAAATAGGCAGAATAAGCTATGAAATAGGAAAAAAGGACTTACAAGGGATCTAAGTGACATGAGTTTGACCTACAGCTTCTAAAACCTCAACTCAACCTTTTCAACTTATCCACAATCCAATAAGCTCTATTAGCTTGTATAACAGCTTGTTGCTTAAAAGATTTTTAAGGAAAATGAACCAAAATCTCTTTAAACTCTAACTTAACAACCACAAGGCTTTAGAAATCCTTGT